>VXBP01001414.1:215048-250859 GCA_013400115.1 Rhinopomastus cyanomelas | reverse complement strand
GAATTTTCTCCTGCTTTTTTTTTTGAAATGTAGGAAAAAAGGAAAAGATTACAAGAAGGTTTAATGTGAAGAAAATATATGACAGCTTGATAGATTGCTTGGGACTTTGTGCAGGAATTGTAGGTTGCAGTTCTTTTACAGGGGTAATGTATGAAAGAGAACAGTAGACAAAGGGACAAAGAGCATGAGGATGGCCAACCTCTACACGGTTATTATAGCAGCGCTGTACCTTGTCTTGCCTGCGGAGTTCCAAAGTCATTTGTGGGGTTTTATACACTTTGTTCATAAATACTCTCCACTCCTTTGCAAAGAAAACAGTCCCTCTCATTGTGGGTCGTGGCAAAGGGATGACTTAGTGATATCTGGGCACTGTTAGTTGCCTTGAGTTCAATAATTGGAATGGATTCCTTCTAATAAATGTTTTCTTTTTTTATTGATATGAGCATATACTCGCTTGTGGCTTCACTAAGTGGAAAAGTCCAAGAGGTCTTCTAACAGCTGCACTGATGGGTACCCTAGAGGTAGCAGAAACAAGTAGGATGCTGCTGTAGTACCTGTGGGTACTACAGTCCCATCCCATCAGCTGGAGCTCTCCGTCCGCCCTATCCTCAGTGCAGAGCGGGTGTTGCACAAGGTGGAATCCGGATTTCTCCACCAGTTTGCACAGTAGTGGCTTTAAGTGGCAGGGGGATTGGACTAGATGATCTTTCGAGGTCCCTTCCAATCCCTAGTGATTCTATGATTCTGTGATTCTAAGCTCCATCCCTGAGAGCAGAATTAGCCTCCGAGCTGCTCTGGCTGGGTGTGTGGATCTCCTCCAGAGCCTCATCAGAGTGGCTGGTTGCAGAGTCCACCCCCCTGTTATTCAGCCGCTATTTCAGTCTCTGCTTCAGGACGTGCTGCCAATGGCGAGGAAGTGGACAGAGCCAAAATGGACGATGTCTCTTGATACTGCCCCGAGCTTTGAAAGAAAAGGTTAATTCTTACTGAGGCAGCGATTTGTGTCTTTGATTAGTTACTAATTTTACACTCAGGAAAATAATTCTCTAATGATCGCAGTTGATGGCGGAGCCCAGGCGTGCTGTATGGATGTGATTTACACATTGTGTTTCCAAACTTCGAGGGGTTTTTTGCTGTAGGGTACTGGGTCCTGCCCAGGACAGAGCACCCTCGGCTCCATTTGACATCAGGTAGTGCCCAAGTCCGGAACCAGAGTCCCATCCCTGGGCAGGGGCTGGGTAGAGCAGTGCTGCTCCCATCAGCAAATTACAGGAAGGCAACGATTAAAAGTAGAAAGCTATTAAGCAGCCAGGTTTTTATTATACTTTAGTGTTTTGTTTAAGTCTCTCCTTAATTGGTTGATTAACGTAAGCTAAGTCCTTTTCTCCCCCACCATCTCTACAGATGGCAAATGGTAGGTCCCAACTGTCATTGTGCACAAAAGGGTTATGGTTCAAAGTCAGAGATACAGAGGTACCACAGTAGTCAATCACAGGAACTCGTCTCGCTGTGCCTGGCCAGGCAAAAGTTAGCCTTGGGACTAACATTCCCTCCAAACCCATCTGCAGGAATTTCTTTCCACTTTACTTTGGGGTGGGGATGAGTTGCTGCAAACTTCTTGCTGCTGAATCTGGGGTGTTTCCATAAAGTCAGATAGCACAGACGAGGCTTTTCTTCTCCCTGTTAGCATCCTTCTCCTGGACGGAGGCAGGAGGTGCAGCCCATCAACCTCACTGCTAAAAAAATGAGCCCAGGAGAAATAGGAGCTTCACGTCTGCCGTAGAGAATTAGCCTGGAATACCTATCTTTTAAACTTTTTCAATCTAGGAGGGTGATTCATTGAGGCTAACTTCCTTCTGAGGATGAAGCGTAGAATTATGTTTCTGGTATTGATCCATAAAGAGGATTTGCATTTTATTCATCCTATAAAAGTGCTTTTAATGGAGACATCGTGGTAATTGAATTTATACTGTGTGTAACTATTGAAGTATCTTTTTAATTATTTTATGTTATGTAATACAATAACTAAATCTAAAGCCTGTGAAAGGGGATGGCTGTACCCTGTCCTTAGGAGTAACATATATAGCTTTTAATATTCCAGCGGTGGAACACAGTTAAGGACATTCTTTATTTGAGGGAGGAAAAAAGGAGAGGGGAGAGAGAGAGAGGAGAAAGATTTCATTACATTCAGCACAGTATGAGACTAAGTCAAAGTAGTTTTGCTAATTAAATTCAATTGCTATCCATTAGACCAATGGAATGAGATGAATCTACCATATAGCTGACACAGCACAGGTATGCAATTTGGCTAAATGGCCATTTCGGAGCTGCAGCACGCCTTCCTCCGCTTGCTCCTTTCTTCCGCTCACCATTTCCCTGCCGAGACAAGTTGAGCAGCCCCCAGCACCTCTTGGGGAGCCCTGGACATGTGCGTGGATAAGGGAGGCTCAGCAGGCTGAGTGCTAGCTGCCCACCAGTTTAAAATGTAGGTGTCCCAAGGTGATGGGGAGGTTGGTGGAGGATTTTTTGGTGGGATTCTTTCCTTGATATTTTCCTCCCCATGGTGGGTTCCTCATGTTACAGCCTCGAGACTGAGTCTGAATTACCGAAACAGCTTGAAACGCATCAAGCAGGGCAGGTTCGCTGGTGTTTTGGCATCATGGGGAGGTTTTCTGTGTCAGGCAAGGAGTCTCCTAGCCCAGCACAAGGAGCACAGTGCCTCTGGAGCACTGATGGAGGCAGAATGTTGACGGCCAGCGAGGCTGCAGCAGTGCTGAGCACTCAGATTTACACTTCCTGCCAAGATTAAAACAGAGTAAACCCTAAGAGGGTATCGGGGATTGTCACTTTAGGAAGAAATCACGCCCCGGTGGAATGCATGGAGGCGAGGGCTGCAGTGGGCCTTCCCGTACTTTCATTTCCAGGGATCTCACAAACTTGACGCATAGTGGTTGGTGTCGGCAGGTTGGGACTGGAAAATAAGAGAATAAACTTGAGCCAACTGGGATGAAAAACTTTGCACCTCCCCTGTGCTGTGATGCTGGAGCTCAAGTTCCAGTTTTGCCTCTTACTGGAGCAAAGTGTGGGCAGCTTGGTGTGAATGAAGCCCCTGGACTTCACTTTCTGCTTCTGATTAACTGCTGCAGCGTATTTTCCTTTGAGCTATATTTAGTAAAAGGAAAAAAAAAAAACTACCCTGCCCAGTTGGGCTGAAAAAGGCCCAGCAGAAAAAACAGTCATTGAAGCCTCTCTTTGCTCTCCTTAAATTTCCTTCCGAGCGCAACCGGTGACGCTTTTTATGATCAATCTTTCAGGTCCTGGAGTATTTGCTCAATAGAATGCAGGCAAATAAATGTGAAGAAAAGCATCCTGCTCTAAAAGAAGGAAACAATTAAACCTCCTACTTTGTTATTTACAGTAACTACCTTTTCTTACCAATTGTGGAAGTTGGAATGAAAGTAGCAGTGTGGAGAGGGAGATGTGGGAACTTTCATTTGTGGAGACTTTGCATTTCTTGTGCTTTATAGCCATCAGAAAAGAGATTGTTGTGCATTCTATTAAATACTGCCAGTATGATTAATTTAAAGGGTTACATTTTATTGAACCCTGGTGTAGATGTTCTTTGTCAACGCACATTCACTGCTAGTTAGAGTGTGTGTCGCATTTATCAAAACTTTCTGGAGCCCCTCTCACCTCATTAGCATGTGAATCTCTATTGAGCAGTTAATGTCCGTTACAGCGAGAGTGCTCAATTCTTGTTTTCAATAAGCCAGTTGTAAAATGTCAGACTGTCACTTACAATATAAAAAAGCAAAAATGATGGTATTTGTAAAAATGTTATCACCTCATAAAAACAAATTGTAAAGACATGAAAGTGATCTTGGTATGCTTTGCTTTCAGAAGTGAGTTAGTACAGCTGCTTTAAATACCAGTTGTCTGGATTCCCACACTTTCCTACCAATGGAGAGGTTTACACAAGCATAATTTAAGTTACAATTACCCTAATTAACATCTCATTTGCATAAATTGTTGAAGTCAAAACAACAAAGAATTGCTTAAGAAGCTTAACCCTATTTGTCCAAAATAAAGAGATGAGTTTTCACTTTGCAATCAAAATTGGCAGGTTCATTATGTTGGAGCTCGAATCTAACCAAAGTTATGCTATTAATTCGTACTTTTATGATCAGGTTCTGCTGCTCCTCTTTTTACAAGGTGCAGGACTTCCAGACATCCCGCTCCTGCTGTCGGAAGTGTGGAATCTGTGGAGCATCTCTGGCCTTAGGAAAACTCAGCACTGTGTCCTTCATCCATCTCCTTTGCGCGCATGGGCAAACCTTGGCTTAGTCTGCTCCGACTGGGGAGGAGATCTCATCCTACACGGGCTGAGAGTTCTCGTCCTGGGAGGGGAGCCGTTTGTGAAATGTTGTGAAGAGGCCGAATGACAGCAGTGACAGTGAGCAGAGAGACCCTCTGTCCTCCTGCTGGCTGCTCTGCTTGGGTTCTCAGAGGGTTTTGAGACTGTTTGGTGTCACTTCAAATGTTGGCCCTTACCTCTGAATACAAGAGAGCTGCAAAACCAAGTTTTAATGTTGATTAAAGTAGTACTCGTCCAGTTACAGGTTTGGGGTGTTGGTTTAGAGGAGGTTCCAGTACTTGTGGGTGAGTTGTGGTGTAGTGCTCTGATCTGACTCCTTTGCACGTCTGACTCCTTGCTCACTGCCTGCTGCTTGCAAAAAGGATTGGCAGGGCTTTAGGCCGAAGGTGCTCAGAGCAAGGGGAGTTTTTCCCCTGGACACTGCTAGATTAAAACTGCTCACTGGTCACTCCTGCTGCTTTTCCGTACCTGTTCACTGTCTGCTGCTGCTGCGAGGCACTGCCTAAGTCGTTGATACAGGCAGGAGTGGAGGTTTTTAATAGGGACAGGACATGGGGCAGCTTGTTATCCTGTGGGGACAGAGGGTGTCGCAGGGATTTGATCAGCTGTGAGGTGCTGGTGCTAATGAAAGCGTTCACAGTCACCGGAGCAGTATTTTCCTTTCCCATATTATCTCGTTGCAGCTTCATTAGCTAAGTCAGGGTGAATGTGCATTAGCCCAATAAAACTCTTCTTGCAGCCCCGTGATTTAGCATCCCCTCTCATCGGTGCCCTCTGGACAGAGATAATCTGCCGGTGTCTGCAAGTAGGTGCCAATCGATTGATCAGGGTTACACGTGGGGCTTGGTTTTAACTTGAGGTTGAGCTGGTGCCTCAAAGCAAAGATCACAGTGAACTTCTAATTGTCAAGCAGCTGAAGCAGCGCTGCATCTCACCTCCCGGTTTGCATATTTTCTTTTAAAGATTGCATTCTAATTGAGTGGTTGACTTCTGCGCCGTGCTTTCTTTTATGAGCCGGTGATTACACAGTATACGGTGCTTGCGCTCCCAACATGAATGAATCTGCCGCTTCTACTACAGGGCTCTGTATAAAATAAGAAGGCTTTACTAGGTGGCAGGAATTGCATAATTGAATTGGACTGAATCCTGGTTTTTCCCCAACCCAGAGTGGTTACACTTAGAAGTAAATTACAGTTAAAAGAGACAGACTTTTTCCATTGTATTAAAAATCTGTAATCGCTAACTTTTCATCCGTAAGGCTGTGTTCTCTTCCCAACATGGGAGAGAAGCTGCTGGATGTGCCTTGTTACCAGTAATGCTAATGGGAGCAATGCCAGTAAATCCCTGCATGGCAACAGCAGAAGAGACCCCAGATGCCTTTAAAAGAGAGAAAGTGATTGTAGAGGGTGAACAGAGGTGGTGCCTGAGTCTGTCGGTCCCTGTAACATCTGCTCTGGAAATGTACAAGAGATTCGAGGGATGAGTTTCTGGAGAGTCTTCCTGAGTTTCATCCAGAGCCACAGTGTGAGACCAGCCCTCTGCTCCTTCAGCTGGTCTCTTGCTCCAGGGCACTGGGAGGAAGCAGATCCCTAAAGCAGATAGGAAGATACCATGGACAGATTCGAATGCCACTAAAACCACTATTAATTTCAGAACTCCAGAAAGCTTAAAAAAAAAGCCCTGGCTAGTTTGCCCAAGCTCCTCAAATTGTGCTCACCACTTCCTACCCTCAGAGCTGGGGAGATTGAGAACATCTGTCTCCAAATGCAATGAGAAGAGGGTAGTCTGCTTCCTTCCCTCATTTCCAGAGGACGTTTGGGTTTCGCTGCCTCTTGGTTTCTTACTCCCTTTCTCCCTGGAATGCCTGTCAACAGCAATCCTCATCCAGCTGAGCAGGTCAGGCAGCCGGAGAGCAGTTCCTTCAGCCATCCCTAATGGCTGGGGGAACCAGCCCTCCCCTCCCAGCCCTGCCCCATCCATTTGGCCGTGGAGGTCCTTCCTACACAAAGTCACTTGAGGAGAAGGTTCAAACACAAACCTCATTTCTATTCAAACCCTGGTTCCTTGTGAACTTTCCAAGCTGCTCTTCTTGCTGGCGATGCGATGTGCTGTCACCTTGCCATTAGGGCCAGGTAATTAATAGCTGCCTAATAGAAGTGGATGTAGATGCTCAGCAAAATGAATGATGTGTGCTACAAGGGAAAGCACTAGAAAGTAAAACGGAGCTGGAAAAGTGTTGAGTGGGGGGAATCTCCGCTTGCCCTTCATTAGGAGAAGCTCCAAAGAAATGTGAAGCGCGATGGCATTAATCAGAAGAACTGCATCATGTGATATTCTTCTTTGTTATTTGGCATAGATCGCATGGCACTAAATGATTTAAATTGCACTTATACCTGCCATCTTTTTTTTTTTTTTACTGGTATTTAATGAGTGCTGCAGGTTGTCTTTGAGCGGTTGAACATACGGGCTGGTGAAGGCTGAATTAAAGCCCCCGTTTTCTGGCTGCTGAAATCTGTTCTCATGTGGGCTCACAGCACGGATGGGGAGAAGGGAGCAAGTTTTCAGGGAGTTTCATACAATCAAGGCTCTGCAAAATAGAAGTCATAGAATCATAGGGTTGGAAGGGACCTCTGAAGGTCATCTAGTCCAACCACCCTGCAGTGAGTAGAGACATCCTCAACTAGATCAGGTTGCTCAGAGACTTGTCCAGCCTCACCTTGAAGATCTCCAGGAATGGGGCCTCAACTGCCTCTCTGGGCAACCTGTTCCAGTGTTCAAGGTGTTGATCTTCCGTTCGTTCGTTTGTTCTGTTTTACACGTCACCTTTGCCAGTGCATGCACTTGTTTAATGCATCACTGGTGTAGTCATCAAGAAACTGTTGCAGGTACCCAGCTGTCACACCCATCCCTTTCTCATGCTTTTATTCATAGCTCACTTTCATGAAGATCTCGGAGTCGTTAAGGTTGGAAAGGACCTCTAAGATCATCAAGTCCAACCTTCAACCCCACACCTCCATAAAGATGAGCCAAATCTTGTGAAGAGCAAGACAGCTCTTACTGCAGCTCTACTGCAAAGGGTTTTCTGCTATTGTGGTAATGAAATGGCCACAAAATGCCTCCAGGCAGTCATCAAAGACTGGCTGTGTTTTTGTAAGGTCTACTCCGAACAAGTCGCAGTCATTTTTTTTCCGGCTCTTTAGAAGCCTTGACTGACATGAGCATCTATAACGTCGGGAATACTTTTATAGGATTCTTTCCGTCCTGGTACTGTAGCGTAATTAGCAGGTTCAGGCTTGCTCGTGCTCTTTTCAAATGCAATTCTTCTTGGGGAAAGAAATTAAACCAAGGGATGATGTAGCTTTTCGCAGCCACTCAGATGAAAGTAAGTGGTGGTTACAATTATTCAAAAGTACTTAGAACAGTATTGAATATGGTAATCTTTGCTGGGAGAAAGCGCTGGACTGGTTAAAGCACGTGGCTGGGAATGTGCAGAGGTTGGGTCCCTTTCCAGCTCCGCCACAGCCTTTCTTTGTGGCCTTGGGCAAACTGTTTAACTGGTTCTCTAATAGTACGGTTCGTCAGGAATGGAAGTGGGAGTGCCGCCGAGGCCTTTCTTCTTGCTGTTTGCCTGGTTAAGGTTTTAAGTTGCCAGAGCGCAGACACCCTGCGTTTGCCCTCTGCCTGGCGCTGCCGTGGCACAAACTCTGCTCTTCCCACCAGTACCATCCTGAAGGAGACTTTTACCAGTAACAGCGATGTAGGAACTTACTAAATGCAGCAAACCCTAAAACTGGCTGGTATTAAAAAAATGAGAGTGGATGACACCCACTCCCCCACCGCCCATCTGCTCAGACAGACACAGCGCCCCGGATAAAGCGGTCCTTGTTCTCCTGAACACGGCAGGGCTTTCTCTGATGGACGGGGCGGGGGCCACTCCTGCCCCACATCCAAACGCACCTGCAAAACACCCAGAGATTCCCAGTGCCTTTTGTTATCAACATATCCCTTTGGAGAGGAAGTCTGCGAAAAGTCACAGAAGAAAGATAATTTTTGAGGGGTGAGTGGTAGGATCCAACTGTGTTGTTGGGTGTCAGAAACACCCTGAGGTTTATTCTCCCCTGGCACACACACCCGTAGAAAGTCACTGCATGTTGGCTTTAGACAACGCAGAGCTCTCCTTGACTTTTGAAACGTTAATAAATACATTGATAAAGGCTGGTGTCAGGGGTTTGGGCCATGTACTCACAATCTCTCTGTTCAACATCAGCTGTAGCACACAACTGGGGAGATTGCTCCTAAATCCATACAGCCTGATTGCTTGAGTGTCTTCTGGAAAATCCGTATGACAAGTATAAAGAAGACAAGTAAAAGCCATGAGTAGGAAGAGAGAGCGCGTGTACAGCATTGGGCATCATCAAGGTAACCGTGCTTAGGGTTGTTCTTCCCAAAATAGGAGTGTGAGCTACTCATGGGCATAATACGATGCAAAAGAGACGCTCACCAGGGAGGATCTCTGGTGGGACAGTTGTGGGAACTTCATGGGAGTGAGACTGGCTGCATTTTCTTGACTGCAGAGTTTCTCACCCATCCTGACAGGCCTTTGCCGTACAGCTTTTTGTGTTTCAGTAGGGCTGCTGACACCCTCATTTTGCTGTCCCCACAGCACTGTCAGTGAGGTTGGAGCTTTCATAGAATCATTCAGGATGCAAAAGACCCTCAAGATCGGAAAGTCCAACCGTTTTCTTTAACAGAATCATAGCATCACAGGATGTCAGGAGTTGGAAGGGACCTCTAGAGATGATTGAGTCCATGCCCCTTGCTAAAGCAGGATTCCCTAGGACAGGCCATAGAGCAGCATCCAGGCTGGTTTTGAACGTTTCCAGAGGAGGAGATTCCACAATCTCTCTGGGAAGCCTGGACCAGGGCTCCATCACCCTCACAGTAAAGAAGTTTCTCCTTGTGTTGAGATGGGACCTTGTATGTTCCTGTTATTCCTTGTCCTGCTCCTGACCATCACAAAACTGACACCCACCCCTCAGATATTCACAGATGTTAATAAGATCCCTCTAAGCCTTCTCTTCTCAACGTTGAACAGCCCCATTCTCTCAGTCTTTCTTCATAGGGGAGTTGCTCAGGTTTCTCTATGAGAAGAAAAGCAAATAGCTGTAGCATGTCCAGAGAGAGCAGCCAGTAAGGAACAGCTAGACTTGAAAAAGAAAGGTGAGTGAAGTGACTAGATCTGCTGGGAAGTAGCCATCAAAGAAATACCTGGCCTGAGATACATTTGAGGTTTTTTATAGTGAAAATTCAACGAGGTCTTTTCACCTTCTGGAGCCTTATTCCCTATTAAGGCTGCTTGGTAGGAGGAACGTCCCCGTGCCCATAATGCTCTTCTCCAAAGCCAAAGAATTTGCATGTCCAAACGGGATGTGGATCATAAACAGACTGTTTACAGTAGACTTAAAATTATATGATGAGCCATATAACAGCAGTGCCTATATCATACTGCCAGCCCCTGCCAGCTGCGCGTGACTGCTGTTTGCTTCTCCTCAGGTGCTAAACAAAGTTTTCAGCTGACCTACTGTTTAGTAGAAGAACCCTGCAACAGAGGTAAGCAAGTGCCACTCGTGAGGCTGTGACGGACTAGGATCTGGCATAAATTTGCCTTGAAAGTAGAAGGCATGCATTAAGTACTATTTCTTAGTTCACACGTGGCTTTTCTGCCAGTGTGTCTTGTAATATTGCGTTGCTAATAAAAGGGAGGTTGTTCCTGTGTTGAGAAGGGTTCTGACTGTGATCGGGCGGTCAAGGCAGGGTACTCTGTGGGTATGCAGCTCTTTAAGGTGGACCATGAATGGAACATTCTACATTAATGACCCCAGGGGACAATGCAAACTGCGTGTCCTATTGAAATGCTTCTTGATTCCCACTGGATTCAGCAGGTCTCAGAGTAGCCCCATCCAACTTTGGGATGAATGGTTGAACGTAGTGCCAGGAAGACACATCTGGCTTCCCAGAACGGACCTAGGCTTCATCTGCACTTCAAAACGGGAGGTTTGGGGCTCTGCAGATTTGTATAACACACCTCAGACTAATTTTCCAGTGCCTAATGGGAACGTTGTGGATCACAGTCGGTTGTTTGTTTGTCTGGCTGCTGCTCGCCTTCCTCTTACCCTATTTATATAGGCACACATGCAAAAAATATGAGAGTTAAAGAAAAATGTCAACCATATGTAACATACATGGAGATTAGTGACAGTAACAGTGAATTCATTGTGGTTTTGGCAGTCAGGACGCCATCCAGGCCATATTTTCAGGGTTTTAGACAAATCCACATGTATTCCAGAGATTGCTGTGGATTTTCACTCTGTGTGGCTCATTAGATACGCAATCTGCCTACTATTCTCTCCTGTCACACAAAGCTGATGGCAGCAAACTGGCATCTTGGAGATGTTGGCAGCACTACAGATTTTAGCATTAATGCCAGCCTTGGGCATCCTGGAGCTCCGCAGTCTTGTGCGGCGTCAACCAGCGGCGGCTTGTGCTCTGGTGGCGCACGGCTGGGAGCTGATGGACGAGCTGGAGAAGACTCATGTTGGTTTGAACAGTCCTCTGCTTTCAGGCGAAACACGGTGATTGAAAACCAGCTTGAATCCCGGATCACCATCCGTAAAGAAGGAACTGGTAAAACCCTTGCCAGCCCTAATCTCAGATTTTGCTTCTTCTGAGGCCGTCACCACAGCTCAGTGACCAGACTGCAGCTTTTGTGCATTGGGTGCCCTTTCCTCCAGTTTGAAAATACTTCTTGTGGGGGCTATAAGTAAGCAGAAATCTCTTCTCAGATGAGTAATTCTTTGAGATTGATAAATTATTCTCAGATTCAGAAATCTGTAGTATCTTCTCCGATTTTTCTTTTAAATCTCAGTACCCTCTTGGCCCTCTGAACACATTTGCATGGAAGAATCACTACCAGCACCAATCTGACGATCCCATCTGCAAAAGTCTGGGCTACGTTCACTAAAAGCTCTAAACTCTTCCCTAATCCATCCGAGTTGAGGCAAGGCTGCGTTCACTGAAGGGCTCGGCGCTTAGATCTAGGTGAAGGCAATTCTGCTCTGCTAATTTCAGCAGCAGGTCTCAAACAAAGTGTTACTGTTTACTCCGGGCACATGATGGATGAATGAGTGTTTGAGTGAAATGACATAATTGTTGCATAGTCTGGATAATTTGGAGAGCGTTCGCACCAGTTTGACTGTACCAGCAATGGGGATCCTTGATGCTGCAGGCATGGCCACGACCCTTCTCTCGTGGGTTGAGATCAGCTTATGCCGGTGTTCCGCTGTGGGATTATTAACCTCAGTCCCTCTCCTTGCCTTCTGTATGATATTTATGTGTCATCTTCGTTGTAACCAAACAATACTCAAGCTGTTGCTGGCAGTGGGTGCAAGCCAGTGGTCCATCTGGAAAGCAGGGAGGTAGACGAGAGGAGAAGGGAGAACTGAAGCTGTTTAGGGGGGTACTTGTGTGTGTAAAACCCTGGGAAGGGAGCAGAGTATTTAACAGCTTTTCAAAAAGCAGTTTGGGGGAAGGTGAGCCTCTCAGTGGAGGACGTGATTCCTGTCCTGAAAATACGGGGTTTAACCCAAGTGAAGCGAAGTTGCCCAGCCCGTACCTTTAAAAAACAGTTGTTTACTCGTTAATTGTAATTAATGACTAAAATTAACCATTTTTTTCCTTGACAAAAGTTCAGGACAGTGTAAAATTAATCTGGCTTATTAATTAAACCAGTGGCAAAGTAGCAATTTCAGCGTAACAGGCTCTGTGAGATGGTTCCAAGCTGGGTTTCTGGCTGATTGCTTCTGTCATTCCCAAAGACAGAGCACCCCACCTCTGCTTACCACTGCCCAGCGTGCATCCAATATGCCATTTAAGACCTTGATTATAACCAGAAAAAAGTTCATTGAATCCAGAGTAAGTTACAAAATAATTTATCTTTCCTGCCATCTTTTACTCCCTCTCTCTGCAGAACCCAGCCAGATGTTTGGCAGTCGCTGCACACGCAGGGTGCCACGATCTTACTGACACCACTCAGGCCTTAGAGCTCTTTGCTCCCCAAACGAGACATTTCTGGAGCTCTAGAAGTTCTCCACCGGTGCTGGGGGCTTTCTGGAAGAACAGGGGTGACTCTGTGCACAGATTGAAGTCTTTATCTCTTGCAGCAGTTACGCTGCTGACCCCGGGGAGAGGGGCTGAGCGTTTGGGGAGAGAGGTTCCCTGCCACAATGGTGAGAATCACTGCCGGTTTGGTCTTGCCAGGCTGGAGGATGATGTATGGAGCAGGTGTTTGCAATTTAGGGAATTTGCCGTTCCTGGGGAAATGGGTGGAAAAAAGGAGGGTTGGAAACAGAGTGAAAAGGCAGCGGGAACAAGGCTGGCATTATCCACCCCACTCCCAGCCTGAGCCTGCGCCCTACACTGCGTCTGAAAAAAGGACCTCAGTTAAAGAACGAGAGAAAGACCTGAGTGAAGACAGTTTCAGAAATTTATATCTATACAAAATAATAAATAAATCTCGTATATATATAAAAAAAAAAGCCCCAACCAAGCTGATTTGGGCTCACGGAGCAATCTGACATCGCTGCAAATCCCGCTCAGAAATATATGTGCTCGGCTTTAATGACAGCACATAGAGTTCTGCTGAGATAGTGGAAAATTTTACGGGGCATTTTACTTAAGGAATGGCTTTAACTCCAGTTACCTGTAGAGCCCAGTGTCCATATGGAAACACTTAGCAAGCTGTGGAAAACTTTCTGAAATACAGTGGAATTTATCTAGCGAAGCATTTCGCGTAGGGAGGGAGGAATATGGGTTATGATGGAGTCCGGGCAGAGCGGGGTGCAGACACGGCCGCTCGCAGCCCTCCTCGCACAGATGTGTAAGCAGGGGGGAGCGTTCTGAAACAGCCACGTCTGGGATGCATTTGTGCTGCTTGCCATGCACGTAACCTCCTTATGGAAAACAGAGTCCAATAACCTGAAAAAGATGGACGGGGAAAAAGAAAAGGAAGGTGCAAGCAAGCAGATCTGCTTCCAGGTTTGCGCACATGGAAGGGGTAGGATCAGCCAAACGCAGGGGCCAAGAGGGCCCCGTTGTCGGCAGCTGCAGGGATGGCTCTGATGAGAGATGAAGGTCCTAGGTGGGCCCTGGACACTCTGTGTCTGGCTGGAGCATTGTCTGCCCAGCGGGATGACATGGCTGCGCAAAGTTTCAGCCGCTGCGAGGTGGGGAAAAGAGGGCTGAGGAGGAAGCGGAGATGTTTTCAAGTGCATTTGGTTATATATTTGCTCCCAAAATGCTCATGGCACTGGTCGCCAGAGCATCTGGCACTTCACAATAATTAAAACTGACAAATCCATAAACAGTAAACAACAGGCTCCCCACTCGGGCAGCCAAAAACCCACTACTGCATAAGCTCAATAGCTGCACCCATCTGCCAAAGAAAATCCTCTCCGCTGCCTCCTCTTGTCTGCAAAGGCCAAGGCAGAGCCAGCGCCTTCCCTGCCGTCACCTCATGGACCTATCACCCTCCCTGGAGTCTCCCCAGGGCTTTGGGGAGTGACAGGAATTTATTTTGAATATTTCAAAATATTTTTCCCCCCACCACGAAGTGGCAGCGAGTACCGACATCCCTTTTCCTTTTGACTTGTTGGCCCGCTAACCTTTTCGCAAACACAATGGGCCGGCAACCGCTCGCACCCAGGGGAGGGGATATGATGATGAGAAAATAAAAGAGAGAGAATTTCCTTGGAAAAACAGTGGAATTTAAAGTTCTGGACAAAACCATGCATGGCTGATGCATAACATTTTTGTTAATTGGGTCTTAACAGGTTTGTGACTCGGGCTGTAATTGTTTTAGGAACGGTTCACGCCGGGCAGTGCCAGCCGCCGCAGGAACTCTCGCCTAGTTGTAAAACTCCGTCGTGTTTCCCCGCCCCAACAGAGATCCTGGCCTTCGGAAGAGCAACGGCAGCATGCCGAGCCCACGGCCTCCGGGACGGGCTCCCCGCAGACCCTCCTGGCGTGGGAGGGCCAGGGCGGCCGTGTCCCGCTCAGGCAGTGACGGAGAGCGTCTCGACACGTGCCCAGCGTCTCCCCTTTCTCTCGTGCCATTGTTTTTGCCTCTGATTTCTCTTCCCCCGCAAGTTTTTCCTGACCTGCCAGAGGCACTGAATCTTCTCAACGCCTCCCTGCCTTCTCATCTCAAATCGGGCTGCAGGGAGTTGTTTGAGTGGACTTTTTTTTTTTGGTGGAGGTGGAGCTGAAGCAAAATAAATTAAAATACAAAAACTGCTCCCAACTCGGGTAGATCACTTCTCCTCTTTGCAAACCTATCGTGTTCTGCTCAGTCCACCTCCACTTTCCCCTACAGAAGTAGCTTTGCACAAGCAAAACTCTGTTCGTAAAGCAGCCAAGATACTATCTCTGTAATTAGCAGCTGGAAGAAAATTAATGAAATAAATGAGAGCGAGATCAATTAATGCTATAATTAAATCCAGTGCCTTCGGATGGGTTGTTTGTGGTGAGCCAATGCTTTAGGGCTGTGCCACGGCTCTCGCCAAAACCTCTGGAGCAGCAGCCATTGCAGGAGGGACCCTGAGGTGTGCTGGTGGGGTGTCTGGGAGCTGATGGGTAGAGGGTAATGGTCCACGACAGGGCTGGGACGGGGACGGTTTGCAGCCCTTTCCTGGCCCTTCCCTGCGTGAGGGTAAGCTGTTTTTCATAAATCGTAGCCTGGGAAAGCTGTGTTACTGTTAAAAGAGTAACCATATCCCTTTCTGAGCCATTGCCAAGCAGATGTAGGGTTTTGGAAAGTTCCCAACAAACTTCCACAGCTGCATCTTTACCGACTTGTTCCTTCTCCCATCCCTCTACTTGCACCTATTTAAATAACCAAAGGATGTAATTATGGGGGGGAGGAACCGTCGCTCTGCATCTTCTACTTGTTAAATATCATTAATTGAGAGAGGACTCCGTGGTCAGTTACAGCGTGCGGCCTCGAGAAGGAAACGGAAATCCCCAATAGCAGTGTTGCACCAGAAGAACTCTCTCTTCTGCACCGAGAGCAAAGCAAATACGTAACGGAGAGAATTCAGCCCTTTGTGCGATGCAGGGCCGTGGCTGCCTCGGCGAGGGCAAATAATCTCATTCTCTTTCTCAACAGCAATTTGTAGGGTGGCTGCAGGAGGAGGAAGGAGAAGAATGAAGGGCTCTGGGTGGCTGGCGGTGGTATGGAACCCGGCGTAGATGCAGGGGAAGGGGGGGGGGACCGCAGGGCACTGGGAATGTGGAAAGCTCTCACAAATCATATCTCACAGGAAAGGTTTATGGGAGTTCAGGGTATAGCAGAGGGGATGGATGTCAGGTTTTCCTACACAATAGAGGGTCTTTTGTTTCTGCGCTCGCTCTTGGCAGCAGCCCCCATGCCACTGCTGGCAATTTCCTGTCCATCATTCGCCGAATGCCGGGGCTGGAGCAAGGGAGTAGTCCCGCGGTTTTGTTTAGACTGTGTTGTTTTAATGCTGAGCCTTGTCCTAAGCAGGATATCCCTGTGTACCTTTGGAGTTCCTGAACTTCTGTGGAGAAAATTATCCTTAAAAAGCCCCTTCCATAGTGCCAAGGTTCTGTCTTCTCTCTTCTTAAAAAAACCCCAAAACACAACCCAAAAAAATCCCTCATTTAATCGCTTTGGCTTGTGAGGGCTTGTACCTCCCATCTTAATCCACCCATGTCTCAAACATCCGCCAGCGCTTCCCTTCCACCCTAGGGCTCAGGAGCAAAACACAGTCGTGATTTGGTTGGCAATCTGACTTTTGAAAGCTTTGGAGGGACCGAGACCTCACAGGGTGGGACAATGTCCCTTGGGCTCTGTGTGTCCTGAGAGATTGAGTCCATCCTTGTTTTCCAAGCACTTTCTTGGTTGTTTTGCAATGGATGGAGCTTGAGGGGCTGACCAGTGCCATTTGACGACTCCATCTTACAGACCAGCACCTTGTATGGCCCCATCCATCTGCGTTTGTTGACATGGCATAGTGAAAGCACAGTAAAGCTAAAAGCAAGGACAGGGTGTTTAGCTTGCATGGAGCAAGCAGGGTGAGCTCCCAGCTGCACTCTTTAAGGTAAAATATATCCTGTGAAGTGTAAAAAGATATCCTGTAAAATCCAAAAAGTGATCCTGAGCGATGAGACAGCTCCTTGGATGTGAAACCCACCACTTTCTGGGTATGAAAACTCCCATCACCTTGACAAATCTCAAAGGAAAGCAGAATAGGATCCAGCGTGGCTCCTGCTCCATCAGGAACGTTGGCACCCACAGCCACCCACTGTTAGGTTTAGACATTTGTCTTGATTAGCACATGGGTGTAGGGTGGATTCCAGGATGGCAACGGCTGCCTCTGCACGACAGCCAGGCTGATAACCCCGATGGGTGGCAATTAGCCTGTGCTGGGCGTGCATCAGGGATTAAAAGTGGAGCAGCGGTGCTCGAGTTTGCCGGATCACTCCCAGGAAACCCCACATGGTTTAGGGTGCTGCCGGCACGTTGCTGTGGGATGCTCGATAGTGCCGTATGGTGTTGTAAGGTGCTGTACACACTCCCCCGGCTCTGGCATTCTTCTGGGTAACTTGATCTCAGTCCTGTCTGCTTTTCCCAGATAGGGGAGGTGAAGTTATGTTAAACATGTCGCAGTAAGTTTGATTCACACAGCTCCAGTCTGCTTTTCTTCCTTGATTAGCTTTACTCAAACCCTCTGCATTCCGTGACCTTAATAAAGCTATTGCTCCTGACGAGCAAAGCCCATCTTAACAAGCAGAGCTCATCTGGCCTGAAACTAAAGCCAAATCAAGATGGTGTTTTAGGTCCTCATTAAAGTCCACAGCGTGAAGCGAGAGTCGGGGAAGGGATGAAACGGGGCGCCACCAAACTGTCCCTTCTTTAGTTTGATTCGAGGAATTATATGCAACCCAGTAGATGCCATGAGGAGGCAATCACCATTGGCTTCGTACAGAGCCCAACGATGTAAAATGGGGCAGCTAAGTCTGTAGCTGAGGGTAAATTCACACTAGGAGCTGTGTGGACTTTGGGATCAACTGGGAAAAGAAGAAGAAGTCATACAGTGTTAATAGGAAAAGAGCTCCAAAGGCACCGGGGTCCTGCTCTGGAGCTCACGTGGGCAGCGTGTGGTGATCCTGCAACGCTTCGGAGGGAAAGTTTCCAAGCGACAGCGTGTTTATTCTGCCTTCAGCCCTTTCCTTCGGTTACTGCTGACTCATGCAGGTTGGGTGAAATATTGGCGGGTGCCGAGGGCCGAGCGACGAGGCGAGGAGGCGAAGGAAAAGCCCCGGCAGGGAGCGATGCCACGGGCTTGGCAGTGGGTAAGGAAATCAGCCACATGCAGACAAAATGCGGTCGAGCAGCCGCCCCACACAGAGGATGTCCCTCACACTCATTAGCATTGTGTTTGTAGCAGAGCTTATCAAAAAACAGCCAACAGACATAATCTGTGGTTTATGCTTTTCTTTCATTCCTCCCCCCCCCTTTCTTTTTCCTGCTCTTTACTCTCTTGTTTTCCTTTTTTTTCTCTTTCCTGAGGGTTTCTGGAGGGATGTAATCCACTCTGCGTTTATTGCCGTTGCCTCTAGACGTGCTGCAGCTCCAGCCAGCAGTTATTCCAGCCTCTCCAGCCTCCCTGCGAACTTCTCGCTGCTGCTGCTCTGGGCTTGACTGCTACTCAGCTGTAAACTGCAGGGCTGCTGTAACCCTTTACCTTCTGCGCTGCTCCCCGGGTCCTGGGTGTTGCGGGGCAATCGCTGGCACAGGGCGGTGGGGCCTCGGTGCTTGAAAAGGCAACGCAAAGCCTCGGCTTTGGCAGCCTGGCAGGACGTGGGCACCCTTCTCAAACCCTCCGCGGCTTTCTTCCCACTCCACCCAAATAGTTATTTGCTCTTCCCTGTGCAGCCTGAGGGGTTGGAGGTCAAGAAGAGATGGCTCATGCTGGTGTCGTGTTGACCCTTTCACACCCTGTGCGGTCTGAGGATGCCCCGAATGCACCAACTTTGCTAAATGCAGCCAGAGTCCTCTCCAGGCTGCTGAGGAGACCCATGGGTGCAGCTCTGCCTGGGGAAGGGATCTGGAGACTGTACTGCCACCCCACCCAACAGCTTTGGTGGGGTTATGGAAGGTCTCTGCATCCTCCAGTGCCTATGTCACTGCAGCTTGTGATCTCTGTGTGCCCACTACAGACAGCACACCCAGCATTTTCTTCATCTCCACTGTGTCATCCCTAAGTGCCACATTTATCTCTTGGGAACAAAAATGTGTAGATCTGATGCCTGGAAACATGGTTTAGTGGTCATGATGGTGTTGGATTGATGGTTGGACTTGATCTAGGAGATCTCTGCCAACCCCACTGATTCTGTGACTCTATACACTGACCTTCCCTGCTCCAGTGCCACTGAAAATCAATTCTTTGCTCTCTTGTCCAAGGGGATAGTTGCAAAAATAATTTCCTACAAAGGCAGTTTCCAAACGACCCCGTTGTTCCCCAGTCTTTTTAGTACACAGACTTGTGAGCGACGCAGTCCTTCTGGCTGGTCTACACGGGGACAATTGAAATGGATGTGGGATAACTTGAAAGTGGATTAGCTAAACTGCATTACAGCCTCGTGTAGACACCGTCATTTAGAAATGAAATGGCCCTAATTTGGTTTAGTTGAATTTTGCTTTAGCAATTCGATAAAAGACTCTTTAAAGTCTGAGCGAGGAGTTTACATGGGGATTTAATGTGGTTTAATTAATCGGGTTGAAATTCACAGTTTGAATTAATGAGGATGAACTTCCCCTAAGTGTTCCTCCGTCAAGGTAGTGGTACAGCGTTTCCAGCCACCTGACAGGATGACCTGGCGATTCACGGCTCAGAAGAGCCATTGCAGTGATACACGATCAGTCTGGTCCCCAGAGCTGGGTGCATAAAGAAAGTAATTTAAAAGGCCTCCTGGTCTGGCCACAGCCTGGAAGTCCTTTCCTGCAGTAAATTAGCTCTGGAGAACCCACGTTCCTGCTGTAATGAACCACCATCCTCCCAAGTGCTGTAGGTTCCTGAGTTACCCACCAAACCATAAGCAGAAGCATCTGTCTCCTGTGGAAGGGGTTTGGAAAGAAATGTCCTGAAGCAGAGAAGGACACAACAGGCTCCTTCAGCCCTGAGAGCGCCGCTCTGCACTCTGCTGACCACTGAAAGGTTCCCAGTTTGTCACCCCGTTTACCTGGTGGTTTCTCAATATTGGCCGACCCACAGGAAAGCTCTGTGTGTGAGTCCTGAGAACCTGTCTGCAGCTGGGCTGGAGCTGGCTGGGGCTGCAGGGCTCCTGTTGTCCACATTGATTTATGGCTGGTAGAAAACCCCTCTGGTTATCATGCAGGTGACTCCTCTTTGAAATGCTGGCCATGCCATAGGTTCACATTGCGTGCAGGGTTTTCAGTGAGAGGCTTTGCACAGAAGTTCCTTTCCGTGAGCTGAAATGTCTCCTTTCTTGGTTCTCCAAGACCCCTTCGGTCTTCTAGCAGTCCTACAGCTCCTTTGGGGTTTACTTTCCATGGAACCCCTTAGTGCGCTCACCTCATCATCCATGCTGTGTCCTCCTGCCCAAGCCCCACAGCATCTCCATCCTTAGGAAATCTTCCAGCAGCATATAAGGTCTACCCATGGCCGTGATTTCTTTTTGTGTATGATCTTCTATGTCCCCCTGTTTCTACCTAGGGAGTGTTCTTCATAAGACTTTCAAATTCCTGCCCCTTCTAAACAGGGGTGTTTCTTCCTCTAATTCTGTCCCGTGGGACCGTCCCAACCTGTTCTGTGGGATGCAGCAACATGACATAGTGGGCATGGTGGCATTGCGTTGATGGTTGGACTTGATGATCTTGTAGGTCTTTTCCAACCTTAATGATTCTATGATTCACTGAGATCTCAGCCCAGCAGGTTGTAGGGGATCCATGGGCTGTGAGTGCTTGGGGCATAGACGATGAGTTAAAACCGAATCGATACCCAGTGTCTGGGTAGAGGTGGTTGTTGTAGCAGCCCTACAAATCCCCTTTGGTGGTGATTGGGTTATTTCACTGTGGAAGCCATTATAGGGGAAGATCTTATAGGGCTGTAAAGTTAGCTGCTAGATTAGCTATTTGTATATTTTATTGGTAAAAAATATGACTGGGGATTATTGAGTGAGAATTCTGTGGAAAATGAAAGAGATAAAAGCAGTTTAACTGTCAGTATGTTAAGGCTGTGGTTAGCCCTGCCTAGTGTTACTGGATGGAGGGAGACGGCGTCTCCCAGGACTGTTGCTGTTCCGATAGGTGCAGATGGCGCTAGGGGTTGGCAAGATGGTGAGGCCAAGTAGCTGAAACAGGAGAAGTGAGAAATGGAAAGCAATGGAGATGTCAGGAGAAGGCAATGCAGCTTGTCCCCGCGTCCATGCAGAAGACAAGTCCTCGTGCACATGGTGATGGCGACCACATTGTTCTGCAGCCTCCCTTGCTCGTGTCTCCGGGGGGTTTTTTCACTTCCATTTTTCCATTTGTCCATGATTTTGGCTGCAGACATTCAGAAGTCCTGGACAAATGGCTGCGGTAAACATACAAATTGGTTGCACAGCAGCGTGCAGGGAGCAGCGGTGCTGCTCGCTGCAGCAGCCCATGCTCCACATCCATCTGCACTGCACATGTGTGCTGGGGCTGAGGCACCGCACGGCTCCCGGGGTGCAGGATGGAGCCCGGCTGCAGAGCTGCTCATCTGGAGCAGGTTGAGACGTGACAAGTGGTTGTCATGTGAAGATCCTTTTCTGGAAGGATCCTGGTCGAGCGATGGGGAAGGCTTGAGGCTCCTCTGCTGGGAGCCTTGGAGAAATAAGGTGGAGCACAGGGACTGGGAGGTTGGTGGGCTGTGGGAGAAGTCCCAGGATGGCGGACACCCTTCTTTGTGTCTAGCTCAGCAGGAATGCAAGGGCATGGGATTTAGGGGAGCACTTGGCGTGGGAAGTTTGAGAGCCCACCTTGGGTCCTTGCTCAGGTCCATGAGATATGATGAGCTGCCTTCATCACTGGCTACACTCTAATAGAAACCTGTGTTGTCATTGTCAGCAGCAGGGCAGGATTATGCTCGTAATTTATGGCTTCTTTTACGTGCACTCAAGCTGTTCAGCACCTAGGGCTAATCCTGTGCCGCGTTTGCAGTCTGGCCGTGCTGTGTTGCCATCCAGCTGTGCTGCTACAGAGTGTGACGACAAAATCCCGTTGTGTTCCATGGGTTGTGCTGTCTGTAGTTTGCAGGTCTGGACACTTCAGTGTCTTGATGGGCGCTGCTTTGCATGCCAAAGTGTTTTCATTAGCACAGCATTCATGCGTGCGAGATGGTCGCTAACTGATATAATTAACCAGTATGTCAAAGACTATTTGTTTATTGCACATGCAACGGCTTTTCCTGGAGGAAGAAACTCTTTACTGCTGACACTCTGTAAATGGGAACACGCTATGCTGGAGGAGTAGCCCTGAGTTGAAGTTACGAGTAAAGATTCTGCTTGAAAGAGGCCAAAATTTCAATGAGTTTGCGTAAAAGATCGTCAGTGTGTGAAGACATGGGTGGGGAATAAAAGAGTTTGTCATGTAATTCCCCCCTCCCCGTGATTATACGAGTATATGTTGTTCAGAAACACAAGTGTTTTCTTTGTGAAGCCCTCGAGTCTGCTCTGTACGGCGTCCCTTTGCCATTGATTTGGACCTTAGCGCAGCTTTGCAGAGATCTGTTCAGGGAATCTTTATTTTTACTTATTTATAAATAAATAGTGCTGGGGTGGTCCTCGCAGCAGGCCTAGGCAGTTCCTGTACTGTGAGATGTGAACTGTAGCATCCACGTGTTAACTGTTAAAATGCCTGGTGTGTAATGAAGGGATGGCGAGTCACATTCATGACGGTCTGGAGAAATTTTGAGGGTTGACAGTGGTTTGTGTCCCACTAACCTGTGGGCTGCTGCTGCTGCAGACAAACCCATATACATGTCATGGGCAGCTCAGTGAATGTCAGAACCTCTCATCCCCTCCTGTTGGAGGCATTCCAAAACTCCACTTAGGCCCCTCTTCCACACTCTCTTTCAAATCAGTTGTTTCTTCAGCTCCCACAGTGCCCAGTCATAGAATCATAGCGTTGGAAAGGACCTCCAAAAGTTGTCTAGTCCAGCCACTCTGCAGTGAGCAGGGACAGTCTCAGCTAGATTAGGCTGCCAGTCCATTGCTTCCATTCCCCTCCACTCAGTGTCCCATCTCAGCGCTTTCCATAGCTACTTCTGCAGAAACAGATAAGCCATGACCATTATTGAACACTATCTAAAGTTACTTTTATTCTTCCTCCTCTTCCCATCTCTGCTTCTTCTCCTTCCTCCAGTCACTGGAACCACTGCCAGCTCATGGCCAAAACCTGGGCTCCATCTTCAACTTCTTGTTTGGCAAACGTGCAAACAATTTGTACCTCCCCGTCCCTCTCTTGCCTTGCGCGTCCCTCAACAGTTTGTTCTCTTTTTGCTAGTCCTGCCTGTGGCAATGCTGTAAATTCTGTGGCTTGGATCTGGTTTGCCTCAATCTCATCCATCCACACCATCTCACAGTGATGTTCGGTTTTATCCCTGACCTCTGACCACTCCTTGACGCATCTCTGCTCTCTCTGAGCCCTTGCTCATTTATTTGTCACTCTCCTTTGCTCTGCCCTCTCCTATCTCTCTTCTCCAGCTTTCTGTGCTCCTTGCTTCAGAAGCATCTCTGAGTCTTCCTCACCCATCGCCTTCCCTGACCTCCTCTGGTCCTGTCTGCCCTAGGTGCATCCTGCTGGCTCTCCTGTGTGCCTTTGGGCCACAGGGGTTGTCCGTGACACTGCACCCCATGAAGCAAAGCCCCGTACGCTGCGTGTCTGCACATTCCTCCCCTTGTTAACGTTTCACCTGCTCCCTCGTAGCACTTTGTTGTTGTCTTTGGCTTCTCTGGCAGCGCAGTCTCTTTGGGGCACAGCGGTCTGTGTGTTCCTCTAATTCATACCACGCCTGCTGCGCCACAGCCTCGCCGCTGCTGGGAACATGGGAACGTTTCTAATGCAAACAACTAATAGCTAGGAAGGGAGTTGAAGAATTAGCAAGGACTCCAAAGCCATGTCACAGAATCTCTTGCAAGGAACGGGGAAAAAAATTGTTTATTCTGGCCCCAAATTTTAATCACCCAAGGGCTGTTAAGATAAAAATAGTCAGTTCTGCCTTCTGTTTATGGTATACTTGGTTGAGTGCAAGCCAATTTTGAAGCTGAACATACTGTCTGCTATTTTTGCTTGATTTTAGATTCCACATTTTAAATAGTTTCTTTAACAAGAAGCATATTTTCACTGATACAAACTTAGCTTGAGGAGAAGCGTCCTGAAGTTCCGGCCATATTGAAGATCAGGGAAATGTAGTAAACTCTGGTTTTAAGGGTTTTGTTTTCTCCAAGAGCTGAAATGAAGAGTGTGTTCTGGCAACAAGTGCTGGCACGTTGTTCATTAAAAGCTCTCTTCCGAGCCTTGGTTCCCACACACATGTGCCCTCATTCTTCAGTGGAACTTCCAGGCAAGGGCATTGGCTGTGCTCTAGTCTGATCTTCAGCCATACAATTTGTCTTAATTGTCTACTAGCATCTAGGCAAGACTTAGCTCACGGGTGGCCACAGCAAGGGGCCTCATGCAAACCGATGAGCTTCTTAATGTGGCCTGCCCGGCAATCAGATGATTTAATTATCTGTGCCCGTCGTAGGCTGCCTGGCTGCTCCCCATCCCGCCTGCCCTCAGGCACCACGGGCTTAACCACATGCAGCCATGGGGGCAGCTGCATTTGATCTTCCTCGCCAACGCGAGGGTCCGGCCCTGACAACAGCCTCTCTGTTCGGTGCTTTCTTTCCCCTTCTGTCTTTTTTCCGCTTCGTTTGGCACCGTGCCCCCGGCGTCATCTGTGTGCAGGGGAGGTTGGGAGAGCTGGATGGCAAAAACTTAGAGCATGGAGTTGGGTGTTGACAATCCCAATGATTAATTGATCCTCCGAGGATCCAAGATGATTTGCTGAAGCATCAATAATAGAAATCCTGTCATTATACACTATTTACTCAGTCTTTCTGCGGGAAGACATCCTGTCTCATTGTGCGTCGGCATCGTGCATCTTACATAGGGCCATCCTGCCCTTCCCGGGCGCTGAGGACCAGGCTCTAGCCCACAAGCTTCCTTCCATTACACGGTTCTCTGTTGGGCACGTCCAGCGTGTTGATTCTTTTCAAGCATCAGACTCTCCATCCTCCTGGAAAATAACTCAGTTCCCATTCAGTTCCCACTCAATATGGGCTGGGGCTGGGTGGGATGGGGAAGATGCCCAAATGTTTCACTGCCGGAAGTGCGTGTGGCCACTGGTGGCACATTTGCCTGTAGTGTCTTCTGCTCCTGCCATGTGTCAGGTAAGGACAGGAGACAGTGTGAGTGGAGCAGTAGGATCAGGCTGTCCTCATGCCCGGGGCACATATCAGGGATGTCTCCAAGGATGAACTCTTGCCATTCTGATGTTAATACATCTCAGGCGTGCTGGCAGGATATAAAGTCTTGAACATTACTAGTCCTTTAGCAGACACCTTAGGATGTGTTCATACTCCTCTCTTCCTTCTGCTTTCACACAGGATGGTGCCTGGGGTGAAAGTATTTAATGGAGTTAGGAAAAAGGCACCAAAAGGGCTCAGTTCTGCCAGCACTCGAGAGTATTTTATTCCTTCACCGGTGCAGGTCGAGTTCAGCCCCTGAATCCTCCTCATGTGGCTCTTTCGTGGAATCATAGAATCATTTAGGTTGGAAAAGACCTTTAAGATCATAAAGTCCAACCTTTCAGTTGGTGCTGAGCCATCCACCAGTTTGGTGGATTCTCTAGCTGTGCCTCTGGAATGCCCACCAGCCCAGCCCATGGCCGGGGACAAGGTGGCCCTGTGCACCTGGGGCACTTGGCTTCCAGCCACAGCCACCTCCACCATGGCTCCCAGCTTACCCCATGGCACAGCATGCGAGGCACGGGCAGACCTGCGATGGCGAGGTAGGGTGGCAGGACGGGACAGCTGATTTTAATTATTTTGTATATAAATAACTTTGGGATAGTTTGCAAGTTTGGCAGTAGCTGCCGGCGAAGCAATGTGACCTTGTTCCTCTTACCCCATTTTTCTGAGTGTCTGTCTCACTCACTTGTTTTTCCATATCTTAAATTAGATTGCAAGTGGTTGGGGAGGGGACCAGGCCACCTCTGCCCCTGCATGGCCCCACAGGGTCCTGCTGCAGCAACAACAAATAGCGATAAAACACCAGTTTGGGATCTGTCACATCCGGGAGGATATGGAAACCCCAAGTGTGGTGTTTTTCCCTGGAGCAGAGCAGTCTCACCAGTGCATGAGGCAGAACCCAGTGCAGGGGCTGCCGGCATCCCCCAGCCTGCCTTCAGTGGGGATGGATGGACAGACAGCAAGGAGTGAGGGGGACGAGTGTCCTGTATTTTAGCACTTTGGGGACTTTATTAGTGTTGACAGTGTGTTTTGAAGTCTGCATTATTGATGTGGGCTGCTTGAGTACTCTGTAGCCCCACCGTGTAAGTTGGGGGGGGGAATTAAATAAATGTCAGCAGCCTCGAAGAGCACGTGAGGTTTCCCAGCGAGGAGAACTGCTGCGGCTCCTGGAACCGCCAACCGGGACCCCAAGGGTGGGAAGTGAAAGATCTGCACTTAGCTCTGGATTGTCTGCCTTACCCTTAATTCCTGATGGAAACAGGAAAAAATTCCTAAGAGAGAAATGCAGGCCAGCCACACAGATCCGCAGTATTTCATCGCTTTGTTAATGGCTGTAGGTTGTTCCTCTGTCTCTTCGTTTATGGCACAGAGAAATATGTGCTGGATGGCTCCGAATGAATTTATCACGGGAAACACCCTTTTACTCTTAGGTTAACGTTTAAAATTAAACCATAGAGCAGATGGCTGAGGGTGGACTGGCTGGATAAGGCAGACAACTGCACCAATGGATTGAAGTGTAATTACACCCAGGAATATTGTTTGCAGGAGTAACTGATAGTTAGAAAAGTTGTGCTTCTGCCGAAGCAAACAGCAAGGCAAAGGCACGATGGGACAGATAACGCCAGGAGAGATGAATAAAATAAAACACCCCTCTCTTTAACAGGAACTGATGGATATTTCTTGGGAGAACTTGCGTAGCTGTAGGCTGCACACTCCCAGGCTGGGAGTGACGGGAGGACTGGCTGGGGATGCTTCTCCTATGGTGTCACCCAAGCTGGAAGGGAAAAAGGAGTAGGTGTTGCAAGAGAAAATGCTTTGTGGTTAAAAAGTATGAAAATAAATAAAATACTGCTTGTTAGGTCAAATGAGCACTTTATTCTGATTAGCTGGTCTCAGGGAGATGTCCATCCCTGCAATGGGGATCACTGAGTGTCCGAGCAGTTGACACTGTTGGTGGTTGTTGTCCACATTGTCCTCCAAATCACGGAGGAGTCGTCGTTCATTTGGTGGGTCTGTGCAGGACTTTCAAAGGGCAGTGTGTTCTGTGACAGGGGAGAAGCTTTTCTTCCAAAGCAAAGAGGGCAGGACCTGAAGAACTCATGTCTGCGCTGGCATAAGGATGAGGAGCTGCTCTTCAGGTGGGTGCAGCGTGTGGCTGGGATGGTCCGCAGTGCGGGTCACTTGTGAAATAGAAAGGAAAGAAGGGAACTGGGGGAACGGGAAGTGCCGCGGTGACTTTGCCCAGGTCTACGTGGCGTGTGCTCACTCACAGAGTCAAGTGCACGTACAGTCCTTGCTGCACTCCAGTGATTCTGAATTGCTTGACGTTGTGGGAGCACTCCAGTCTTGGTCTCTTTGAAGCTCAAGAGCCTCTGTGTTATCTGAAGTACAGCTTTGCTTCAAAACCAACGCAAACAGCATCCTCATCCCTGGTTTCAAACACGAGGATGTGTTGCTACGTGCAGTCGGTGCAAGAGGGAGGAATCAGGGCAGCCACCACAGCCCGGCAGCCCTCAGTACTCTTTACCACTACGCCGAGAACCACCAGATTAAAATTGCAGCCCATGAATGTCGCCTCAATGAGAAAAGGGAGTTCAGAAATAGCCCCCGAGATAAAAGAGGGCATTTATCATGGAAAAACTGATGTACGTTGTCTGTGGATGGCCAGTGAGGAACACGCTGCAAGGGGCCTGCTGGTCCTCTGGGCTGGAGCTGATGATTCTACTGGTTGAGTTTTATTTCAACTTAATGAAGTACTTTTCCTGTGTCCAGGCGCTGCTGGGGAAGGTTTGTAAACTCCTTGCCTTTGTTGGGGTGACTGAAGGATTTTTTTCATCCTTTTAACCAGCCATTTTTGTTTCTCCTCCAGTCGGCTGCCGCAGACAAAGGGTGCGTTTACTGTACGCAGAAAAAGAAGAAGGAAAAAAGGCTTTAAACCTGGTTTGCATCTTGGGTTTTGAAAAGACCGTTTTTTCTGCAGGGGAAGAGGAGAGCCGTAGAGGAGGCAGGGATGGAGGACAAGGGGGTGGGGAGCTGGAGATTTATGGCCCTTTGAAGGCAGCTGTTCTGCCAAACATCCTGCCCGGGCACTGCGGGCTGAGACGGCGACCGGACCACGGCTGAGACCTGCATCTCATGCACAGCCCAGTCACACTGGAACAGAGCAGGAGGTGCAGGTCCTGCCATATCCACCCGATTCCTCACTGTTTCAGAGCCGATGACTTGGACCTCCCTGGTGTCAGTGAAATTCCACCCACCTCAGATGATGTGGATGTTTAGTTTGAAATCATCACACGACCTGAGGTTTTTGAGGTTGGGTTTGTTTTTCTTGATGTGGGAACGGCTGTCGCTGTTTGATAGCAGCCTGCTTGGGGGCACGACAGCCTGCCCAGAGAAGGGTACGTCGGCAGCCCAAACCCTGCCCAGCAATACAGTAATAATTGAAGATACTTAAAAATGTATGTATCTTCCATCCTTCCCATATGGACTCCTCAGGCAACATGACCTTCTGTGGCCATTATCTGACCTCTCTTACACTTGGATTACTTGGTACAAAGCAAATTTATGGTTGTTTATTCTCTCCTCCTATCAGCTATTAGTGCCTAATCATATGGTCTATCGATCAAGTGATTAATCGCCTGCCTAAAGAGGCAGCAGGTCCCGGGGAATGCTGCACTGCACCAGCCTGAACTTCAACCTCTTATACAAACCGGCGGAGTAAAGGCATTAGTCACTGCCTGACACTCGGGGTTGGAATGCCGCGGGAACGCCAGGAGGTAAAGCCCCCGGCTTTCTTCGGCAGCCCACTTTGTGTTTCCCTTTCTTAATGGCTAAAACTCCACCTAGCTGAGCAGGCATACAGTTGTAAATGGGATGATTTCCAATGCATCCTATAAATAATGATCAAAGAGGGAAATATGTGGGCCTTATTACAACAGTGCCCGCTAGTGCTGCTATAATTAAGAGTCTGTCAGCATTTCTATTAGAAACCCTTATTTTCAAGGGTTTATAACTTGGCCATAAAATTTTGCTCTGACTGAGACTTGGCATGAAACATCCCAGCGTGGGACCAGTTTTTCTTGTTACCAAATTGTTAAAAACCTAGCAATCGGCCCCATTTTAGTTAGAGCAACATTCCCCCACCTTTGTGCTGCACAACCACTTCTTAAACAAGCAGCTCACTATTAAACCGAAGTCGGCATGGAAAATCAAAAGCATGCACAGAACCTCTCTGCTCTTGGCTTTAGCCATCCCTAAAACTGAAGCTGTTATTCCTTCCCATGTGCTGCTGAATTAGTGGCACCCACATGGTTGTCATCGGCCTATGGCCAACGTCTTGTGAGGGTCTTCCAGGGTTACAGGGCTTGTGCTTGGTGCTGGCTTTGCAAGGACAGGCTTTGCCAATTATAGAGGCATTAAGGTTGGAAGAGACTTCCAGGATCATAAAGTCTAACCATCAACTCAATGCCATCAAGTCCACTAAAACTGTGTTTCCAAGCTCTGGATTCTTTTCCCAAGAGGGAGATGGCGACCCTGGCAGTATGTGCTGAAAGCAGCAGTTATTCACAGACTCACAGAACATTAGGGATTGGAAGGGACCTCAAAAGATCATCCAGTCCAGTCCCCCTGCCACAGCAGGATCCCCTAGACCAAGTCGCACAGGAAAATGTCCAGGCGGGTTTTAACCATCTCCATAGGACACCCCACAACTCCCCCTGGGCAGCCCCTTCCAGTGCTCTGTCACCCTCACTGGGAAGAAATTCCTTCTCGTATTGATGTGGAACCTCCTCTGTTCCAGCTCACACTCATTGCCCCTTGCCCTGTTGTTAGATGCCACTGAGCAGAGCCTGGCTCCATCCCCCTGACACCCACCCTTTCCATATTTATCAACATTGATGAGGTAACCCCTCAGTCTCCTTTTTTCCAGGCTCAGGAGACTCACTTCCCTCAGCCTTTCCTCATGAGGTACACGTTCTACTCCCTTCATCATCTTTGTGGCTCTGTGCTGAACTTTCTCAAGCAGTTCCTTGTCCTTCTTGAACTGAGGGGCCCAGAATTAAAACCAGTAGATTGATTTCAGCTGTCAGCAATTCCATTGCAATAAATCCAGAGCTGTTGGACGTGGATGCGTTGCTTGAGCTGGAGTGCTCGCCTGCCCTCGGTGGATTTATTCATCTCTCCACGATCCATGCTGTGTTATCTCCCGCTAATGAGACCTGCAGCTTTGTCAGAGAGGGGAATCTGGAGCTCAATTGGAGTGAAACTGAGGAAATTTCACTCCAAAAGCACATACTAAGTTTTAAAACCGTAAGGTGGCCGTACCTGTTCCTCTCCAGTTTCAGTGGGAGCACGTTCCCTTTCCAGAGACATGTCCTTGATGTGTTAGCAAAGGACAGCAAGTTGGCTCAAAAAGATGCAGCCACTTAAAAACATCAAGCCTCTCGGGACAAGACGCCAAAATGCAAAAATAAATTAAACATAAGCAGATGTTGTGCCTCCTTTCCATTTTTGGCTAGCATGTCCCATTGTGGGACTACCAGTGGGACAACTGAGAATGACTGACGTGTACTCAAACTTCAGGCCTTATTGGGCTGCCCTGGCAGAAAGGGTAGAAATCCAGGTTGATGCTGCTGTTAAATCGGAATGTCTCACTGGCTTGTGTGCTGCGTCAACAGAGTTTCTATAGCTCTAGACCACTTCTCCTTTTTATAAGGGGACCCACTCGAGTTTATTAGCAGCAGCTTGGGTTTCCAAAGGAGCATGAGGGAAACAGGGATCCACCTCCTATTGAAAATCCCAACCTCCCCCAAAAAGCCTAACCCCAGAGTTCCTACCCTGGCAGGGATTCCGCAACTAAGCTCTTTCCATTTGCAGGAAAATCACTGAGCTGAGGCTAAGAATGCTCATCTGGTGTCTGTCGAGCGTATTGTCTGCAGAGAGACACAGTGATTGTGGAGCAGGGAAGGTGCCTGCGTCTCAAATGGATTTGCAATGGCTAGGAACCTGGCCTTCCACGCTCGGCTCCTGACATGAAAGTCGGCCCCAAGCTGAACTGCTGGGTGATTTAAACAGTGGTTTAAGATGCATGCGGTTACCGAGCAGTTGCTCCTAAAGGGTTTGATGTGTTCCTTAAGGTTCCAGGTACCCAAAGATTTCCATGTGCTCCTCAGCTGCTATAAAAAAAAAAAATCAAAAATGAAGGAAAAAAAACACCTCGCGTTTCTGACTCTTGAGAGAAGCCTGAGAAATATTTCTAGTCTGCACTTGAATGGATCCGAAAGCAGAAGGCAAAGAGAAAAAAGTCTGAAAATGCCATGGTTTGTGAGATGTGACATATGCTTTGCCTGTGCTCCGGGTTGGCAGCGGGACTTGCATGGGGGATGCAGCCCCACCAGAAAGCAGGTGCGGGAACCCAAGCGGGCTGCGCTTCCTCCGTTCAGCGCAGTCACATCCAGCCCGTCGCTTCCCCTGACTCCCTGTGCCTCATCCTGTATGCGCCCTAAAATTATCACGATGCTCAAACAGCAGTGAGATGAGAGCCCTGAGGCTACTGGAGGGCTAATGCTGTTCCCCTGCGTTGACAAGTCTTACGTATGGTTGCACGTTGTAGAGCTGCAGGAGGGCCAGACTATCCCAGGACAGAAATAAACGCATTTGCTGGGCAACCCAAAACGCCCACTTTTCTACGCTGCCAGCCAAAAAGTGTGGGCGAGCAACTTCTAGGATGACGGTAGTGGCCCTGGTGCTCCTTCAGCCTGGCACAGTGTGAAGTTGGATGAAATGTGGGTTCCCAAGGGACCCTGGATAGGCTCTGCCAGCCGCCACGGGGCTGTTTCTTCTCCAGCCTGGGGTTCAGCTGATAGAGCAGCAGCATGTGTGTGCCCAGCCTGCTGCTGGCTGCTCAGGGTACCTTCAAGTCAGGCTGTCCCTAAGCTGGAGATGCTCCACACTGATGGTCCTTTGAGCCTTTCGTCCCTTCCCATCAGCTTTTCTGCAGGGATTCCTGTGTGACTTGGTTTAGGTGATCCTGCTGTTGCAGGCGGATTGGACTAGATGATCTTTCGAGGTCCCTTCCTATCCGTAATGATTCTATGATTCTATGCAAAACTTTGGGGCTTCTCCTGCATCCTTCTGATGTCCTCAAGAGCCACTTCTGCTGGAGAACAAAGCAGGATGATGCTCTTTGCCCCTCCAGGAGTGCAACTTACTGAACTGCAGTTGAGGGAGGGCTCTTCTGTGCTGCACGTTTTTGGGAAGCGCTGGTATGGGCTCATGCAGGGTCTCAGCAGGTGCCAGTTGCTCATGCAGAGTCACATCGGGGCAGTTCTGTGGCTGGGAACACTACCCCCCACTCCCCCTGCCCCTTCTGCACCCCGAGTCCTAGAAATGCTTTTCTCACTGTGAAAAGTGAACTAAAGTTCTTACAGATCTTGAAGCTGCTCCTTTAAATCTGACAATTTTAAAAGTTCAGCAAAATCTGGGGGCTGGGGGCAGGCGGCAGAGCTGGGGAGAGAGTTGTCTGTGTTCCTTGTCGAGTTGAGGAGTGGCGGGTGCGCAGCAGTTTCTTGGTCACAGTTAGTCTGGGTACCATTGGAAGCAGAATTTGTCAGTTCTGAAGAGCACAGATTAGAAAGGAATGTGGAATTTGGAAACGTGGCAGCTTGTAGCACTGTATGGTTTAAATTAAACCTTTTTTTTGGAAAGCAGAATCGCTGTAGGCCACATTTGGGGGAAAGCAACAGCAGAGAGGGCTGGCTGTGGTTTTTGCTTTGCTGTGTAACTGGTCCACTTTCTCTTGTTTTAACACTGATTTATTTTTTTTTAAAGAAAAAAGGGCGCGGGGTAGGGGGGGAATAGTAAAAATATGACTTTGGACTTCTTTGGCCCAACCACAGCTTCACTGCTGACCACAAAGAGGAAGCTTGGGGTAGCAGCCGTCAGATTTCTACCCACTGTCTCTTAACTCAACAGGGTGTGAAGACATTTCATAAAATCTTCTTTTTCCCTCCGCCTCTCGCTTCTCAGGCTGGGATTTAAACATCTTGGAACCAGCAGTGGTTGCCTTTCGCATTGTGTTTCTCACAGAAGGAGAAATGGAAGGGAAAGGAGGGGGGTGGTGTTTGGTGGCTCTAAATCACTCCGGCCTGATCTGTTGTTTAAAATCTGTTTACACTCATCTCCAGAGCTTTCTCCTCACAAATCACCAACAACTTTGTTCGCCTCTTGCTGAAATGACAGGAAATATAAAAATGCATCTGCCACGAGGGTTAGATCTTGATCAGTGGGAATATAATTGTTCTTAATGAAATGGAGACGACTAGCTCTTAACTGAACAGCCTTTGCTTCTTTAGAAATAATAAGATTAAGATTATGGATTCTATTAATCATTTGATCAGCTTTATTCATTCATCTTATTTCCTTTAAATGCAAAAAAGCCCTACTCTGTACGGGGCCTTTATCTTTTAAGATGATGACATTTACATATTTCCCAGGCATAATATACAGATTGCTGTACTCTGATACCGTAAACGGGCTATTTCCATGTGCTAAGTACTCGCGGTGATGAAGATCTTAATAATGTGATTAACTGAACAGCATCTTTATGGTCTGCCTCCTGCCTCCCTTACACAAGCGACATCAGCCGCGGGGATGTGCCTGAGTCCTGTGACCTGCCGTGACAAGGAGGTGTCACATAGCACAGAGCAGAGAGGGGCCGGTGCTCTGTGGAGTCCGAGTGCAATTTGGTTGGCCCCATGCGTTAAGGGAATCTGCTTTTCTGGCATTCCACAGGAAAGAGGCTGAAAGCAGAAGTTTTGAAATGTGAAGGGAATTATTAGAAGGGGAATTTGTTCGTCCGCAGCGTAGCGACAGCATTGTTATGTCTTGCCTGGATGTGCTGTTGGGAAGGGTTTATTTTGTTGTCATTAGAGAAATCTCTCTGTTGCTATAACGCTTTCTACGTGTGAAGAAATACAGACATAATGTGTATCTAGTCCATTAAAACACTCCTTTCGAGCTTCCACCTGTGGCACAGCCTCTCTGTACTGCAAGTATTTTGCTGAGTACTGTTGGTGATTCCTCTCCTTCTGCGTTAACGTGGGTTAGTAGTTACAACACGTTGGAAAAAAACCTCCTCCAAAGTAGCGGCAGGTCCTCTCTAACTTCTGATGGCTGGACTGGAGAAGTTGCACTGCATCTTGATCTTTTTCATCTCGGTAGAATTATACTGTAACTAATTGAATCCATTGATCACTGTCTTGTTTTTTTCCATCTTCTTCTCAGAGGATTCATTTCATAGTGTTCCATACATCAGTCAAGAAAATGGCTGCGGTGGAATTACCAGGGTTGATAATAAAGGTAATTTAGCCCAGTTGAAATTATTTTTTATGTATCTAAGTAGGATAGTGCGTTCGCACGTGCTGCCCTAAATCTGGTGATGAAATACCTGCACGGTCTGCGCTGCAGGAACCCCAAATAACTCTTCTTGAAAGTAAGAGAAGCTAGCCAGAGCACCTTTTGCAGCCTGATAGAGCCCGAGTGATGAAGAGCAGCATTAATTCAATCAAAGAACTGGCCCACAGCAGGAGAAATAAGCTCTGGTTTGCACACTTCATGGGACAGGGAGTGGTTTTGGATTAGATGGCAAGTGCTTAACAAGCGAGAATAGCGGTAACTGTCAGGCGCAGCAGGGCTGTAGCTGGTGGTTACAAGTCTCTGACAATTCCAGTTGGAAATAGGAGCTAAAGTTGGCCTCAGCCATGGGAGGTTTTACTGTGGATGTCTGGTGGTAGCATTTAGGGCAGCCTTTCCTGCAGTGACCATGAGATGGTGGAGTTCAGGGTCTCATGTGATAGGAACAGAACACCTAGCAGAATCACAACCCTGGACTTCAAGAGGGCCAACTTGAGCCTTTTCAAGCAATTGCTAGGGGAAATCCCATGGGACAGGGTACTGGCAGGTGAAGGAGCTCAGGGTAGCTGGTCAACATTCAGAGACTACTTTCTTGAAGCCCAAAATCAGAGCATTCCAACAGAAAAGAAGTCAAGGAAGGGAGCCAGAAGACCTGCGTGGTTAAACAGGGAGCTGCTGGGCAAATTGAAGAAGAAGAAGAAAGTCATGGAAGGAGGGGATGGCCACTTGGGGTGATTATAAGGCTCTGGTGACAGCATGTAATGATGCAACTAGAAAAGCCAAGGCCTCCTTGGAATTAAACCTTGCAAGAGAGGTCAAGGGCAACAAAAAGGGCTTCTTCAAATACACTGCAGGTAAAACTGAATGTAGAGGCAACGTAGGGCCCCTGCTGAATGAGGTGGGTGCCCTGGAGACAGAGGATACAGAGAAAACAGAGATTCTGAACGCCTCCTTTGCCTCTGTCTGTACTTCTGGGGGCCGTCTTGATATCAGGCCTCAGACTGCTGAGACTGCAGAGGAGGTCGAGGCAAGAGGTGAGCCTGCCTTGGTTGATGAGGATTGGGTTAGAGATAGGTTGAGCAAACTGGATGTGCACAAATCCATGGGCCCAGACGGGATGCACCCGCAAGTTCTAAGGGAGATGGCGGAAGTCATTGCTAGGCCACTCTCCACCGTCTTTTCTCAGTCATGGGGATCAGGAGAGATGCCCAGAGACTGGAGGGTAGCAAGTGTCAATGCAATCTTCAAAAAGGGAAAGAACGAGGACCCAGGTAACTATAGACTTGTCAACCTCACCTCCATCCCAGGAAAAGTGATGGAACAATTTGTCCTAGAGGCTGTTTCCAGGCACATCAAGGACAGGAGGGTCATTAGGGACAGTCAGC
>VXBP01001414.1:0-214884 GCA_013400115.1 Rhinopomastus cyanomelas | reverse complement strand
AAGTCCTTCTCCCCCTCTGCTCTGCCCTGGTGAGACCACATCTGGAGTATTGTGTCCAGTTCTGGGCTCCTCAGTTCAAAAGGGATGTGGAGCTGCTGGAAGGAGTCCAGGACAGAGAAAGAGGATGATGAAGGAATTGCAGCACCTCCCTTATGAGGAGAGGCTGAGGGAGCTGGGTCTCTTTAGCTTGGAGAAGAGGAGACTGAGGGGTGACATCATTGATGTCTATAAGTATTTGAAGGGTGGGTGTCAGGAGGATGGAGCCAGGCTCTTCTCAGTGTCATCTAGTGATAGGACGAGGGGCAATGGTTGTAAGGTGGAACATAGGAGCTTCCCTATAAATATCATAGTATCACAGTATTACCAAGGTTGGAAGAGACCTCATAGATCATCAAGTCCAACCTGTTACCACAGAGCTCAAGGCTAGACCATGGCCCAAGTGCCAGAAGGAACTTCTTCCCAGTGAGGGTGGCAGAGCACTGGAACAGGCTGCCCAGGGTGATTGTGGAGTCTCCTTCACTGGAGACATGTAAGACCCGACTGGATGTGTTCCTGTGTGGCTTGGTCTAGGGAAGATTGGACTGGATGATCTTTCGAGGTCCCCTCCAATCCCTAATGATTCTATGATTTAATGTTTTAATTAAGAGTTTGGAAAAGGATTCTTCTCCTAGATTAGGGTTGGTCTTGTCAGTAATACTCAGGACAGGATGTCAGGACATGTGAGAGGGGTCTGCCACAGATTTCCAGTACGATTTAGGTCAAGTTATCTAATCTTGCCTGCTGACACAGGTTTCACCCTGAGACGAGGTGACAGGAGGGCTTGTGAAACATTCACTTAACAGCGAGGCATTTTTTACTCTCTTTTTCTCACCTGGGTCAAAGGCAGAAAGCAGGAGCATCACCATGTTCTGAGATACCTTTACAGGCTACGAGAGTTGAGGTTGTTCAGCCTGATGAGAAGACCCAGGGGGAACCTTATCATGACTTTCCAGTCCCTGAAAGGGGCCTGTTAGAAGGCTGGGGAAGACTGTTCACAAGTGCAAGGAACGATAGGACGAGGGGGTAATATTTTGAAGCTGGAAATAGGCAGATTGAGGCTGGACAGGAGGAGAAGGCCCTTGAATCTGAGGATGGGGAATCCCTGGAACAGGCTGCCCAGAGAAGTGGTTGAGGCCCCATCCCTGGAGCCTCTCAGGTTCTGGCTGGCTGGGGCTCTGGGCAACCTGGTCTGGTGAGTAATGGCCCTGTTGGGTCTGGATGCCCTTTGGAGGTCCTTTGCAACCCTGTGACTGTATGATTTTATGTGTTTCTTCCTTCCTGTCCTGTCTCTCTCCCTGAATTCAACCCCCTCCAGCTGCTGGGTGGTGTGGCCATATCCAGCCTTCCAAGATGGAGTCCCTTGGCCAAGGGTGTTCAGTCTCCAAAGGAGGGAGTTTCACTTGCAGTGTCTCCTTGGCAGCAGAGCGGGATCTCGTGGAACTGCAGGGCTGCCTACAAGCTCATTCCCTTTGCTTAGCTCAGCACTTTTTGGGACAATGTATAGTATTTGCAAATGGGAACTGACAATGGAAGAAATACAGCAGTGAAGGGTTTAATATAAAATATTTATACAGTAAAGATCTTTCATCTTTTGTCAGTCACGGGGTAGGGAAGTGAGGAATGTTTTGGGAGTACATTACCAGGAGTATGTTATAAATTAAAATCTCAAATTGAGTAACACTGGCTGCTAATGTGCACAGCGTTGCAGATGAGTCACTTCTGAATCAATGCAATTTACTGTGCCAGCTGAAAGATATTTACAAAAGAAGGTATCTTCTTGTTGTTTTTCCTTCTTAGATTTTACTCAACACTTACAGACAGCCGATGCTGTCAACACCGGCTAAATTATCGCAGAGAGAAAGTCACAGCCATTAATACAGAGCTGTTTGGAAAGCAGTTAGAAAACAGAAAGGAGGGCTTTGGGCCACATGAGTGGTCAAATGGTTTATACCCATTGTTTCCTCTCAAATTTAATGCTGGTAATGAGTAATACAGCAATTTTGCAGGGATTAATTAGCGGGAGAGAGCAAACTGGCTGTTTTCTTGCAGAACTAGTGAGCACAAACATGATGGTCTCAGTGTATTTAAGCTTTTATTTGGGGACTGTAACCTCAGTGAAGCTGCTGTGTGGTGCTGTGTCTGTCAGATACCATCTCAGGTCAGTCTGGTTGATGGTATCCAATAGTCGAGGCCAAGACATGGTTTAGCACCATGGGACACCCAACACTGAAGGTGCAACGTGTTGTGTTCAGAAGGCAGGACTTTGCAAGGTGAGTTTTCAAAGTGTGTTAGCCAGATGCATGAGCTGCCATGTCTAAAAAGCATTTGTAAGTAATCCTGCTCTCCTCATGACTGCGTGGCTTCTGGTTCCTGGTGAGGGGAGCTGCCACTCTTTGAGACGCCGTGACACTGCCCAGTGCAGACAAGCACAGACCGACTGTATATTGGGAATGGTGGGTCGAACATCCAAGCAAGTTAACAGGGGAGAGATTAATATGAGAGGGCAGGTTTGAAAGCCAGTCTGGATTCCGATTTCTGCCTTGTTTGTTCTTCTGCCATTGATTTTTGAATCAAAAGAAAAGAAGGGTGCTCGGGGAATCTGTCCTAGTTTGAACTGTGCTGGATTATCATTCCACGTGGGTTTTGCCCCAACCCAGGCAAACACTTAGCGCTTAGGTTCACCTCATTTAAATTTATCCATCGAAAACTTGGAGTGCTTGGTCTGTGGTGGTTGTCTAGGCTGGTCCTGGTGTTTGGTGGAATGGGAGAGGCACTCCCCAGGGGGATTTCAGCCTAGCAAAATCCTTTTGCAACACCCCATCCCTTGCTGTTGGCTTCACACAGAGCAGAGACACCTCGTGTTGAGATGTGCCCAAGCACTCAGACAGCCAGAGTTGGGCGAGACAAATCTCACCTTCAGTCCCTCTGCTCTTCAGTGTTTTATCAGTGCAATAGAAATAGTTTCAGATAGGAGAACTGGTGATGGTGAGAGGAAGTAGACTGAAAGGCGGGGAGTATCCAGAAGGATTGAAGTGCTTGCAGTAGCTCTTCTAAAGACTTCTGGAACTTTCCCTGTGCTCGTTGAAGAGATCTAAAGGTAACTGCAGACACTACCAAAAGAGTTGTAACTGTGGTGGTGCAGGTGATCTTCTGATAGATTCACGGACAGGCTTCTCTTAGTAATAAAATATGTATTAAGGTCATACTCTCGCAAGGCAGCAGGGAAGCTGGAGTATTCTTACGCCGTACTGTTTGGTAGGAAGACTTCTTCTGGGTTGCATCACTGTCTGTAAATTTTATTGATTATAATTAAGTCAGTCTGCATTGTCTCTAAGAACCTACATGGGTTTAAAAATCAATACTCCTTATATTCATCAAGGGAACCAGTTTGAAAGGGATTATAGTGGGAATACGCAATGCATTTATAGCTCTAAGTTTGTGTTTACAAACCATTAGATGCTGGGCTTCTCAACAGTCCTCATTTAGGGGTCAGAAATGTTGGGGTTTTTTTCCCCCCTGTCTTTTATCCCTTGAACAATAACACAAGGCCTCCTTGCATGGTTACCCACCCTACCTTCCAGGGGTATGGAAACTGCCTTGGACCAGCGGGACTGTAAGCAAACTTAGTAAACTCATAGTAAAACTTCAGTAAGTCTTGTGGAGTCTCTTGCGGAGCTACAGCAGCATCCTGTGTTCTGAAAAGTGGTCATCAGTCCTCTCACTTGACCTGTTTTGCTACCCAGAAAATATTGTATTTGCAGTTAGAGGAAACTCTTAACAGCCATTCTCGTGCGAAGTCAGAGCAAAGAGAAATTGTGGAGGGTATCTGATTGTACTGATTTATGAATGAAGATTAAGGCTAGATTGCCTTGTCGGTATTTCTTTAACAACCTGGTCCATAGATAGGCTCTGCCTAAGTCGGTGGGTTCCTTCTGTCCGTGCTGATTACGGAGGATAACGTTATCACAGTCAGGTACACTAAATACAGAGAGCTCACCTGAGGGACGAGATGTGAAAGATCTTGGATGATATGAAAGGTGTGAACACTGAGGAGAACGAAGGATAATTTAGGTTGGGACTTGGGAGTACAACTGAAAAACATACCATCAAAGAAGAGTAGGACATGTGGAGTGCTCCCCACAGGTAAAATTAAATACCCTTCAGTTTGAGTCATGTGAAAGCAGGAGAAAGGACTAAAACTGTCTTTGTCGGGATTGTTCCGTGCAAGGTGGGCTGAGTGTTCTTAGGAGCTTTTCTATCCTTGTGTTTTGTGCAGTGCTTTGGTTCCTGTCCGAGTTGGCCAATAACTGATCTACCTAAGGCTCAGTGTGTTGCGTCCGTGATGCCGGCTTCATACTTCCACATTGTGCCTTAGTGCACACTGTTGTGGACTTTACGAGATTTGATTCCATTTATTGTGTCACTGAATTCGGTTCTAATGGCTCTCTGGCACGGTAATGAAATGGCACAAAACGAGGCGTGCTCTTCGCTCGTGAAACCTTGCGGGGTCCTGGGAGAGTGAGGTTCTTGCTTGGCTCCTAACTGCGTTTGAGAGCTGGTGGTTGGAACATACAGGCATCCATCCATGTCCCCAGAATAACCCCACAGCAAAACTGGCATTTAAGTGACGGTATGAAAAGACCACAAAGGAAAGACCAAGGCAAACTGGGTTAAAGTGGGACTCAGAGTGGTTTTGAGATTACACAGCAAACCAGCTTTCTCATCCTAGACATGGCTTTTCTATACTTCTTCGACATTTTGATTGTGTCGTACACGAAGCTGAGAAAGCAACGGCCTGAGCTCTGGGGTTTGTGCAGAGCCCCCTGTGAGTTCTCACTGCTAATAAAGGTGTGCTTCTGCATACCTGCATGAAATAAACTGAACAGGGTGTTGCTGAAGAGACCAAAACACTCCCATGCAAAATTACAGATCTGTGGGTTTCCTTTGCTGAGCAGCTGTAAAGATCTGGTCAGAGCTGGCTTTTGGGCAGAACCTGCACACAAGAAGCTGTGAGAAACATCCTTCAGCTGCAGTTGAGGCTGCCCTTTAGATAGATGCCACTGCCTCAAACGAGGATGCCCTGGAAATGTCCCACGAATGTTTGAAGGGACCTGGATATAGCTGGGCTTACTCCAGGCTGCTGACAGTTGGAGTTCTGCTGATACCTGCCTTGAGATATTTTCCAGTTTGTGCTCTCTGTTGTAGTGATTCATTAGAAAAGAAGTTCCATTGTGGCCAGTAGTCAAGAAGATTTCTTTGCAGTCTCTTATCAGTGCTTTCCCTTTGCAGCAGGAGTTGGCTTGTTTGTTACTGAAAAGTTCCCCATTTGTTTGGAAAACAAGGTTTGACTTATCTTATTGTTTGGCAGCAGCAAAGGAAGGCGAAAAGCAACCCTCCCTAAAGTCCGAGAGTGAGGAGGAGGCAAAATTCACTTTCAGAGCAAGTTGCTTAATCACTTGGAACTGGCATGGCCAAAGTGGGCAAATGAGTGTCCAGATCTGGGTTGCGTCAAAGGCTTGTGTAAGGTGATGGCCAAGAGACCTGCTCAAAGCAGTAGCTCAGGAAGATGCAGAACAGTTTTACAGTCCAGAAGCCAAAACGTTTGCATTGAATGTGTACAAAGTGACAGCCTTTCTCGTCCCTGGAGGTGTCTAAGGGCAGACTGGACGTGGCATTTAGCGCCATGGTCTAGCTGATTGTGGTGGTGTTAGCTTATAGGCTGGGCTTGATGATCATAGCGGTCTTTCCCAGCCTCAGTAGTTCTGTGCTTCTGTAACGTGAAAAGTTAGATACTCCTTGTTTTCCTCAGCCTAGAGTTCATACGCTGCTGTGTAACTTTGGTTCGGTTGTACTGCCTGGTACAGGACCAGGCAAAATCAAGGAACTGTTGAAATTGTTCAATTGTTCATGTGACTCTAGTGTTTTTAAAAAGCATACAGCATTTAGGGTTTTTGTAGACTGATCTGCCACAGCACGGGATGGGATTGTTCCTGTTTTACCAGTCAAGGAAGGGCAGTAATAGTTGACTCTGTATCGTGTGCAAAGCTGAAGCTAGACGCTCTTCTCATTGACCTTAGTAGGGCCAGGCTTTGATTCCAAGTATTTATTCTTCATTCCAAGCTCCAAGATGCATATTTGTAATCGGAATTTGAATATACATTTCATGGCTTGTTCATGCTCGGAAATACATCTTGGCAGTGTCACCTAGACTGAGCAAAATGAGAAGTTTCTTTTAATGCAGAAATATTAAACAATGTGTGCTGGAGCACGGAAAGCCATTTGGACACAGGAAGGCTTTATAAACAGAGATTTGATTGTGATTGAACCCAAAATAATGGCATTAAATTAAGATCTGGTTAAAAGAGATCTGCATTTTCCAAACTGCTAAAGATAAAAATCAGTCTGCACAAGTATTTTAAGTTTGTAATAAAATATCATTGACAAAGTAAAGTGAAAATAATCAAGTATTTTTAAAATTACATGAAGGTCTTGGGGAAAATTTATGACCTCTTTCCGACTGGAGCTCATTTAGCTGAAAACAAGCCAGTGAAGAGGCTGCGAGTAGATATTTTTCTGTTGTGCAAGAAATGAACTACAGGGCAAACGCTCGCTTGTTTGTTCGGAAACACGGGTACCCCTGATTAGACAGAACCTGTTGGGTTTGATTATGGTATCTGAGCTGCGGCATTTGTGTTTCTTAGTACAAAAATTACTGTGATCAAACTCACCAGCTGTACAGCGCAATGAAAGGTTTTAAGATCCACGGTCTGCCCTTAGCAGTGTGAGGTCACATACACGTCCTTCCCCTCCCATGCCCTCTGCTGCCACAGTCCTGTGCTGTTCGGAGAACGCCCTTGCTCACATCCCTCTTCCAACACCAAGTGAGGGGAGAGCAGCAGTGGGTAAACCCAAACCCAGACTGGTTTGGCTCTCTGATGGGAGTTTTTTAGCCAACAGGAGCTGAAACTGATACCAGGACCTTGGGTCATCAATGTTTTCCATTATCATAACTGCTGTTTAGTGACGTCTGGTTGATACAAGGCGAGTGTGTGATTGAGGCCATGTTCATCTCCTTGCAAGAGGAAGAATTATGACATTCATGGATTGGAAGAGAGTGGGTGATAAATAAAACTGAGGCTGTCCAGAAAGCCCCAGGGAGCTTCCTCTCTGCAGAAAGAATATGAAATTTATAGACGTCTAGAAATGACAGCTGAGCTTTCTGGCCTTCCTTTTTTTTTGTTGTTAGCCTCTTTCAGTGCTAGGACTGGGCTTCAGTTATCAGCACAATAAATATTCCTGTGAATCGAAGCTGTATGTTGGCAGCAAATTTGGGCTTCTTAGAACTGCAGGAACGTGTTGAACTTATTAAAAAGAAGAGTTTACCCTCAAACTCTATTCTAAAGTTAGAAGGTGGCAGAACCCAAAGTAGCGGGTTCCGGAGGAGTCAGGTGCAGGCGGGTTAATGCGGAGATATTTTTGCAGTAACGTTTTCAAAACATGAACAATCCAGACTAAAGCAATGCCCTGCATCTGCGTTGTTCTCCAAACAAAGCAAACCAGTTACTCAGAGGCTCTTAGAAGAGCCTGCATGGTAGGAATATTACCTGCAAATCAATTTGATAGATTCATTGTTATGCTAGGAAATACCACTGGCAATCGTAATGTCTGCCGCCTACGGAGGGCCGTGTGGATGGAAGATGGGAGAGATTTCAGGCTTATTTTCCCTGTCTTGGCCCTTCTAGAGCGGTTACTGGGCTCCTTTAGAGTGTTTCCAGCAAGCTCTCATTGCTCCCCAACTGGCTGGGGCAGGGCTTCAGCCCCACTTGGTCCTGGGCTAGAGATGAAGTGTGGTGATGAAACTTGAAGTTCCAAGATCATTTGGAATCCTAGGAAATTTGGATTCATTTCTCGGTTGCTTAGCCTTGGCAAAAGCTCCAAGTTTATGTCTTCCTCAGTGTAGTCCATGGAGTGACCCGCATTGACTTGTTTTCAGCACTGTTCCTGTTTGGCATTAAATTTCTAGATCTGTAAGCAGTTTCTCTTGATTTAAGAGAGATGTGACCATTCTGGGCTCATAAGGGTCTGACAAGAGGGAGCAGAAGTCATCCCAACTGTACACCTTTGGCCAAGGGGACTGTAATTCTTGGATCCAGCTAACACGGACTATTTTAGGAGAGCAGCTTGGCCTCTTTACAGCAAACTTCTTCAGGGGAGAGTTCATTGCATCTAGTAGGACTCAGCCAGTCTGGATCAGCGTCTGACATTTCCAGTCGATGGTCTTAGCACATTTGCCAGCCATACATGCACACAGCAAGATACTAAATGCTTTGGTAGCCTCACGTTTCCAAGCCATTCCACAAAACTCAACGAATCATCAGCGTTTACGTCAGGCCTCCGTATAGACGTGGGTTTGATGGGTGTTTCAAGCGCTGCGTGTCGCAGGGGCACAAGCACAGTAGCACCTCAGCCATAGGAGCAGCTGCTGAAGTTAACAGGCGAGAGTCCGTGGAGTATCGGAGGGGAGTTTCACAAGTGACGCTTTAAAGAGTTACGGTTGCCTACAGAACAAGGCTGGAAAGTCTGCAAGAATCTGTTTTGAATTATTGACTGACTGGGTTTTGTTGGAATGGGTTTTTTCTCTTCTGCTCAGCTTTAATTCCTCTGGAGGAGTTTCAGTGCAGTACCTTAGTCGTTCCTTTGTAATCTGGCATTCCTGTTGCTTTATTAAATACCTGGAGTTATAATCTTGTTTATGAAACCGTTATTATCTCTCCAGTTGCAAATTGCAGCGTTACGTAGAGGACTGATTGTGGCATGAGTGAGGCATGGAAAAATCAGGTATGCAAATGGAGCGCGCTGAGCATGATGATGCTTCAGCCCTTGAACAGGTTGAAAACCACCGCACAGTCGCAACGATTACAGATTTAGAACAACTTGCAAACTGACCCCGTCTCTTTTTTTGTGTGTATAAATGCTGCAACTAGCTGAAACAAAACAAACAAAAGAAAACAAAAACAAGCTGCCTCAGAAAATGTATTACAAAAATAGATTGACTCCCATAAATAGAAGGGTTTTGCTGTGGTCCCAGAGCAGCAAATGGCATCTTTAGAAAGAGCAGATGCTAAGCACTTCTCATATATTGATAAATATAAATATGACTTTATATGTGGTGTAAAGGCAGAGCTTTTCGAAGCAAGGTCATCAGCTTCAGGTTTTGCATGTGTTGCGTTAGGTGATAAGCGAAACCTAATGTTTGCCCCGAGTTCTCAACTCAAGATTACTTTAGAGAAGAAAACATGAAAAAAACCCTTAAGGACCTGCTCTGAAAGTCTGCATCTGAAATGGTTGATCCTCAGGGGTAAGTGCTTTGCTGGGCTGGAGCTTGTTGCCTTGTCATCTTCGCACCCAGCTGCCGTGCAGCCGAGCTGGCCTTACCCTGGAGCGTCTCTGCCAGCCCTGCACGCATTCCTGGCTAATCCAAGTCGTAGGCAACCTCTTTTGGAGACACTCTTTTTCCTCCCGCCTAGTTTCTAAGTGTAGCTTTAATGATGGGTTGCTTTGGATTCTCCTGTGTCTGAAAGGGGACTGGGGGAATACAAACAAGAAACGAGGCCGATTTTCTTGCTAGCGTCTTTCCCTGGCTGCGGTGTTAAAGCTGCGGCTTGTGCTCCCCAGCGCTAAGAGGATTGTTGACCAGCTTTCAGAGTTGACAAGGTCACTTGAGGTACTGTGACAGGGCATTTAGGTGCAGTAGTTGATCCCATGTAACATTAGCCCAGGAAGCTGCAGAGAAATTGGGATAATCTTTCTTCTGATTTTTCTTGCCTAATTAAGGGTGTAGGAAAAGCAGGCGTTGCAACATAGCAAAATGTAATTACAGAGATGGTGCCTGGCGTGTGTCCACTGAGCTGTTGCACCTCCCCCCCTTTTTTAAAATAAAGATGTTTTAGTCCCTTTCTGGAGCAGTCGAAACCTTTGAGCAGCTGCAGCGCTCCTGCACTGATTGCGAAGGAGATTGCTGGATGCGTTAGGGAAGATGCGCAGAGGTTACCCACTGGTGTGCATGGGGTTTGGACGCTGTGCGGAGTTCCCTCCGGCACTTGCTGCTGCCAGAATCCGGAAATATCAGGCAGGTTGGGCCAAGGGGAAGTTGGAGCTGCCCTGCTGAGGGAAGGTGATGTCTGAAATTCCTGTTCCACAATTCATGGCCCTGAAAAAGGGAGATCTTTTTTTGCATTCTAACGATGCTGTGTCCCGTGTTCTTGCTCTGCTGCCTGAGGGAGAGCCAGAGAAGAGTGTTTTGGGGAGGTCGATGGGGCCAGCAGATCCAGATGATGTTGGATGCTGACATCGAAGCATCCGTGGCACGTGGTGCACTCACAGAACACCATAGCTGTTAATTCGGTAAAATAGCTTTTCCAACTGAGATATCCATCCTGGGACAGCTGATCTTTTGTGCTGCGCAGCCCAATCATGTCTTTAAAGCAGCAGCAGCACCAGAACTTCCTGGAGGGTGCCTGCACTTCACTGAACGCTTTGGCAGCCACAGCATAGGCCTGAGGGATACTTTTGAATTTCCCTGTAATTAATGAGCACCTCTGTACTTAGAGCAAATTGCAGTGTCTGATGTAGAATGTTGACCTGCAGCTGCCCCATGCCAAGTAGCCTATTTAGACCTATTTATTTCTAAATACAGCCTGTAAATGATCATGTGAAACTTCACTATTGATTCGTTCACTCCTAAATGCTTCCTCTTTCAGGTACTGAAGTTGAAATGGTTTTCCATAATCCCATACTTAGGCTGATCCGTAGATTTATTATATATTTGTGATGTTAAAATTCTCCAGCTATTTAACATTCCGGTAAAGCCAAAGAAATCAGAGATGGAAAGGGCTTGTTTGAGCTTGCTGGTGCGTAACATTTCTTACAATTTATCTCCTTTACTTCTCAATGTCCCAAGCAGTGTGAAAACCTGCACCTCTCAAAAATGCTGGACTGACAGAAGTTTCGCTGACTTTCGCTGCTGCCGCACGACATCGTGAGCTCCTGTGTACCCAGCTCTTTGCTGGCACTGCTCTGCTTGTTTTGTCATTATGCTTCCCCGTGGTTTTCTGTCTCTGTGGTTATTTGTTTCTCTGATTGTGCTTGTCCATTTTTCCAAAGCTAAATTAATGTTGTGCGCAGGCTGCTTCCGAACTTCTAGCACCTTTCTTCGTTCTTCTGGAAGTACGTCCAACATCTGGGCACAATGCTCCTTCCCTTCCTGCTTTTCTCCTAACAAAGATTTAAAATGCAACAGGGTTCTCTTTCCAGCTATCTCCCTTGCCCATGGTGCCTCCCGAAACGAGCAGGTTCAGCTCAGGAGGTAAACTGGTAACTTTCCTGCAGTGCAGTCAGTCCAGCTTTCAGACTGCACAGTGACTTCAGAAATGCTGTTTATGCAGAATTTTAGGAGAGCTTGCACTAAGTACTTTACCAGAACCTCAACAGACAACTTCTATTGTTCTGTTACACGCTGGAATTCTGCTTGCTACAGGGCACAGCTACATCCAGTTTGTCGAAAAATACCTGTGCTAAACCAGTCATGCTGATCGCTTCGGGCAGCTCAGTTGACTCTCTTATGTACTTTGATTTTGTTCCGTTAATTTTTGACTCCGTAAACTTTAGTCTGGACTGTTACTACTGGGATGACTCTTCCCTGGAATCTTCTTCCTGGAAGATTTATGTAACATTTTTACTTTTCCAGTTACTATGGTCTTGGGCTGTTTCCCCATGAAACTTTTTATAGAAAGAATTATTCAGGTTTTGGAGGACTCTGTAGATCAGTAGGAGTTTTAGTACAGTTAAGGACTAACTACAGTTAAGGTAGGTTGCAGATAATAATTTTAAGCTTGGTCAGAAGGCCAGGGAGGCCAAATCTCCTAAAGCTTCAACTACTGTATTGATTTTACAGAGACCTGTTGCTCTCACCTTGCTGCTGATTTTTTCTCTCGCCTTTCACTCAGGGCAAGATCATAGGTTAAAGTAACGTAAATCAGCAAAGATCCAGTGAAGACTACTCGTGCCTTTTGAGGAACCAGCCCTGTAGGGTGAGGTGCCCTCCTTTCCACCATGTGTACTGTTGGGATAAGAACTACTTTCCTCACAGGAGTGTTTAAGGCTTAATTTTTTATGGCATATAAAGTGCTCAGAGATGTTCGGATGAGGGATGTTGTGAAAATGCAAAGTAGTATTATTGTTGATAAATTATTTAAAATATTGTGGTCCATTGAGAAAATCCTGGTTTGTAGGCAGTGAAGTGGTTAATACGATTGCATCTCTTACAGGTTTCACCAGATACACTCACTCACTTACAATGGATAATTGTTAGCTCTTGTTGTGCAGATGCTGTTGCAGATGGAGCCCTGTACCTGCATGCATAGCAAATGAATTAGACTGGCAATCCCCTTTATAAAGCATAAATATGTAATTTGTTCAGCTGTTGTAATTAAATATGTATGTGTGAAACAGCCACCATTCAGGTCATTAATGATGCGCCATGCCAAATTAGAGCTTACAGACAGTAATGTACATTGTTGTGCAATGAGGGAATTGCAAATAACATAGCTAAGCCTTTCCTGGTAAAGTGATGGATTCAGTGGCTTTAAAAGGAATATTTATATTTCCAGCATTTTGATTGCTTCAGCCTGTATTTACATTGATGCTCAATGGAAAAGATACAATTGGGCGGAGGTTTTTTTGCCCGTATTTGTTGTACACTCTTTGAACATGATGGAATACCCATTAGGTACGTGTCACACAGCATTTATTGGATGTAACATTTCATACCCGTCGGTAATATGCTGAATGTGTTGCTATGATCATTCTTAAATATATAGTCAATTAAGATCCGGTAAGTACCTTTTCTTCTGCATAATGTAGACAAACACCATATCAAAGCACTTGGGCAACTTTATTGCTTTGAGTGTATCTGCTGTTTTAATCTTTGGACTTCAAAGATAGGGGTGGTAAAGGAATCCTCGCTGCGGTAAGCAGTGTGTGCATTTCCATAGAAGTCGGCCCGACGGAATAGTTGTTGTAATGAATTAGGCTTGCCAGTGTAGCGGTGGTTTGGGTGCTTTAAACGTGAGGTGACTTAAACCTCAGGCCTGCTTGCTTCTGTCCACTTCCTTTGTTACTGACCAGGAAAAGGTAGTTGTGCTCCCAGAAAGCCTCCTCGAGTCTTCGGGAAATACCAACTAGTTAACAGGCAGCTGTTGTCGCACAGGCGGCATGAAAAATCCTAACTCTCTACCCCTTAAACGCATCCCAGACAGTCCTCCCTCCTCGAAGAGTGTCTTCTCATCTGTTTAAAATAGAAGATTTAGCACAAGTTTTGTTCTGACGGTCAGTTCCCGAGTGCACAAGAGCTAATCGTCTTGACCTTTTGGACAAACACGGCAGCAGAAGGAGGCATCTCAGAGTTAATTCTGTCTTGTTCGCAGTGGGAACAGAACATTCCTCTGTGATCCTCTTTCACATGATTCGCTTGGGCCTCCTGGAAGTCCATCCTGATACTATTAGTGCTGGGCTTCTTAGTTCTAAAGGAGATCGACAGCACTGACATCACCCACTGCGCGCGGGCTGCCATCGGGTTGGACGGGGCAAGCAGAGCTGTCAAGGCTCATCTTAAAGCAGAAAATCTCGTCAGAAGTTTGCTCTGTTACTATCACAGTTCAAATTTTCATCTGATTTTCTCCATTAACTCCTTCGTATTTAATAAGTGAAGGGAGTAGAAAAAGGGGTTAGTCAATAGATTATTTGTGGGGCTTTACAGCGAACCAGCAACTCCTGAAGCCCAGACTGAGAGAGTAATGAGGAGTAAAGATGTTTGTGTAGTCTGGAGCTGTAGCCACCTATCTGAGCTTCCACATAACATCAACCGTAGTGATAAACTCTGTGGCAAAAGCAAAATAACGTCAGCATAGGAGGGGCAGCACCGGAGTAATTAATTGTATAACTCTCTCCACATTTTAGTTAAATTACAATATGAAGCCTCGTTGGGGTTTTTCTCGTTCCTTCATGTCTTCCTTCCTTAGTAACTCAACTTTCTCTCTTTCTTTTCCCAACACACAGCTTCCCCTTATTGTTCTTGGCAGAGTTTTCTTCACTTACGGTCCCGGCGTGTGAACTTACTGCCTTTCTAACACTGCCATTACTGGGCTATGGGGAAGCTGTTTCAAGGATGACCACGATGATAACAGCCCTGATCGCAGCCAGGCCTCCTGTAGGGTTCTCCTTGTTTACTTTTTCTTCCTTCCCTTTTGTTTCCTTGTCTGTGGTGATTTTAGCAGTATAGAAGCGGCTGATATAATTCCTTGGATTTAGCCACACTTACTTGGTGAAGAAATGTTTGATGTGAAGGCTGAGAGAGGAGTGAGAAGATGTGCTGTTGTGTTTTTGGTGCTCAAAGACACCCCGTATGCGGCCATTATCCCATTGTCTCTTCTCAGTGCACAGGCAGAGAGGAGTTTGCCGGCTGTGCTTGCAGGCACGTTGGAGGCCATGAGAACGGCTCAGCTGCAGGCACGGGGCCGGGCAGAGCGCGCCCCAGCCAAGGGCTGGCGATACCGACGTTCGCTTATCGAAGGGTTAACGCCTTTGAGACCTTGTGGAAGTGTTTCCCGACCCTCGTTCGAGGTGCAGGCGAGGCCAAACTGGCACGCTGAACACGTTAACCATTTCCTGGGCCGGGTGGCGGGAGCTGGGTGGCGTCCAGCCAGGTACTCAGCGATAAGCGCCCGCGGGCTGGACTGAGGCGAGCGGCTGGTTCGCTGGCACTCGCTGCGTTGGCCAGTGCCGCAGTAAACACTTTCCCTTGGATGTTGGTGTTCTGTTGTGTCTGGCAGCCGCAGAGGGCCGCTTGAACTTTAGCCAGAGGCAAATATTTATACATTAGAGCGTGCAGCGTTCGATGGGTCCGGCCTGCGAGCANAATGCCACCATCTTGGGGGTGGTGGCAGGAGCTTTGGAGACCCTTCTCTGCACCCGGCAGAGAGGACATCCTGACAGAAGCTGTGGGTTTTCAGTGCGTGCGTGCGTGCGTGTGTGTGTCTGTGTGTGTGTGCGCGCGCCTTCAGTTCCCGTTGGAAAGTTTACAGTTAATATTTTCCCTGGAATGCTGTCAAGCTTTTGACAGAGCCCGAGTGTACGCTGAGCTGTGAAATCGAGACGCAGAGCGCGTTGTGAGAAATCTGTTTCTACTCAAATCTGCAAAGGTTTATAAAAACTCGAGCGAAGGGGAAAGGGAAGAAAAAAAGAAAAAAGAAAACCCCCACAGGGAAACGGGTGGGGGTGGATAAAAGAAGCAGAAAGCCCTGGGGCTGAGGCTGCTGGGGCTGCTGGGGCTGGGCTGGCCCGGCCGGGCGGGCGGACGCGCGGCAGAGCCGCCATTTTAAGAATGCAGTGAGGGGCGAAGCTCTCCGCTCCTTACATGGCGGCTGCCTCGGCTGCAGGGCCGGCCAATGGGGCGGGCGGTGCCAAGTCACGTGGAGTTGCCACGACGGCACCGACAGCCATTTCCTCCTGTCCCCTAGAAACTTTGGTAGCTCCGCGGTGCCTTGGCTTCGGTGCCAAGCGTCCTCCCGCCGCATGCGTCTTGCAGACTGGCGCTTGTCCATAAAGTTATTTCAGTAGGTAAAAAAAAAGCCCCACCAAGCACAAGTCTCTGCGCGAGCGCCCCAGCCCTGCGCGCGGTTCTTTATGTAAAATGGATTTCCCTTGCTGGCCGGGGGCCAGGAGCACGGAGCCGGCGCTGGGCGAGGGGAGCGCGTCTCTGCCGAGGAACCGGTGGGCTGACACACTCTTTAATTTTCTGGCTCCTGACCAGGCGAGCGAGATGGATGCCAAAATTCAGCAAAATAACACGTTATTGTGTAACATGAACGGCGCTCGGAGCGAGCGGGATCGCACAGGAACTGAATGCGGGCACTTCTTTCCCTCCTTTCCTTTTTAAAGTCCCTCTCAGAGAGCTGAAGGAACCGCTGCTTTTAATGCGGGGCTCTGATGGAACTGGGGGTAGACGTAAAGAACGAGGAGTAATGTACAGTCGGGAAGAGGAGCGAGCAAGGGAGGGAGGGAGCGAATAAGCGAGACGGAGAGAGTTAAAATGACTTTTGTGAGACTTCCTTCAAACACGCTCCATAGTGCTCGGGGCTGGTTTAACCCTGTCTTCCCTGCAGCAGATCCTCAAACCTGCCTCATGCGTCCCTTTAATTCCCTATCCCCTTGAAAAACAAACAAACACATGTTAAAACAGCAGCACCCACGGCTGAACTGAGGCCACCGAAGGGGTTGGAATCAGTGCAAAACAGTCCTTCTAGAAAAGAAACCATTTCTTTTGTGGGGTGTCTCTGAAAGAAGGAGACCCTATGTGAAATGCTGGGTTTGCTCCTCAAATGAGCAGCATTACTTGGGTTTGTCGTTACCAGACATCACCGTGTGGTAGCACCAAACCTACTTTATGTTAAGAAGGTTCCCTGAGCAGGTAAGCGGCATTCTACAGCTACACCTGCACAACACAGGTGTCTCGGGAGCTGCCCGTGGCAACTCTTGGAAAATCCAGAGCAGCACAGTAAGAAGTGAAAGCTAACACAGCCTATGGAAACTGCGAGGGGTCGTCGGGTCAGCAGCATGTAATTACAAGAGTTGGAAGGCAGCCAGGACGAGCATGCCCGTCGTGTCACAGGAACACCGTGTGCCCACACATATGGAGAACTTCCTGGTTTCTGAGTGGGCCATTAACATCTCCTGGTCCTTCTGACAGTGGGAAGACCAGGTGGGGAGACTGTTCTTGGAGGGACTGTGCAGGGTGGAAGCTGGGCCGGGCTTGGCTCCCATTCTCCACCCAGCAGTGGTGGACATACTTGCACAGAGTGGGAAGCAGCCTTCCACAGATCTGAGATTGTATCTACCCAGAGCATGATCTGTTTCTGCCCTCACAGTTCTCTTACCCTCTACATCCTGTAGAGTCAGCTTGATTTTCCCCAGACAGAAAAACCCCATTGGAGTGTGAGCCGGTTACTGTTCTCTTACTGCCCCTGTTGGATTTATCCCTCTTATCAATCCTTTATGTTCCTAAGACAGATAGTGCTGCGGCAGATAGACACCAAGATCTAAAGCAGAGACTTGCTGGGTTTGCATCTTGAAATCTGTCTGAAGAGGGCAAATGCAGTAGGAGCACGCACGGCTCTCATGCTGTATCTCAGATGTGACTTCCCAAGGAGGACTAAAGGACCTGTGGCTTCTTGTGATCTGATTTTAAAAGCCTGCCGTAATGGTTGAGGGTTGTTTTGAGGAGTGAGGTTGCTAGACTTACCACATGAAGGACACTGGTCGTTGCAGAAGGTGCTTTGGGTTGAATGCCTGTTGCTCTCTACACACTCACCGCTCCTTCCTATTGTCCCTGCTGCGAATTGCTTACAGGCAAGAATAAACCAAGGGTGAACAAACTGCTTCGGTGTGTTTGTGGCCTCGGGGAAAAGAAACCCTATTAATGATAAGTTATATTATTTAATTTGGATTTTTTATGTCTCATCAAGCGCGGAAGAGAACATGCAAAAAGAAACAGTAAATTAAAACTAATGGTGTGGGAGTTAAAACCATCCTGGTGTGCAGTACCAGTGCATGTAGCAGTAATTACGGTTGGCCTTTCCGTCTGAAAAAGTAGGGTGGGGTTTTTTTCTTCCCTCCTCATAACTGGATTTTACATCCTTCTGCAACAAAGTAAAGAACAAAAAATACTCTTGTGGCAGTTTTTTAATTGAGGTTTTGCAGCTTTAATGGTCTACCACTGTAAAGAAGTTAGCGTTGCTGCCAGGTTTTTAAGGGCAGATAAGGGTTTGACATCATGTGTAAGGGTACGCGTGCCTCTGGGTGCGTGCGGCTCCACACTTGCTCCCTTTTTCTCTTTGCTGCTCTGGCTCTGGCAGAGGGAACAGGAGACCTTCCGAGCAAATATTATTCCAGGATTCAGAAATGTAAAATTCCTCCCTTGGTGTATTTGGGTTGGTTCTGGGTTTACCTGTGGGATTTTAAAAGTGAACTAAAGCGCAACGAGGACTTTTCCGAGGGTCTCTTTGCACAGATCACGGTGAAACACTCCTCTTCCGTAGAGACCTGCTGCACCACGCTTGGCTTTTCAGAGCAAACTCTCTGCCCAGCAAGCAGAGAAATCATAGAATCATCATGGCTGGAAAGGACCTCCAGGGTCATCAAGTCTGGCCCTCATCCCAACATATCTCTAACTCCTAGACCATGGCCTCAAGTGCTCTAGCTACTCGGTTTTTAAACACCTGCACGGCTGAGGACTCCACCACCTCCCTGGGCAGCCTGTTCCACTCTCTCAGGAAAGAACGTCTTCCTAAGATCCAGTCTAAACCTCCCCTGATGCAACTTGAGGTCATTTCCCCTCGTCTTATCTTGAGTAATTTGGGAGAAGAGACCAGCACCAGCCTCGCTACAACCTCCTTTGAAGTAGCTGTAGAGAGCAAGAAAGTCTCAGCCTCCTCTTCTCTAGACTAAATAACCCCAGTTCCCTCAGCTGCTCCTCATAAGGCCTGTTCTCCAGCCATCTCCCCAGTCTTGTTGCCCTTCTGTGGACCCATGCCAGCGCTGGAGCTGTGGCTTTGCGGGCAGGAGAGCGTTAGAAATTAATACAAATTACATGAGCTTTACACCCAGACACCTCACTTGCCTTGGGTTACTAGTTTGGCACTGGAGGTTGGGGGAACATCCAGCTTTGCAATGTATCCTCCTCCCTGTCTGGTGTCCAGCTTAGCAGCACGTCCCTCTGCCTGCTATTCTCTTCCTCAGGAGCGACCTGGCTTCCAGTACTTAAAAAACATGAGAAAGCTACCAAAACCTCCCCCAGAACAATCAAAACCCCAAAGCAACAGCAAAACAGTAAATAAGGCATGAGAAAAAGTGACCACTGGGCTATGGGTGGTGCTGAGTGCAGTGTCCGTGGATAAAGGTGTTCCCCGGTGCGGACCACTGCAGCTCCTTCACCTCCAAGGGATGAGCTTGCATGGATGCGGTCGGAGAATCTCATCTTACTCCCCTCATACTGATTTTTTAATGCGTTAACGTGGGATGGGTTTATTTTTACTTTAAAAGACGAAAGACAAGTAGCACTTTAAGAGTTGAAAATCAGAAGAAACCCAGAGCCCAGGTGCAGCTGCAAGAGCTGGTCCCAAACAAGCAGCAGTTTGCTATTGCCACTCGGCAAAGATAAAGCATGTCACGTGCATTAGCGAAAGATAACTGGCATTAGCACAGTAGGCGCAGCGATTACGTACCACACGGCTGACTCGGCGCTGCCGTTACTGCTGTTTGGTGGGCTGCCCAAGTGGCTACCTGAAGCTTAAGTAGTAACTGTTGTAAGAACAAGGGGGAAGCTGAGAGAGAGGAGGGGAAAAGAAGGTAGAAACATTGACACAAGGTTCAACTGGAGGAAAGTGGATAAGTGGAGGTGTAGATGTCTGGGGAGAAAGATGAGGTGGCTGTGCCTCGGTAAGCGATGTTTAAGGGCTGGTTGCTGAGCAAACAATGCAGCCAGGTCTGTTTCCAGTGAGATTTTTATGCCTTTTTTACACAAACACAACTTTGGGGAGAACCTGTGAGAATTAAAGTAAAAACCAAAAGAGAATGAGGATTGTAATAACTGTATTTTCCAAGAGATGTTCTCTGACCTCAGCTTCAATCAAAATACAAGAAAGGAGTGCAGAGTCGGGACACGGGGTTTTTCTGAAGTAGCCTCCTTGTAACTCATCTGCATTTTTTTTTGCATGAGCCTTGGAAAATGCCTATTTTCTCATACTTCACGTGTGCACAGCCAGAGGGTTCGTGAGCCTTAGCGGCCCAAATCCAGCACTCTGGTGGCAGTCAGTGACACCTCTCTGGCAACGTGTGGTTAAAGGACTCGGTTGAGCCCTTGGCAGTGACTCTTGGGAGCAGTCAACACCATCCTGTTCTGTGAGAGGTTCTGTGGGCATTGCTGCTTTACAGTGAAATAGCAGCCGTGTCTTGGAATCGATGATTAATGCCAGCTTTTTCCCTCGCATTGCCTATCTGGCATTATAATATCATGCCATGGAATCAAGTTTAATTTCAAATTGTATTAAGCTATTTACGAAACGTATCAAGGGGACATTTTTCAAGGGAATAGTTCTCTTCTTTATATAGATTGAGAAATAAAATACTTCTTTTAATATTGCGTTCTGCAGGCACCCAGGCTAACTACTTCCCTGAAATTAATATCTAAAAGAGAGTCGTTGCAAATTTTCTATTGACATGTAGGACGTAGCGTTATGGCTTCTTTAAGGTGGATATGCAGAAAAAGATGTGTGTGCATTCCAAACCAGCTAATAGGTTTGCAACTGGTGAACGTCAATTTTAATATCTATACTTCCCAGCTTGTAGCAGTGCTGTCTGAAGTCTGGGATGACTGATGTTAATCTCCCAACTTGTTTGTGGCTTTCCAAAAATGAACTTGATGTAGAATAAAAATGTAATTTCCATTCATGTTTAAATTTCTAATGGGAAGTGCGGCGTGGGATCTGGCCTGTATGATTCTGCTTAACCAAACTTTTCGGATGGAGCCGTGTTCTTGCACTGAGAAGGAGGACAATGCAAACATATTGGCTGTTGAGTGCGTTGCTGTTCCTAGGCCTTGCACTTAGATGGCTCCCATGCCATAAATCCATCTCCTTGTGCTCTGAAGTTTGGAGTTTTGAGACGTTAAGCAAAACCACAGAAAGGTGGAGGTGTTGATGCCGTCTCAGTTTCTTATTGGGGAGCAGCATTTGGGGAATGGTGTCCTGTTGAGACACACATGACAGCTCTGGAATTTCACTTTTACTGTTTCTCTGGAGTTAGAGTGAAATCACAGAAGCCTCGTAGTTGAGAATTTTATAGGTAATCCCTTTGAAGACAGAGGATAAAAGCCTGGCTTTGCCGAAGGAAGGAGGAATTTCTGCTGTTGATCTCAAGCTGATTCATGAGTCGCTTCCTTGGCCTGTCCACAGAGAAAGTTGTTACTCGGTGCGGTGCTCCCTTGTCTGTCCCAGTCTGTGGCTTTTGTTAGGCTAAGGCACATCTCAGGGCAACATAAGGGATTTGGAGCCAAATTTCAGAGCTGCGGAGCCCCCCTCTTTTCCCCCCAACAATTTGCACCCAGGTCAGCAAAGCCAAGAGTTCAGCCCTTCTGCACGAGCGACGTACCAGCTGTGAGTGAGGCAGCGCTCGCAACCTGCGGGAGTGTGTAGGGTGTCTCTCCTGCGCTGCAGTTTTAGCCATGAGTGCTGGGTTTGTTTGAGAGCAAACAGAGATGCACTAATTGATGAGAGTGTTATGCAAATAAAAAAGAGAAACGGGATGGGTAAAAGAAAGGAACTGTAAATCACTGTATTGTGCCTGGAAAGCCAAGCTAATCCCGGAGGAATTCTGCCAGGATAAAATGTTAGCTGCTTTGACATTTCAAGCCTTAAAGAGTTGTCTTGGAATTTTCTCTTGCGCCTCCTTTTGTTACTTCATTAGGTCAGCCTACGGAAACGTGGCTTCCATTTTCCTCCCGCTCTCCCCTCGTTCCCCACCTCGGCCAAAGGTAACTTGGAACAGGGCTGGCCCGCAGCGGGGACGAAATGGTTAAGCGAGTTGAATCTCAGGTGCTTTGTTCTTATGCTGGATGCCTGCTGCTTCGGAGGCAGGCAGGAACTTCTCACTGAACCGCAGTGCTCCTGCCGAGAGCCCAGGACATTGCTTACCCTACAAGACCACAAAGCGAGTGGCTGCAGTCGAGTAAGCCGAGTCTGCTGCAGAGCAGGGCACCAAGTGGGTGCGTTAGCTCACCTCCTTTCTTTGACCTTTCCTCTCTCTGTTTCTTCCACTTTTCATGGACTTTATCCCTCTTTCACCTCAGATGTGTAGGCAGGCAGGCTGCTTTAATGAAAGCAATACTGTGTCAAGAGGGATTGCTGGCAGAACCCTTCCCAGCCAGTCTGACCTAGCACCTCAGCAATGTTCTTGGCTTTGGCCAGCAACAGCTTGAAAACCCAGGTCTGTTTCTGAATCCAGATGGTGGTGCGTTGCCATATGTCAACAACACATGTCATCCTGATTAAAATTTTAACCACATCCATTCTGCCATCCCCATAAACCATCCTCAGCCCACTGCGTGGTGGAGGCTCCTTCCACGCCGATGCAGCTTCTCCAGCAGAAACGCACTGTTGGCATTGGTGCAGGCAAAGCCATTACTTCTGCACCGGTATCTGCCTCCCCGTCCGGCTCACTGCCTGTGAGCTCCACCTGGGAGCTGGGTTGTCCTTATCAGCACTGCTGGAGCAAGTTCTTCACTTCAACTGACTCTGGAGTACAGGCTTTAAATGTTGGAGCAGAGAAGGAAAAACAAAATACCCCCCAAATCCAACTTCTTTAATCGCTTGTTGGGGCCTGTTGAGTTGTCTGTTAGGAAGTGTCCTGCCCAGCCTTGGAAAGGGAGATAACGTGTTCCTGTTGAAACACAACCTTGTCAGGTTGCCACTGAAAGACGTTTGAAAGTTGCTGATGTGTTGAAGACCAGCTCTTGCTGTTCTGTACCTGGGCTGAACATGGCTCCGTTTGCCTTCTAAGCCTTGAGGTGAAGCCCTTTCCATAAGCTGCAGCTCCTTAGGCAGGGAGATGGTGTTGAAGGGATTTGCCTAGAAAACCTCATGTGCTCTTCTCTTTGTTCGAGGAGACAGTTACCGGTGGGCTGCAGAGGCAGGACACTCTACAGGCTGCTAAACTCAGCTGCGGGGACTCGCTCCAGTCAGTGGTGTGGGGGCTGGGATAATTTGTGAAGTGGAAGTGGTTTCCCCAGCTGTGCCTCTTGGTTCTTTCATATTTTAGCTTGGTTTCTGCAACAGCTTCCCCTCTGTCTGTAGGTAACACTCACATAACATTTATCCCCTTGGCTACTTTCATTCCAGCATGTCAGACAGCTTAAAACTCTCAAACACACCAAGGTTCTACTTGTTTTACTGAAAATGGTGGCTGAGCAGGGAGGAGACACCCCTATCCCCATCCTTCCAGGAGGAACGTCGGCACCTTTGTCTGTCCACCACGTTCATCAGCATGCACCATGCTTGGAAACAGCCACACACAAGCTGCCTCCCGCTCCTCCAGATGTGAGGGCCAGAGGCTGAGAACAGAGGAATCGCAGGGAAGGGGAAGATGAATCATAGAGGAGTTGGGGGAGAAGTGCAGGATGTTGTCCTGGGAAGGATGAAGACATGCGATGTAAATCCTCAGGAAACAGGGCTTTGTTTGCCCTGATGGTTGTGCAGCAACTCATCTTTCTCAGAAGAGGGATCTCAGAGTTGGGGAAAGGAGCTGAAATTGCTTCAGATTATTAACTGTTGTCTTTTATATTTATTTATTTAAGTAACTTTCCTACCTCTTGGTAGCAGGATGGATTCTACAACCACTTTCTGATTGTTCTTCTGGCAGGGTGTACAAATGTAGTACCCAAATGTCTGGTGCAGAGCCTGTAGAAACTGGAGGACATTTGTGGTAGACATCAGTTGTCCTTATCTGAACCCACCTGCACACTTTGTGGCTTGGGAGAGTGGTTTTAAAAACCATGTAGCTCCTGTCCCTAAGGGGAATCTGGAGTGTTCACCTCCTAAACACAGGCAAGGTTGTGGGAGCAGTCTCCTAAATCAATGCAAGTTAGTTAATGGGTAGATTATGAATCTCAGAAGAACAAACCTTCTGATTTCCTTTGGAGAAAAAAAGAGAAGGGTGTTTAGGGTGCCAGGGGTGGTGAAACAATCCTTAAGGTCTGGGGTCACGTGAAGCACTTGCATCCAGGCTTGAGTCTGTCCATCACAGGAATATAAGTGATATCCCTGCTCCAAAGACAATCTCAAGGGCAGCACTTCGACCTGCTTTGACTGTGAGGTCCTTTGCAACCCCTAACGTCCTATGATTCTGTGACCATGAATCTTGTTCTTGAGCTTACAGGGAAATGGGTTGGTCTCTTACCTACTATTGCCATTTGATTGCTCTTCTAGAGCACGTACCCCAATGGCACTTTCACAAGTACTACATCTCCACCATAAACCACTCACCCTTTGTTGTGGTGCTCTCACACCTGTTTGCAGAACAGATGAGAAACCTGAAAGAAAAAAAACTGCAAACAGAGAGGACTTCTCCAATAGGTTTTGCACGACCGTCTGCACAGGGAAAGGGATGGATTTGGATCTGGGTTTGTGCAGACAATGCCAGCAGCGTGCTCTCGGTTCCCTTTCTGTGCCCAGCTGCAGGTGATAGCCTGCCAGTGGAGAGCGAGCTGCTATTTCTGCAGCAGAGCTCGCTGCTGGGTTTTATTTAGTGCATACTTGTTCCAGCGATTGGGTTGGGTTCCTGGCTACATTACACAGCCCCACGCCGCTGCCTCCTGTGATTCCCACAGATCAGAGCCTGGCGTATGGTTTGGTTTCAGTAGTGCAGTCAGTGTCCAGCCTGCTGCACCCTGCGCCCCAAAGCTGTTGGGTGACTTTTTGCAGGACTGCTGTGAATACCAGTGGAGGAACTTAGGGAGCCGTTGGGGTGATGTTTCTTACCTCTTCATGAAGTCTGCTATATAGACTTTAATTTGACCTTTTAATTTAATTATATACTCTAATCTGATACCAACACCGCACATGGATGGCTTTTGTGAGGTTAGATGTGGTTTCTGTATTTCTAAGGAAGGAGAAGGACCTTCTTCACGGTGAGGGTGACGGAGCGCTGGAACAGGCTGCCCAGGGGGGTTGTGGAGTCTCCCTCACTGGAGATATTCAAGACCCGGCTGGATGGGTTCCTGTGTGACTTGGTCTGGGTGATCCTGCTGTTGCAGGTGGATTGGACTAGAGGATCTTTCGAGGTCCCTTCCAATCCATAGTGATTCTGTGATTCTATGAAATACCTGGGGGGCGATTGTCAAGATGAAGGGACCAGGCTCTTTCTGGTGGTGCTCACTGGTAGGACAAGGAATAACAGGGATAAGCTAGAACGTTCCACCTGAGCATGAGGAGAAGCTTCTTTACCGTGACGGCGATAGAGCTGTAGAGCAGGCTGCTCAGAGACATTGGAGAGACTCCTACTCTGGAGACTTTCAAAATCTGCCCAGATGTCCCTGTGTGACTTGTCCTACGTGATCCTGCTTTGGCAGGGAGGTTGGACCAGGTGATCTCTAGAGGTCCTTTCCAACCCCAAACGTTCAATGATTCTGTGATTCTATGAATTTGATCGCATCCTTCCCTTCGATCTGCTCAGGGGTTTGACCACTTGCCCATGTTTCATTTTCCCCTTCCATGAAATTGCAGTAATGTGTGAAGATGGATCAGCCAGTGGCTGTCCAACCCTGGATTTTGCAAATGTTGGGACTACTGTGTCAAAAAATTTCATTTTCTGGGTTAAAAGGAACTGAGCCTGAGGATTATTGAAGTCTTAAGCAATGCTGTGGGATGTTTTGTCAGTGACGCAAGTCCAGGGCTCAGTTTTAGAAAGATCAGAATGGACGTTGACGGTAAATAAAATAGCTGGCCAATAGTTTGCAGTGATTAAAGCAAATTTGATTAAGCATTAACTGTGGACAAACCCTCTTAGGGACAAGAAACACTGTCACCCTTGGCTTGTGGCTTGTCTGCATTTCCATTGTATGTGCCTATTCACTGGCCACCCAGTACTGTGCGTGTGGGGTGGGGTGGGTGCTGTGCAATAGCCGTGAGCCCAGGCAGGATCCTGTTCCTTGTGTCCCCAACTAGGACACTAGTGTGCATGACAGATGACTTTTAGATGACCTTTAAACGTCTCCTCCAGCCCAACACGTTCTATGAAAGTCCCAGTCTAATTAACCATGAGGAATGTTCCCATCTGAAATGCAAGATCCAGGTGGCTCTGAAGATCTCAGATTTAGACACAGGTGACTGCACCCTGTGCGAATGCCACTCACTGTGGCCATGCCCTCTGGTGGGTTGTCACTGACCACAGAGGAAGCTCTCAGGAGCTGTAAATGAACTGTGGCTCTGGCTTTCAGTCTTGGCTGGTAGCATGAGACAGCCTGAAACTGGTTTGAGGACTCCATTCTTTATGATGCACCTCCAGAACTCATGTAGAAATAATGTCCATTGTTCTCCTTAAACTCACAAAACGTTGTCAACCTGAAGGAAAGGCCACCCCACCCTCAAGTTACCCCTCAAGGCCTTGTTTATGTGCAACGGTAGGTGAAGAATCACATTGTTTGTGCCCCCTGCTTGCTCTGGGCTGCTGCCCTTGCAATTGGCTGCTGCCATTGGGCTTTGGAGTCCACCTCCAGTAGTCCTGCCTTTTTGCAGGCCCTGGGCTCATGTCTTTGTGTCTTCTCAGTGATGATCTTTGCAGTTTCATTCTTACCAAATTGTTTTCTTTAATCTAATGAGGTTTATCCTCTGGGTTTGAAGGGGAAATCCTCCTTTGCTTTTCTCACAGTTAGGTGTTCAGCCACCCCATGTCGCATTGTGCGTATTTTTCATCGGCAGGGAGAGACGGATGCAGCTGGAGAAGGCAGCTCCGAGCCATAGGGTTGGGATGGGAAGGTTGTTTATCTGCCCACTGGTGTCCTGGGAGTGCTCGGGGAGCTGCCTTTGACCGAGTGCTTGGCTTTTGTGGAGGTAACGTGAGGTCAGGGCCACCAGTTCAGGCCGTACAGGAGGCAGAGCTGTTGTACCTATTGCATGTGCAGTTGGTGAGAGGAAGGAGTTAAGTTTCCCGTCGTGGCACGGGGGTAGCACCCTGTTATTTGCTCAGCAGAGATCTCTGCGTCTTTCTAACCCAGTGTGTTTTAAATTCACTGCAAATAATTCTTTCAGCTGTTTCCTAGACATCCTGTCACGCAAGTGGATATAACAATATAGCCAGCTCAGTGGAAAAAACAATAAATTATACAATAAAAATGTATACAGAGTGCTCTTTGTGCCGGGGACTGACTTCTCACGCTCCTACTCCAGTTTTACACCGGTGAGTTTATACGGTGGAAGGAGGAGGATGCCCAAGTTCTAGAACCGATTAAGAACAAACTATCCATGAAATCCCACACGTGAGGCTCCGTCCTTGTTGGTGATGGTGGCTCTGGTAGTGTTAGCATTGAGGAAAGTAGTTCTTCTAGAACATTCTCACGTGCATTGTTTAGGGCACCTCAATACAAGAGCGGTATTGAGGGGCTGCAGTGAGTGCGGAGGAGGGCGGTGAAGCTGGTGAGGGGCCTGGAAATTAAATCCTGTGAAGAGCGATTGAAGGAGCTGGGGCTGTGTAGTTGGAAGGAGGCTGAGGGGTGACCTCATCACTCTCTACAGCTGCCTGAAGGGACATTGCAGAGAGGTGGGTGCTGGTGTCTTCTCACAGGTCCTTAGTGATAGAACAAGTGGGAAGGGCCTCAAGCTGCACTAGGGGAGGGTTAGGCTGGACATTAGGAACAGTTTCTTCCCTGGCAGAGTGCTCAGGGGTTGGAACAGGCTGCCCAGGGAGGGGGTTGACTCACCATCCCTGTGTTTGAAGATTGTTTAGAGGAGATCTGGTTTAGGGGTGAACTTTGTAGGGTAAGGGGTTAATGGTTGGTTGAGCAGGGTTAATGGTTGGACTCGATCATCCCAAGGGTCTTTTCCAACCTGAATTCTATGGTTTAAAAGCTGGAAACCCACTGTTGGCACAGAAACACCATTGGCATCATAAATGACACTGCGCCGTTAGAGAATGTACAAAGAACTTAAAGGACTTAAGAGAAGGGGTCTGCTTTTTAATCAGGTTAGAATTAGTGTGCAGGCAGGTATATTGCTGCTCCTGCAAGCTGTAAGAGCACATCCATCCGTACTGGCTGTGAATTTGGGTGCTCTCCTTTTCTCTCTGGAGGTCCTCACCTCTCTCTCCAGGTTATGTTTGGCATTGAGACTCCTAAAAGCAGGCGAGCAGCCAGCAACATGATGGAGCTCCAAGTGAAGGATAATGAAGTAAGCAAGATGAAACCCTGACTGTTCTTATGGAGAGCAAAACTCCAGTGTCCAGCCTAACCTGGGACTGCTGGAAGTTGATCATCTCCCCTCAGGATAAGGCTGTAAGGCCTCGAGCGAGTTGGAGCACGTGGAGGACCATGTCGGGTGAACGTATGGCAGGTCATGATTTGCAGAACCAAAGAACTGGGCACACAACACGGTGCTTTAGAAGAGCTATGTCCCAGTTCCAGTTTATGTTCCTCCCAACCCTTCCTGTGCACATACAACCCCTTTCTCATATGATCTCTATATAAAGAAGGGTGGATGGTATGTGTGGGGATAGCTGAGGAAGATGGTGGAGCCAGCCTCACAGCCATAAGTAGGTGTCACAGCGTGCCCCCAAGGCATCTCTCCAGGCTTCTGCTGGGACCTTCTGGGCCCGATGGGAGAGGTGACTTTCCAGGCTGGGCTCAGTCTCTGCAGGAGCAGCCCACGAGGTGCCAGGCTGTGCTAATTATGGAGGTGAGTATGGGTTGTACAACCTCTCCAGTGGGCTCAGGTCTCCAAATACCAAATTGGTTTCATAGGAGCAGCCACCGAGCATTCGGTGACAATCTGCTTGTGTTTAAGCACTGATGTGCCGCGAGGAGTTGGGGGATTGGTGGCCCGGCGCCAGACCTGGGCTGCCAGAAGAGCTCAGAAGTTTCCTGATCCTTCTCCCCACCTCCCGTCTCCGAAGGGAGCTGCCGCCTCTTTCCCATGACAGCTTTGTCACCCGTCCAAAACACAGGCATTTGTCAGGATGTTCTCTCTTTTCCTGCGATGGAAGAGACTCCCTTTCTGCCGTGTGGCAGGGAAGGAGTTGGGCTTTCGTGCTCTTCCCTTGCACGGAGCAGTTATTTTAGGGACTCGGCAGCAGCACAAGCACTCTCGGGACCGGAGCTGCGGTGTGTGCGCGCAAACCTTCCCAGATTGAGTCAGGCCCGTCCCGTGTACCCCACCAGTGTTCAGCAGGAGCGCAGATGATCGCTGCCTTTATCCTCAGCCAGTTGGCTCCCTGAGAGCCGATCCATTTGCAAATATCCACTTAATCATTTTTTGCCAGCGTTTCATCCCCAGACCCCGATGGCACGTTCACTGCGCTCCACGTTGCTGTTTTACCCTTAGCCCCCCGCCCAGGTTTACGCGGGGTTGGTAGGAACTGCTGCTTTTACTGCAGAAAGTGGATACACACAAAACAGCAAAGAAGAACAGTGTTTAATCCTGGACAGTTGTTTCCCGAGCACTTCTGCCTTGCTCACACCAGGTCCAAACACCAGCCTGAGTGTCCAGGGCACAGCCAGCCCCTCGTTTAGTAAATGATAGAGACCCTCGCTAATGTTAGCGGGTCAGTGGGTGAAGCAGTGTGGGTTAGGACACTACCAATCTGACAAGAATGAACGCATTAGTATTTCTTTTAAAGCCCGTAATGTATCCAGGGGAGGTGTTTTCAGATAAGAAGTGTAGAAGTCGGTTGTTATATTAAGCTGGTTCTCATTAACGGGAGCCTCTCGTCCCAGCATTTCCGACTGCATTAGTGGCAAATTCTGCTCTTTTAAAGATTAATGGTCTGAGTGTAATCTGCAGCGGAAACGTGGCCTTGTGGTGGAGGCAGTGGCTGGGGACACCAGAAAGTTGGCTTGAGCTCATGCCTTAGCCGCAGACGTCCTGGGCACGGTGCTTGGGGAGGATCTCAGTCCTTGGACTCGTGTTCTGTGGCATGGACATGTGGGGACGGTTCCAGGTGCTCGGAAAGCCCCATAGAGTGACTGGGGCTGAGAGTGTGATCCCTCAGCCTCCCTCCTGGCAAACCAGGAGTAAATGATGGCAGCAGCCTCCTGTCGAATGGTTTTGAAGAGTTCTGTTAATTCCTAAGGGGTGGTGTTCAGGTTTGATACTGGTTATACTGGTGCCTGTGTATGTGCATATGACATGTCCTTTGATTTCTGAGATCTGAAAACTCCTTTGGCAAAACCCTGTGTCAAAAGGGTGTTTGAGAACTCCTTTTGGCAACGATTCTTCTCCCCTGAGCCTTTCAGACCCTCCATACACTCAGGGGAGGAAGCGGGGTACAGCTGTAGCAGGCTGACACCTTCACGATTTCAAACTGTCCGCTGGCACTTCATGACTCAGGATGATGCTCTTCAGCTGACTGATGGACACTGTCTCCTTCAAAAAGCCTCTTTGCACTTTGAAATTGGACAGAGAATGCCGGCAGCCCCGCAGTGTGGCTGTAAACAAAGTCGTTCTCCTATAGCACACAGGCACCGTGAGTCAAGGTTCTGTCGTGTGCAAGGTGTCCCGGCAGAGAGCCATTCCCAGGCTCTTGTGCCAGCCTGCAGAAAGGCTCTTTCGCCATTCCCAGATGGTCTCTGGGAATCTCTCAGATCCCTCTTCGAGGAAGTGGCATTTCTGTGGTGCTGACTTGTTAATAGTCTTCCTGAGTCATCTCTTGTCTGGTTTTGGAGAACCCTTCTTTTCCCCCTTGTCCATCACGCTGTTGTTTTCTTATGCCTGTTGAGTAATAGAAACCCTAGACACACACCCCCCCCAAATTATTAGGAAGGGGCCTTCAAGTTAGGCAAAATGGACTTTGCCTGGTTGCCTTCCCCTTTACCCCACAGCGCTGGTGTGAGAGGGCAGGAACCTGGCTGAAACCGGGCTTGGGAGCATCGGTTGCGTAACACGAGCAGGGAGCAAGCAGGGGTTGCTGGTAGGAGTGCTTTACGCACGTTGCTCTGTGGTTAACAGTTGTGTTTCACTCCTCGTATCAGAGCCCACGCCAGACATCCTCAGCTTCACCCTGTTCCTCTTAGTCTCTCCTTTCGCCTTCCCTCTCCTCCTACTAAACTTCTTTCAGCACTCTGCTACTGTGTCCTCGGCTGGGCTCTGCAGAGCAAAACCTCCTCCAGATCCGACGTGGTCTGGCAGGCACTGCTGTCCCGGGGAACTTTGGACTTGTGAAATAGCCAAGAGCGGGGCCGCCAATGGCCGGGGACCCAGAGGCGCTGCATGGCCTGGTTGGCCCAGCCATAGAGAAGCTTGTGCAAGATGGGGATGAGTTAGTAACAAGGCTGCTGTGCAGGCTGCCAGCACTTCCCAAGGGCTGGTTTGGCAGCCAGGCTGTGCCAGGACCCTGGGACCTTGCCTTCGTGCCCACTGTCCCCCAGCCAGCGGAGGAGGTGGTGGCTGTTTGCCACGCGGGGATTCCCTTTCCTCAGGCCTGCCAGGTTAAAGCAGCTTAGTTCCACTGGAGCAGAAAGGAGCGGCACTACGACGAAGAATTGGGGCCTTTCAGCTAACCCAGCGCCGCATGTGGGTTTGATTTGCAGCACAGAGCTTTCACGTGGAGTTTTGTTTCTTTCCTTTGCCACTCCAGACTTGGGCGGGATGTCGAGCAGCACTGATGCTCAGCTGGGTCCAAGGCCGCTCCGCCGGCGAGAAGGAGTATCTGCATGCTTTTATCTGTGTGCAAATTAAATGAGTTAATATGGGATTAAAGAAGAAAAAAAAAGGGGGGTGTTTACATTGTTGTTCTCCTCTAGGGTAACAATCTACAAATTGATCTAGAAAGATCATATTTGCTTCAGAGGGGTAAAAGGGAAACAACAAAAAAGAAAGGGAATTGTATTAAGCCACAATCACACTAGTTATTGACTGGGGGGAGCTGAGCTCTGGGTTTCTGAAAGCAGGATCTTGCGTGGCTCTGAGTGCTGAATTAAACCAAAAGTTTTGGAACGACGGAAGGTTTGAGTGAAAACCAAACAAGAAGTAATGCAAGATGGAAAAACAAAAGATAAATCCAAAGGGAAAGTGGGACGAGCTTCTTGCAGATCAGCATTTTAGCTCCATGACGGCGGCAGCAGAAACTTTAGTTCGAGTCCTACCGTTGCGTGTGACTTGTGAATGTGTCATGTTGTGTGCAGCATTTGTGTACTGGCAAAAGGCTCAGTGTTAAAGGCATTGCTGTCAAAACAACCCGTTGCTTTGGGGGACCTGGTATGAACTTTATTGGCAAAAGCATTTTTTATTTGTAGAAGGTACAGTTACAGCAGAGCCATTTGCCAGCAGAGCCGTATGAGGGATTTCGCTGCCAGGCTGACCCAGCCTGTAGACTTTTGCAAACTCTTTGGTGGTCTGTGGGCTTTGCTTTGCTCCTGTTAACAGCAGAGCTGGCTGTGTTAGCCAAGCGTGTGGGGTTTGCTCGCGTTTAACCGCGGAAAGGTACCAATGCCAGGGGGTTCAGTTGTGAGCACCACTGGTTACGGCAGCCCAAGGCCCCTGCCCTCTGTGCCAGTGCGCCATTGGGCTGCTCGGTGTCTGATCGATGCACTGGGGCTTTGCCACTGGAGCTGGTCCCACAAAAACACATCAGCTAGCTCTGTGCTGCACCGAGGATCAGCAGTGGGATGTGAACAGCAGGACCACACAGTGGCAAAACTGGGAAGAAACATGATTTTTATATGTTTGGGAATAAAAAGAATAGTCAAGGTCTGTAGTGGCTTCACGTTTCCCTAAACTGACTGGCATAATGGGAAAAATGAGATGATCCTGCAAAGAAACAAACTCAATGCCAATAAATCTTAATCTGTCTCACTTCAGCCATTAAAACGGAGCCAGCCGTTGCACAGTGTCACACGTCTGTTGCATCCAAACACGCAGGCAGTGTTTTCACTGAGGTGGTTAAGTAGCCCAGTGCTTTCTATAGCTGAAAGATCAGTCAAACAAAGTATCCATCTAATTAAATCTAATCAGTCAGTGCACAGGCTGACGCTGTGGTCATCGCCTTGGTATGTACGGGAGGTTCTGAAGCAGTGAAGCAAGGGGGCACCAGCGCGAGTAAGCGTAAGACGATGAGAGGCAAGGGTTAAAAACGTCCAAACTACAGTGTTAACATGTCTTCCCTGTCATCAGCTATCTGATATTTCGGGGAGGGGGGTGGTGGGGAGAAAAGAAAAGAAGAAAGAACAAATGAAGAATGCATGGCATCTAGATCCTGAGTACAGTGCAGCCAGCCCTCTGCAAACTGCACAGCCTCTACCTTACTCAGCGTTGGTTCTGTCCCAGCTGCCTTACAACAAGGGCTTCCACGCCGTATGCTGATGGTACTGATGTACTGATGGTGCTGATGTACTGATGGTGCTGTTGTACTGATGGTACTAATTGTTGTACTGGTGGAACTAATTTAATGATGGAAAGTACCACTGTTTTAACTTCTCAGACTTCTAGGATCTGAATGTCTCAAGCAGGAAGGTGATGAGCCTCTTTCAAGACAGTTTTGTGGAAGTAAAGGGTAATGTTTGGTGTTAGGAGCTACAGCACATGCAGTTGCCTCTGACGTGAGCAGAAAAGGGGAGACTGGGTCTGGACATGAGGAAGAAGTTACTGAATCTGAGGGTGGTGGATTCCTGCAACAGGTTGCCCACAGAGGTGGTGGAGGCACCATCCCTGGAGCCATTTAGGCTCTGAGCAGTCTGTTCTGTTAGAGATAGCCCTGCTTGTTGCAGGAAGATTGGACTAGATGACCTTTGGAGGTCCCTTCCAACCTGATACATTCTGTGATTCTATATCCGGATAAGTCCTTTTCACAGCAGAATACCCCCCACTAAGTAATCTTCCTAAATGCCTTTTGGTTTTTGAGGCTGCTCCTGAAAACTCACCCAGAGCTGCAGCAACATGAGGACAAGCCAAGGCTGGTTTTTTATCGCTCTTATGTAAGTGGGCAAAACAGTGCTTCAGGGCAGACTTTGGCCATAAACTTGTTGCTCATCTGAACTCTGCCCATGTAGCCAAAACAAACCTAAATAATGTTTGAGAGGTTGGGGAAGGTTCTCAGTGTAAATCAATGAGGGTCTGCAGAGATAAACAGCCTTCTGCTTGCGATTCATGCTCTGGGGTGACTCGGCCCTTCATCACATCTCTGCTGAAATCCCTGGGTAGTTCACCTTGATCGCCTCCCTGCAAATCTCTTTCATTAACTTCTTCCTTCTTGACTTGGCGTTGAATGAGCCAGGGCGGCCTAATCTGGTGGCGTGGCCAAGATGTTGCAAGGCTATCTTTTTGCTCCACATCAGAGTGCTGTTTGCTCTTGGTCTTCTCTCCAGGTCATCATGCTCCAGACTGGTAAATACAAACACAGGACTAAGCCCGTGCCACAGGTCTGCAAGGGATGGTGTGTATTTAGTCATGTCTTTCTCATTCTACCTGTGCTGGACTTGTTTTCCTTACTGCTGGGTAAGCCCAGATGTACACCATCTGCTTGTCTTATGATCTTTGACATGATTGAGAGGCCACCAAAAATACCCCCCAATTGCATACTTTTCGACTGACTGGTATAAAAGGAGAAGATGTTAATAATCAAGCGAATAATGTTTGCTAGTTTGGGGAGGGGAGCACCTCCTGAAATGCTTGCGAGGTACATGTTGAGTGTAGATGCTAAACCACGGTGCGTGCAGAAGCCTTTGCATACATCTCTTCTCTTAGCCATGCGTTGGAATACACGCGGTTTCAGATGCAATGTAGCAAGAGTCTATTTTAGGTGGGTTTGAGAAGCTGAGTAGCCTTAGATTGGCTGCCGTAGCCTGCTCTTGTCAGCCGTTTCATTTCTGACTCTCTGAAGTCGTGGGATCTCGAGACCAAATAGCTGGACGGCGTCGGTTATACCTCTTGGGCTGAAGTAAATAATAGCATTCTTTGCTGAGCAAAATTCTTCATCCATTAGCGTTTGGAGCGAGCTGGACTCTGCAAGGCTGCAGTGTCTGTTGCCAGTGCAGAGATCAATGGGAGCCCGAGTCCCTCAGCATCTTGCCAGAGCCCCACTCCAGATGTCCGATAAAACTCTGCGGGGCTCGTGCTTTGAAAAGAGCGTGGGCTGTGGGAAACGCTGTTGCAGTAATAAAATTGCACCTAGTCCAGATCTTGTCTTCTCCTTCCAATTAGAAGAGCATGTTTTCTGCTTATGGGTTTTAAAAGTTGGCTGACCAGCTGGCTTTCATTCCTTTATCTTTTTTTTACCCCCTTTTTATTCTTTTTCTTCTTCCCCCCCCCCGCCTTTTTTAATATATAACATTTGAATCAATGTTCGGCGCCGTTCTCTTTGATAGTTCATCTGCTGCTTTATGAGCATGGTGAAACCCAAAGAGGTCACTTGAAGGTTAAGAAAGGCAGTCATCAGGCCTGTAGGAGCGAGGTGTTTTTCAGGCGCTGCTAATTGCCAGTGTGGTTGAAGCATCATTTATAAAAGAGTGAGCATTAAAATGACCACAGCCAGGGTTGTTGCATTTTTTGTTTTGGTAAGAGTATGGAGCTTATTCCTTTGCCACAAGGATTGACTCCACCTTCTCATCACCAGGGGTGTTTTTCCATGGGAGAGAAAAATTTGGGGCATTATGACTACAGTACCCAGGCTTAGACCCCGCTCTTTATTTAACTGTTACAGCTGGGAAAATCTGGGACTGGAAATATTGCCATATAATATGGCAACATCCAGAACAATAAGACAGGCAGAGCTTTTAAATCTGTACTTCATAAAACATCTGTTAAAGAATATTAAGTCAGAAGTTCTGTTCACATATTTGCTGTGTTTCGCTTATTAAACTCAAACATTACAGCTTGCCTTCTTTTTCTTAATCGAATTACTGGTCGAGCTTAGTAAAAAGTTTGAGAGGAGGGGGAGAAAACATGATCCTGTTTTTTAGCCTTCGCTGAAGCCTCCGGAGTAGTGACTTGCGCATACTGGCCCCAAACCCCACCAGATTTTACAAGGGCTGCTGGTTCCATTCGCCTGGTTTGGCGGGGAGCGGCACAGCTTTTCCTCGTGCTCCGTTTGCCCACGTGCTGAAGCGCTGCCGTGAGCCGCCTTGGGTTTGTGGACAGCCAGCGCCTCAGCCTGCACCACTCTCCTTTTGTCTTTCAACCATCTCTCATTCCGGGTCAGCAAATTCTGCTTTTCCCCCAGAACTTTAGTGTCCAAATTGCCATCTCGAAGCCAAACATCTGCAGTGTCTTGTGCACCGGCTTGACTCGCAGGAGCTAAAAAACTGAGAGGACAGTCCCAAATTAACCCAGATTTTCCCCACTGTTTGTACAGTGTGTGGAGTCAAGCCACAAGAAACACAAATTCAAAAGTCCTCCCTCCAGATAAGTTCCTGAACTCCCAGCCACAGCCAGCGTGGGAAGCCTTGCCCTAGTTAGAAACCCAAGGGAGCTGCTTCAGGTCCTCAGCCACAGGTCCTCTGGGCTTTCGTCTGGCGTGTGGGAGACTGGGAAACAGTTTGGCAATTCAGGGGATCTGGGGGTCTCTGTCTCGCTCCCCAATCCAAGGTGTTGGATGCTGCGCTGATGGAAACCCTTCCACTTCTTACGGCAGATAGATGTAAAAATTGATTGGCCAAAAAAGCCTGTTGGTAACTTCTCTCACACCGGTGTATAATAATAACTGGAGTGTCAGGGCAAACAAACGCTTGGAATATCTATGCTACAGATATATCTCCTGTCTCGCCACCTTTTCATGTAAGCTGACAGCTTACAAATGTCTTACTGAACTGTATTCCTTCAAATTGGGCAGATACTCCTGGGGAACAATTTTCTACTTTTGATCAGCCTTGCAAAGGAGAAGAGGGGGGAAAAAAGGCCGTAGGCATTTCTGACTGCTGGGATATTCAGGTTTAAAGTATATATTTTATGTAAGACTTCCCCATCTCTTATTCCATCTGAAGAGTGTCTTTTTAATTGATGTTTTTTTCTTTACCTGGGCTCACCGGGGCGAGTGGCTGCTTTATTCCGAAGTGTTTCCGAAGTATTCTTGCTTCACGAGATCTCTAGACTTTACTAGATGCTTTACTAATTTCTTGTGGCAGCGTGGTATTCAGACCAGTGTTGAAGTGAAGTTTGCCAGTACAGTGAAGAGAAATTAGAGAACACCATCACTGCTAAATCACTTTGCCATTCAAAGAAGAACCGTAAACACACGCATTCATTTAATTATAGTAGGGCCAATTATAAGAGAGATTGTAGTGCCGAGCAGAGTAGCTTTCATGTGATGGTAATAATGGCATAGATTTATCTTGGTTTGGCAAGTTAGGCCTTTCTTTAATCGTTGGCTTTGCTTAAATAGAGTGTGGTTTGTTAAAACCCACACTAACCCCCACACCCTTCCATTTGTTATTGCCCAAATAATGAACAATAATCATGTGGTATAAATGATTAATGTATACATGGCTCAGCGAGGATCTCTGAGGTTTAGAAAGTGTTTTTGTTTTCATTCTTGCACTGGACCAAGCTCTAGCCCTACTCCATGTTATTCTTTGGTGTCGGGTAGAAAATCTTTCTGCTTTGGGAGAAGTGATAGGAACTGGAAGGCTGAGTCCGCTCTCTTTGAAGTCGACGGGAATTTCAGCACCAGCCTCCAGAGAAGCGAGCCCATTGTTTCTGGGGCACTTTGCTTTGTGCCTGTTATCTACTAAATCACAACTTAATGTCGGAAAGCCCTGTGTTCTGTTCCTGAGCAATTAACGACGTCCATGCGAGGAACACCCCGCAGAGGTAGACAGAAGAAGGCTTCCAATTATCCTCTCTAGCTAAAATAATCTCACTCGGCAATGCGTACGGCAGCGCCTTTTCCCGGGCGCGTGTGCGGCTCCCAATCCCAACTTTACCAAGTTTCCTAGCTTGAGTTTTATTTACATCTGATTTCCTTGAAGCCTAATTAGTCCCAGCGATCAAAAACCTCCCTAAACCCCAAACAAACTCTTCCCTTTCAAGATGATTTTTTCAAGTGTCAGCCATCCACAACTATTTCCAACCAGATTACCCCACGTGAATGAAAGGTGCTTTATCTCCGCACGCCACAGCGGGTGGCACAGTGTTGTCACCTCGCCGTGGGACAATGGCACCCATTTAAAAGAGAATTCAAAGAGTTAAAAACCGCATTACTTGAAACTTGATATAAAAACCTGTGGCCAAAGCAGGGCTCTGGGCTGGAGCACTTGATTATGCTTTTATCAATAAATAAGAGTGGCATACAGTTAATTTCAGCACTGTAATTGAGCGGTGCATTCTGGGAAGCTGCAGAGCACTGTAAGATGAGGAAATGTTTTAGGGACTAATCATGAGAAGAAAGGAGCCTTTCATAGCCCTTATGATGCTGTTGTCAGAGCTAAAGGCAGATAATGATTCAGTAATAATGGCACATTGTGAATATTTAAGCTGCAAAGATTGGGACAAAATGAGCAGACATTGTTGGTTTGCTAAACCGAACAGTTGGTCTTTCGGCTCCGAAAGTATCTGCAACTCGAATTTGGGGGCTCAGAAGTTTCAAAATTAAAACAGCAAGATGTTTGCAGGCAGCTCGCCTGGCACAGGGGTTGTGCGTGGGGCCTGCACGGGGCCTCTGCTCTTACTTTTGAAATCTGAAATTGATAGTCAAGGGGTTGGGTTAGTGGTTTTTTTTTTCCCCCGACTCTCTGAACTGACAAAGTACAATACGCCACAGACTCTGTAAATCTCCCTCCATTTAGGTGCCAGAAGAAATCACTTTGGAAGAAAATCAGTTTTAGTAATGACCTAAAATATTAAACGTAAAATGGAGAGTGTCATATTGCAAATAAGTAGACTCATTTGCATTTTGTCTTGGGGGCATTGGTGGCGCTATAAAGAGGCACGCAGCTGAATTTATCTACATTGTCTTTTTTCCTCATTACTACATTCCGGATCTGTTAGTTGTCTTTCTTTAAACATCTGTTAAATGCAGTTTCATGAAGCCGTACGTTTCCATATGTTTGGGAACGGTATCAAAGCGCAGAGCTTTTGGCCTCCTTTACAACCTTTTGTCTCAGAGAAAAAGGTGGATGAGCTCTGGGGCTAGATTCTGCTGCGGCCGAGGGCCAGGAGCACTGTTGCTTTCAGTAGAAGCCAGATAAGTTTTCTGAAAATGCAAGGGCCAGCACGGAGAGGGACAAAGAACGGTTCAGCCCTGGCCTTCTGCTGTTTGCACTCTGAAAGAATTTGAAATGGTTTTAATGGAAAGGTGCAAAATTCTTAAGGAAAAGTAAAGTACAGGCAAACGTCAAACTTCAGAGGCTCTTTGGTCAAGTTTTACTCTCCTGGATTTTCTACACGTTCGGTCCTGGAGAAGTCAGAAGGTTTTCCTACGTGATGACCAGCAGGAATAGGCTGTCTCCTGCACTTTTTACAGTCGCAGTAAGCACTAATTTATTATTATCTTTACAATGAAATAAACTTTTCCAGCTCTTTTGTAGAAACACTTTCCGTGTGTACTTTCACACAGAGGAGAAGAAGAAACAAACTCCTGCCTCCATACATCTGGTTTTCCTTGAGGAAAAGCAATTACTTGCAATAAACAGCTTCAAAACTTTAATCAAAATACGGTTAGGAGAAGTTTATCTTTTTGCAGAACTCTTTCACAAAACAGCCTTCGTGTTTACAGTAACATTGGTTTTTATCCATATGCTTTAAATCTGGGTATTTACTTAGCTAGGCAATATTTGGAACCTGATTCTCCCCTGCCCCCAAAAAGAAGGTCTTTATTTTTAATGAAAAGTTTCTTGCAAAGTCACTTCTGCATCAGGAAAATGTAAAATCCCAAGAGCAGGTCCTACTCGGGGGAGAAGAAGCATTGCTGCAATAGTCCGCAGTTGTCTGCAATAAAAAGAGAAACCCGGGTTCTTATGGTTTCCAGGGCCCCAGTTCTGCATACTTACGCACTTACTTCACTTAACTACTGGAAATGAGATCACCCGCAGCTCTCATGTGTGCCTCTGCCGTGCCGGGAAGGGAGGCTGCACGGTGGGATCGCTCTATTTACCAGAGCGAGCTCTGGCACAGACTGTCCGAGTCTCTCATGCCATTTGCCGGGTAGAGGAACCCCAAGTGCCAGGCATCTTGGCACGGTGTACTGTGGGCATGGCAGTGTTTGTGGAGCCAGGGGACTGAGTGCCTGCGCTCAGGTCGGAACAGCTCAGGCGCCTCACTCGTTGGGATTTGTGTGGCGTTGCCCTCTTCCCATTTCTCTGTGCCTTGCCAGTTGGTTACAGTTCCCCAGGTGAAAAGCAAAATTTAGTGTGGAGCGCTGATTTGATTCCGTGGACTTGGATTGCGTCTACAGACTGGTAACTCTACTCTGTCCTTAAAGACTTTCTTTCATTTGCCTTGCAAAGCTAAGCAGGCTCCCTGTGTCTTGCACCACGGACCGGGAGCACATTCACGGTGGAAGTGATCGTCATCAGATTTCAGCTGTCTCAGGCTCCCTGGTAGGAGGATTCAGAATCTCGTCTGCCCCAGTAACGAGGCCTGAATCATTAAATGAAGCAGCGCCGCTAAATTCAGTGAAGATGCGGCCCACAGATCCTTTGCCAAGTGTAGTCAGGTCTGGACGTGGAATTTCAATGTCCCTGGTGTTTGGGCTGCTTTTGATCTTTCTCATCCAAGTGATCAAGGTACAAGAAGAACAGATTAGCGTTGGTCCATCTTAATGGTTGGGAGCCGTGTTGCAGCTCCAGTACAAATCGCAGCGGCACGTCTAATTCATACTAATGGCGCTCTGTGGCAGGGGATTCAAGGCACAGACTTCCCCTTTGCTGCCATCGCCAGAGTCTCGAGTTCATGCCGTCAAGAGAAATTCGTAATTGTCAGGCGCTCAGGCAACAGAGTCCGCGCAGGACAAACAACAATCCCTGATTTGTTTGTTCCGCCCTCTCTCTTCCTCCATCCAGGCCATCCGAGTTGTCTGAGAGCACTTCACATGTTGCCCTTGGCCGAGGACGGCTCTGCCTGGAGCATGTCCAACTTGGCGTGGAGACGTTCTAATAAAGCTCCAAACGATGCTCGTTGCCAGTGAGGAGGGGGATGAGGAAGGTGAAGGCAAAGATGGCGCCAAGGTCGTCGTGTTTCGCCCCGCAGCAACGTGCTTTTGCAGAAAGGCACGTTTCGCTCTCGAACTCCACTCTTAACAATGGTGATGATAATTTCATCAGTGTCGCTGTACTTGATATTTCTCATTTACATTACATGTTTCATCTTCAAGGCTCTTGAAGTAATGAGCTAATCCTCACAACATCCCTGTAAATATTATTTCCCCCTTAAAGAAACTGAAGCAAGGAAGTTAAGCAAATAGTGTACGCTATTTATATTATGATGGCTTATAGGGGTTCTGGTGAAGGTCAGGTCCTCCTTGTACAGATACATTGTGTAAATAAGAATCTATATAAGTAAATTACTCCTTGACCTGATGATGTCACACTTCAAATATACAAAACAAGGAAAGAATAGAGGGAAGGGAGCCCTATCAAAAAACTGAAATGACAGGAAGATCGAATGATTGGAGACTTGGGTTCAAGTCGGTGCTGAATCCCTACCTGCTGCATGTGTTCGCCTTTTCAGAGACTGGGATTGTCAGACCTGGACTGTTGGTACTTAATTTGACTAGCAGGTGACATAGCTGCCTTTAAAGTGTTCCCAGGACTTGGATTTTAATTCAAAGATAGGGAGTATCAAGGTGTATTTTCATCCTTTCTCGGATGCAGAGTTCCCTCACTCTTACCTCTTCAACAGCTCTTGGAGAAGGTTTTGGCTTCCTTTTTCTGGACAGTTTTAGCTGCCCAGGAACGGTGGTCAAGGTGCCATTAAAAACAAACTGATTGTCCTAATTTAATTCACCACACTTGAAACTTCAGCGTCCCGTTTGTGGGAGAGAAAGGGGTTTCAGTGGGGTGAGGGTGAGCAAAAATGCATTTTCTCTGTAACCCAGGAGAATTATTTCTTGTTTCTCATTTAGCTGAGGCTTCACTTCAGCGTTTGCCAATCTTTCAACACAAGTCCCATTGCTTTTAATTTATCAGTTACCTTTGTCACAATCTCTGCTTAAGAGTCAGTGGTGCGTAAGCACTGGCTTAAGAGTCCCGCATGTGTTAATTGTTTAAATATGCACAGCCCTTTCCCCAAAGCCGTCTTGAATGTTTAACACAGTGTTTACACCAACCTCAGCACTCGGACTTGTCCTGTAGTATTGATGCTTGAACATCTCCTTGCTCTGGAGTCTGTGTCAAGTACGTCGCTTGAATTTTTAACTTCCTGTTGGGACTTGGCTTTTAAGTTTTTAAGAAAAGGCACTTTTCAAGAACAAAATGCTATTTAACATTTAAGAAAGGCAACCATCAGCCCCAACCACGGAGTAATCGCGAAACTGGGAGAAGCCCTGAACATCTGCCATAGCTTCTGCATGGCAGCAGCACGGGATGCCGCTGGTGTGCCTCTTGAGCCCCCGACTTTTCCCTGCGAGTGCAAGTTCTGGTGTGCTGAGAGCTGAAATGATGTAACGAGCACTTCCTCCCTCAGAAGGAGAACGTGTGGAAGAATTGGCATAGCTGGTACTTGAGGAGTTAACGAGAGTGAGGTTAATGAGAGTGAGGGCAGATCCACTCAGCGTAAGGCTGGGGGGTGCGTGCGTGTGACTCTTCTGTAAGAATTCGTGAAAGAATCGTAATTGGTTTGTTTTAGTGTCATTATCTCTTTATTATTGAAAGGAAAAGGTTACGCATGGTATATTTGGGGGAAGATTTTATTTAACACTTGGATGCGCTTTGCTCTAAAATGAATGCTTGCTCAAGAGTCTACGAAGGCTTCATGGGAAGAGCAAAGCAATCTAAGCCATATGTATTGGGCAGTTTGCCAGTTGTTTGCCAATATGCCCAGGCCACCTGGTTATATATGCAGCCAAGTATGCCATTCTGACTAGCCAGCTTTAACCTTCAGGCTGCTTCTTTTTCAGCTCTTAGGAAACTCTAAAGCACTCCAAAGCGCATTGCGTCTCCCCCATGCCAGTAGTTTGTGTGCATCCAGACGCAGGCTGCGTGGTCGCGTTGACCAGACAGCTCGCAGCACCCATTTTCAATGAGTTTGTCTTTTGTCTAGAGAGCGGTTCAGCAGCGTTGAACTCGGGCCATGAGATGAGTCTGGAGATAGCAGACTGAAACCTTTACCCATATGCCATAGTTAGACACTTTGACTGACAAGCCATGGGTTTTTGTTCCCAGTCCTGTAGAGACACTGGTTTGGATGGGTGTGGTTTGGGAAGGGTTTTGTCTTAACCTAGTTCACACTATTGTTCCTTTCCCCGAGTATTTGCGTGAAGCGTAAAGAGAAGTGAAGCATCTAGCGTATCCTGGGCATTAATGACATATTGTTCCATTATTGGGGTAATTTATTGGAATGTTTATTCGTTAAATTTCACTCGCAGCCAAAAATATCTCCGCATTCTATTAATCTTTAGTTCAGATTTTGGGTTGCGGGCAAAGATTAAAACAAGTACAGTATCCATGGCAGCAATTTAACATTTAGTAGATATCAGATATAATTAAGCTGTTCTAAATATTGAAATTAAAGGTAGGACAGCAGGGGAAAAAAATAAAAAAGATTATATTCGATTCAGTAAACACAGCATGGGAAGTTTCGATGTCGCAGCCAGCAAAATCTGTCACCACATCCAAAGGAAAGGGCGCTCAGTCTGCCGCGATTGTCTTCTGCTGCGACAGAGAGCAGCTCAGGGACGGCACAGCGCGGGACTTTCCCTTGCTTTATAGCTGCTCATAAATGCAGCGAGGAGAGCTGCCTTTGCAGCTCCGGAGACATGTGCTCGGTGCCCACACTGCTTTCACGTGGAATTTTTTGGGGGACTACAAAAACTTTCTTCGGTGCTCTGCTCTCTGAGTGGAGCCTGCGGTTCACCCGCATTTGCTCAAAATGGCTACGGGTTTTCCTCCCGCCGCACTCCGAGGCCATAAATCTGACACAGCCTCTTTTCTAAAGGTCCGTGAACCTGAGGGCCTGATATTTGAAACTCCACTTCTCCGCTTGCAGGTGGGATTATTTGTGGAAGTAAGCGAGAGCACGGAGGCATCTCGCTGCCCGCCAAGCCCCTGCTCAGGTGGCAGCCGGACTTGGGATTTTTTTTGCGCAGCCCGCAAAGCCGTGAATGGAAAACCTGACCCCCACCCCCCCCTTCTCTCCACCCCCTTTATTTTTTTTAGGCACAAAATTGAAGTTTAAACAAAGAAAGGGAGGTTAAGGCTTTAGGGAAAAAAAAAAATCTGGGCCCCGGGGGAAACTTTGCCAAGTTGCTCATGAAGCAACTTTACGAGGGAAGTTTCGCCGCGCTTGGCTCGCCACACATTGTTCCCATCGCCCTGCAAAGCCAGGCTGCTCCTGCACCACCACCTGCGCCCACTCCGCTCCCTGACAAAGGCCAACCCTCATCCAATGTGGAGCCCACCGGCGCAGCAATTCAATCCAGCAGGGCTTGCTGTTGAGTTGCATTGAGGTATTGTTTGTCCCTCCGGGGCGTGCTGCCTTTGGGGGAGCCAGGCATATTGAATTGCTTTAAATCAGAAGGCGCCCTGACGTGTCCAAGGTATACTTTTTGGGGGGAGGCCCCGCTTGGGTTTCCTCCATTGGGAAACACGTTGCGGATCTGTGACTTATTAGTGGTCGTAGCCATAGCCGCGCGGCATCGGTGACACATTCGGTAAAGGCCCAGGGAAAGGCGCTGTTGCAAATGCACAAAGACAGACATAAAGGGAGCGAGAAAGTGTCCCGGTGGGTTTTGCAGTCTGGCAGGTGAGATGCAGCTGCAGCCACCCCATCTGTGCTACCTTGGCCTGCTACGGCTGTCAGCGTAGGTAACTCAGGCTATGATGGGAGAAGCAGAGCAGAAATTGAGACAGAGAATAAAAATTAAGGTTAAAAGGGAGAATAATGTTCTACGGGCATTTGGGGGATACTAACAGGTCACAAATTTTCCCTTTAAGCGTTCACTGGGTCCCATTTTGTGTATGGCACTAATACGCATCTGGACAAACCTACCCGCCGCAGTTTGCATCGTTTGTTTACTCAGCCTTGTATCCATCAGCGATGATTTCCATCCAATTCTGAATCTCAGCAACGGGCGTCGGGCACCCTGTTAGCAGTATCTTGCCTATCACACGTTTGACCGTAGTAAATCTGTTTATTGTTTTTCTGCGTGGGCTCACACACTCGTTCCTTTTCTATTGTTTACTCCCTTATTACCTCTCTATTTATTAGGCCCTGGGTTTTTTTTTGCTTTCAGATAAAAAGATTAGTCTTAAATAGCGGCCCTTGTCATCCGTGAATTTCCAAGCACTTGCATTTTGAAAGGTTGTTCGTTAAAAGTTGTTTAAATGGGAGCATTATACCACCGGGTAGTATTTCTAATATTAAGTGTCTGCAGTTCAGGTTGATTGTGCCTTGCCAAAGTGAGAGGGGCTGAGAAAAATGAAGTCCATGTCTAACTTCATGTCAGTACTAACCTCTAAGGACCCGGATTTTTTTTTTTTTTTCCCCATCATTTCTCACCATCTTCCTCTTCCAGTGAGCCTTCCTCCCATCTAGTTCCCCTTTGCTTGTAAACACAGCCGTCCCATTAGTGGTGAGGCTGCCCATGCCTTGCTGGGGGAAAATGGATTCTGAAATGCTTGGGATAAATAGCAAAGCTCTCATTCATGTGGCTTGGGCTGAAAAATTTAACCCACTCTGCTTATTTACTCCTCCGTGCCAAAAGAATAGCCAGAGAAAAAAGTGCCGGTGCGCTGGTCACAAACTCGTACGGATTTCTGCGGTCTGATAACAAGCAGGGACATTCAGACGCTGTTGCCAGTTCTGCATGATTGACTGTTAAGTCCAGAGAGACAACCCAGTCCCATTGAAATCAATAGGATTTTTGCCGTTGGCTTTCCCGGGACAAAGATTTCATTTCCAATAATCCACCACCTGATTTTAGTCTTGTCATTTAGTAACTGAATCACTGCCAATGTACAGGAAAAACTTCCCCTCGACTTAAGAATGTTCTCTGCTTTTCTTTCGTTCCTTTTTTTCCCCCTGCTGGCTTTTACATTTAGCAATAGCTCTTTCACAAAAGGTGTCCTTTTTCCTTTAGGTTTTTGGGTTGGGGGGGGGGGGGTTCTACTCTTGTTCTGTTGGGTTTGTCGGTTTTTGGGGGGGAGGGAGTTGGTTTTGTATTCTCCTACATACCATAACATGGGAAACGATCCCTGCAGGCATGACTGTTTGAGAGGAGGATGTGGTAAGTCGAGGATCGGTGGTGTTGTGTTGAATTTCATCATGCCTCTGCACATCCTTAAAGCACTGTGACATGCACTGACTTGGAGCAGCTAATCCACACCTGGTGATAGGCTACATCACCGTGGCTCAAAATTTCAGCCTCTTCCCTGGTGTACGGGAAGAGCTCATGTTCCCCTTGCCTGCTACAGGATGCTAACAAATCTGATAGTCAAGACAGGGAAACAGAAGGGTCTGTTAAAGGGAGTTGTTGTGCTAAACAGGTGTGATGCTGAGGTTGCTGCTTCAGGGAATCTCGGGAAAGGAGGCTGGTTAGCTCAACCACAAGCAGATGGCAGGTTTGTCTTCGCATAAGGCACAGCCTGAAATGGATTTTGACTTGGTTAGGCTGAGGCAGACTTGGTTTGTCTTCTCAGAAATGGTTAAGGAGAGTAGCACGAGGTCCATGACTTGTTAGAATTTGTGTTTAAACCTGGTGTCATTACAAAGCTGATAGGTTTTGAATGAAGGCAAATGACCGCAGCATGTTACACAGCCCTGTCAGGGTTCAGACTCTTTCGGGCACCGAGCTTCTGCACCCAGCACAGTCCCGGGACTTGGCTTGACTGCTCACACAGATCACCAAGCAAGTTTAACAGCTGAGACTTGAAGTTTAGGATTCACTCACAAAAATAAAATTGCAGAGAATCTGTCTGTGTGCAACTTTTAAAGTCAGTAACCACCTCCCAGGGAGTCATCGTCCCTGGGTGTGTGGAGTCACCATCCCTGGATGCATTTAAAGGTGATCTAGATACGGTGTTGGGAGATCTGGTTTAGGGGTGAGCTTTGTAGAGTGGGGTTAATGGTTCAACTTGATGATCTCAAGGATCTTTTCCAACCTGAATGATTCTGTGATTCTGTTCTATAACTGAAACAGTACCTCAAAGAAGAGACATTTAAAAAAATCCCTGAATGCACAAATGAAGGCCAAACATGCCGTTAATAAGGACTGAAGTACGTTAATAAGTCATTTTGTGCCCACACCTGGTTTATAATTTGCAGTTGCGCTCCTGGAGGCAGCATTTCTGTTTCATAGCTCTCAGTTACTTCACTACGGGAAAATGTTGATTTCCACTGAAGTATTGTCAGCATTGGTATCAGTTTTATCACAGTTATTTATAACCTATGGAACCAATCTGAATGTAATTAACCATACATAATTTGTAGGACTTGCCAAATAGTGAGTGGTTATTTGCTACCTAAAGTATTTGTGTAATTAAAAAAATGTCAGCTAGTGTATTAGAAACATTTCACGCAGCTGGTGAAGGAGTTTGGAGCCTATTGGTGAAGACTGTATTAATTCACAGATGTATTACAGATTGAATAAACTATTTTAATAAGTTAAATTGCATTTGGCCCGTTAGAGTAGACTCCCAGCAGAGGGATGGAGGGCCCTATACAGGAGGCTTTACTAGGTTGTTCAGTGTTCAGGCGGTTAGGGGCATGGAGAGTACAGTTCTCATACAGTTCTCCGAGATGCTGTTCTCCCAAAGTCTTTCAAGGGAGGTAACTAGAACCTTTACCCGGCGGAGAAGTGGTTTTGTACTTTTGCTTTTGCAAAATCAATGTGGTGCTGTTAAGGGCAAGTTTGCTTCTCCGGGCTGTAATTAGTAAGGTCAATATTATGCAATCATTATTAAATAAGTCAAGAAATGAGAGTTCTCACCCTGTATGTAACCAGGTTTCAGGTCCTGCTTTCTCTGCGTTCGTGTTATAACTTTGCCATATTAGCACGGAGTTTGTGCAGCAGCCGTGGCTAAGCCGAGCAGCCATGTTATCTGAGTGCTTTCCCATATGGTGAGCCCTGTCTCTGCAGCACACAGCACTTTTGTCTGGGGTAGTGCTCCACTTTTCCCCGTGTTTCAGATGCATAATTCAGTCTAGAGAAAGGGGAAATCTAGTCGGGTGGCTGTCTCTTGGTTCTTTCCCTGTAAGTCTTAAGGCAGGATGCCTAAGTTTTTGTCAATATATCCCTTATGTGAGATGCATTAAGTAATTTTGTGGCTTTGTTTTGTCCCTTTTCGTAGCATCATAGAACCAGTAGGGATTGGAAGGGACCTCGAAAGATCCTCTAGTCCAATCTCCCCGCCACAGCAGGCTCACCTAGACCAAGGCGCACAGGAGTCCATCCGGGCGGCTTTTATACTGTATCCAGAGCAGGGAGGCAGTAGACTTAGTGAAATAATAAAAAGTGTTTCTCTGTTCTCACTGTTGCAGTAACTGGTGTACTGTGAAGTCATAAACTGGTGTAGTTCTTGCGGCAGGGAATGCCCATGTGAAGAGGGCTGGTGGATAGGAGCAGAGATAAGCAGGCCGTGCTGTCTGTTTGGTTACTTATCCACAGCAGCAGGATTGCCTGTTGTTCAGATGTGTGAGCTCCGGCCTTGGTTTCCGTTCACGGTTGCCGTGTATCATTGCAAGAGTGATGATAACGCCTCTTCAAGGTGGCATTATAGTGACAGTTTAACATGGCAAACTTCTGCTTGGCAACCAGACAGCGACTGTTAGCCAATATTGGCTGAGACTTGCTGGTGATACCACAGCGCGTATCCTTAAGGACGATAGTTCTTTGGACTTGATCCCGCTCTGTCTTCCGTCATGTGCCACTCAGGCCAGGGAGAAAACAGAGCGAGTACATGTATCTGCTCTCTTTGTTACGAGTGCGTTCATCCTCCTTCTTACATGGGTGTGATGAGGAACATCCTGACATGGGCTTTTCACTTTCTTCCCTGCTAGGAGATGGTTGGGAGTTTGCAGAGCTAAAAAGTTCTTTCTCATGGGTTAAAAAGGGCTGTGGTATAAGGGTCTTAATCTTGACTACAGGGACTTGCTTGTCCGGAGAGACACAGAGACTGTGTCCCAGTGAAGCCAGGATGGAAATGTCTCCTCTGGTGGGGTTTTTCAGTTAACTGAGTTGGAGTAATCTCTGGCCTGTGCTCAGTAACTCAGCCCTGAAACTCTGTAGCTGGAGAATTGAAGTGTTAAGATTCTTGTGTGTAAACATGCTGCTAAATCCTCCTCTGCCACTAGAGTACAAAATCTAACAGTCCATGTGTACTGCTGCTTAATCGCGACCGTTAACTTCTCTTCAGTTATGCATTTAGTAGTGTTGAAGAGTTCCCGGTGTAACCTCCTTACAGTGTTCTCCCACTGCCCCTCCATCGGTGAAATAACCGAGTGTTAACAAGCTCACTTTAAATAAGCTGCCCTAATATATAAATGTAAGTTCACATCCTAACAGGGGTGTTGGTATCTAGCGTAATGTTTTGCTGATCCCTTCTGATACTGTCTGTGTACTGCGAAGCTCATCCCTCTAGTAACACTGTGAGGTTTCAATTTTATTCTTGTATTACAAGTTCATGTAGTGACTTTGGTGATAAAGCTGAAAGCATCCAGGTCCTGTTTCAGACAGCAGCCACTACGATGGACCTGTAATTTGACATCCTCAGGAAGGCAGGGGTGTGCAGATGTGCAGACGTAGCTGCTTTGACACCTCCTTTTTGACAGCTGGAGCACTCAGTGCCTGCGTTTTCATGTGTTTTGGTCCCAGGTCCCTGGGCCTGTGCACGGGTTACTACGTGGGTGGAAGTGGAGTCACATCTCTCTCAGTTCAGAAAAACACTGCTCCAGAGAAGCTGTCTCAGTTTGTTTTGGAAGGAGCCCACTCAGATCTTGGCTAGAGGCAACACTGTTAGGGTTGAGGGTCATGACAAGCAGTGCGATAGGCGATGAGACTGCCGGTGTCACGAGCCAGAAACAGTGCCGGCCTGAAGCTGAGCAGATTTATTTTATCCCCACTGCAGCTCAAGTCAGATTGTCTTCTCAGCTGCTCCAACAGGAATTTGCTGTCCCTTCTTAGACGCTAGCCCCTGACACCTCAGGAAGATACCACGTGCCCTGTGCCCACAGGAACCATCAGGGACTCTTCTGTTTTCCAGAAATACACTGCAAATTGTTGGGCCAAAATAGAATGTGTAAGTAAAGCTTAGAGGTAATCTCTTCTTAGCATTGACCCAGGGCCTTAGATTTAAAAGCTTATTCCTGCTGTCCCACCATAAAACTAAAATACCCCCTCCAACGTGCGGCATTTACTTAATAGTTTGGAGTAGGTTTAGAAAGGAAGTCGCGCCTGTTTTCTCCTTGCTGGGGAAAAGAACGTAAAATGTCCCTAGGACTTGATTCAGCCTGGCTGCTCGAGTGCAGTGCAATTCAATCCCTGCGTCTCAGAAGGTGGATTCGGTGCCTGGGGAGAGTCACATCACTTTCTTGGGAATGCCATGAGGAAAGGAGCTGTGAAGTGTCTGCAGAGCTGCCTGGTGAGCAGCTGCCTCCTGAGTGTCCTGGCTGTGGCCCTGCTGCAGCCCCAGAGCTCTGCCTTCTCTTCTCCGAGGAGGAAGCTGGAGGTGCCCTGTATTTCAGAGCAGGACCCCCTTAGGGAAGGAGGACTGCTGCTGAGAGCCAACACCTCAGTTTCTATCCTTTGAAGACCTGGACATGAGCAGAACCCGCTAAAATTAAGAGACACTAAACAGCTGCAAAGTGATTTTTGCAATAAAAAATGTAAACTATGTAGTATATAAAAACGTTATTAAAAACTTTAGATAAGATCAAAACATTCCAGACGTTATGGTCTGTGTTCCTGCAGAGCTGTTTGAGAAAAACAAAAATGCTGGAGCTTTACAAAGGGGAGCAGCAGAAGAGTTCATATATGTCAAATACGTTGGACCTTGCAGCCCATTAACATAACAAATTAAAAATAGCAGCTTGTGGCCTTACTCTGGGTCTGCAGCACCATCACAGTTGTTTTAAGGCAGAAACAGCATTTCTGGTGTTTTACAGCAAAGTCATCAGCTTTTTACAGAAGATCTTCAGAGGTTTGTGGAGTGCTTTGCTAACATTGTGACTTTCAGTATAAAATATGCACTAGGATTTACACCCTAACCATACACTTTATAATTTGAAAAGGGTGTTGCCATGGCTGGGATTCAGCTGCAAAATCCGTGGGATCAGAACCGCGCTTTCATTTTGAACTGGGGCCATGCAATCTCCAAATTAAACACAAAAACACCAGCTCTGAGATAGGACTATAATGAGTGAAACAGATGATCTGCAGCAAACACAAGATAGTCCCTTTTAAATTATGAATGATCAAAATCACACCTATTGTTATTATTTTCCCAGCCTCCACGTAGGGTCAAAAGTGCCTTCAGCGACACGGATGCAAATCTGGAATACTTTCGGCAGAGTTACTGGAACACACAGCAGACTCATTCTGTTGACGAAAGAAAAGGAGATGAAAAATACACGGGCTTTTTAACACCTCCTTTCCAGAGCCTGAATTACTTTAGGGTTTGCTTAAACCTTGCTATATTTCACATTAGCTGCGTAGAGTTTTTGAAAATAATCTCTTTTCAACCTGTTGTTGCAGCACGTAATCAAATATTTCAGAGGCTGGGACTTGCAGGAAGCTGCGTGAAAGTCAGATGTCCTCGTATACCATCGAAAAAGATAACCAAGGGTTTCTTCAGCTGTGCTGTAGCCTCCGTGTCTTACTGTCAAGGAGCTTCTTTTGGGATGGAGACAGGTCACGTTGGAAGTCAGTGGCTAATCAGCTCCCACTGCACATTGTCTGCTTTCAGCTTGAATTATCTTAGGCAGACATCCTGGCTAGCTGCAACACAAACCTCTGATGGCTTCAGCCTGAGAAGACCTGAGTTTGGCAGCCACAAAGTTAGCGAAGAGGAGAGGAAAAGAAATCTTATATCTTCTGGTGCTTTTCCCGTCTTGGTTTCCCCACTGGAAATCAATAGGATGGTCGATAGTTGGTTTTGAATTGTTCACTACATGCTGGAGTTTGCTGGTGTAAACCTTGGGTATCTGGGTTTCAGAGGCTCTAATGTGTCAGAGGAGGTTTGATAGCTGCCATAGCCATCCCTAGTTACACTTCATTTCCAGTGACAGCCTCTGTAACATAAGAAGGGGATTAATTCAACAGTTATAAGGACTGATCAGTCTTAGGCACTTACACTGCTCGGCGGGGAGGGGACAGGTTACAATTTTTGCAGAAATTGAATATCGTCTTTTTTGAAATTAGATGGTGAGAAAAGATAGCGCTGCGTGTTGGTCACCTTCTTCCCCTACAGATTTGTCCTCATTCAGACCTTCATGAGTGCTGGGGGGTTTTTTGTGCTCACCTTTATGTAGAAATTATGCAGCATAAAGGTACAGTGGACTGGCTGAAGAAGCATTTATTGATTCAGAAGCACCCATCCGGGTGCTCTGGTTAGCACTTCCATAACCACAACAGCAGAAATAGTAGGAATATTGTATGCGTGGTGTTTATAAGGTGTTTCCTCTGTTAAGTGGAAGACCTGTGTCCATGAGGGAAGCCTGAGCTGTGCGAAGCGTGCAAGTCTTTCCTGCGTTTAATGAGGCAGCCTTATCAGCGTTGGTACACGATTCGTGTCCTGTGCATCTTTGCAATAGGATTTGTCTTTCGTTCACAGTGGCTTGACATCCCTCTGCCTCTCCTGCTTTCATCTTCTGTCACGTTTCCTCTGAAAGAATACATATCTTCTCTTGCTTCTTGGGATGACTCGGTTATTTATTCCTGAAGCGCTAGGGTTGGGGTGCATTTTCCTCAGTGGCATACTCTAAAAAGTTTAGAAAGAGGGCTATTATTTGTGTGGATGGCTACTCAGAGTGCAGTAAGTTGTGCTAACAGGGTAGCGGGAAAGGAGGGTATTGGAAAGGAGACGAAACATGAGCTGATGCCTCTACATCTCATAGTTGGATTGTTGCTGTCTTTCTTTTACTGCTGGCAGTTCCTCTGCAACAAGACATCACAGATCCCTCTTCATCTTCTACTCACTCTTCATTGGCACCTTTGACCTTAAGAATAGCCGTTGAGACATGAGCAGGCACAAGGCAGTTCTGTCCTTGTGTCCACATGTGGACCTCATCAGTTGGCTTTAGTGAGAGTTGACTTCGGCTGAGTGCAGCTGAAAACTGAGCCTGGACTATATATATTTGAAAAGCATAATCCAGTCCTGCTGGCCTTTCTCCCAACATAACTGTTGGTAGCCTTGGCAGGAACTTCAGTAAGGGTGCCTGATCCTGGAATGTGTCCACAGATTGGAAGAAAACTGTTTAAATTGTCCTGCCTTAACACGAGTATCAATTGCAAATCTGATTTTTAGCTCTAAGAACATCAGAACGCTTAAGGTGGGACTAGAACAGCCTTTGAAAATTTTGACAATATGTCTTTCATATTACCAAAATGACACTCTTATTTAAAGCTCCGAAGCTGCTCTTTGAATTCCATTTCAATATTTAACCAATAACATTTAAAGATGTGCACATGAAGCAAGTATCTTACCCCAGTACACTTTTAGATATCAATCATGCTGTATTAATTGAAAGGATTTGGTCTAATCTCATAAAGAAACAGGCAAACTCTTGGCTTTTCTCTAAAGTAAAAATATATCACTCATGTCATCCATTACTGAGCTATAATTATGGTAAGTGAAGCAGAACAGAATCGATGGAGCAATTTATCAATGCATTCCCAACTATTTCAGCACGGCTGACGTCATGCGGCTGCAGATACTGTCCTTCAATATAAAAGATAGTGTCAAGACTTTATTCTGATCTACTCCAGCATAATATTTTCATATTTAATATTGTCATTTCAATTACAGTTTAATTAATTTATTTCATTCACTGGGAAATTACACTTAATTAGTTGGCTTTTCCTTTTTTTCTTTTTACCCCCCAAATTAAAATTTCAAAAAGAAGGAGAATAAAAAATCCCAGACAATATTTAATTCAGACTTCAAGGTCAAAAACCCCTTACAGTTTAAACTTTATGCTAATAGGGCATAAACTTGATCTTTTCTGCTCCGCTCTAAATTATTTCAAGGTAAGAAGCAGAATGTAATGTGTGTAGTAAGCATTTCCAACAGACATTTGTCTTCAGACATGAAATACTTCCCCAAAATGTCATTTTAATACTCGGATACTGTTTAGTACCTTCAAATATTTGCCTTTTTTACACGCTCTGTTTCCCAAGTGTTGAATTGTAGCCCCATATGTTATCTTTTTAAAGTTTTATTCGAATAGGCTGACAGAGTCTGAGCTCGTGTAGACTAAACTTCAGTGAAGCAGTCCTGGAGATAGCACTGTGTGTTCTGCAAAAACACTCACCCCGCGTTCCTCCCGAAGTTATTAAATGTGTTTACACTGCATTAAATATGAAAAATGAACATCTTTGGCGAGGGGATTGTTTAAAATACCGGGAGAAGCATGGCCAGAACACCTCACTGTACCTGCTCGCCCTGAGGAGCGGTACCGAGGAGCTTCCTCGGCTCTTCCGTCCTCCTCACGGTCTGCAAAATGATGCTTCTCCGGCTCCGGGGCCAAAGTGGTTCCTAACAACCATGCCTTTCTTCAGCTGGCACAAAGTCCTCCTTGGGGTTTTGGCACCGCCGGAGAGAAGAGTGCTGGGTCCGAACCCACGCTGCTTGCGCGGGGTGGGGAGAAGAAGGGAAGGGTTTGTTTACGACTCGCATTGGGCTCGCTCTGAGAAGGCCAGCCTTCGCTGAGATGGCTGGCTGGCTGCTGGGAGGACTGTCTTCCCCTCCCCAGACTTCTTTGTCTCGGGGAGGGGAGCACGTGGAAAAGCTCATCAGGAAATTTAAGCTGTGGATGTCGTTTTTCTCACACAACAGCTGCGGGTTTACGTGTTGTTGTGTGCAGTGTCCCTGTCATCCCTGGACATGGCATTTCCTTCTCCGGAGGGGCCTTCGCTCCCCAGCGGCTTTTCCGAGGCCTCTTTAAAGAGCGATGAAAGGCAGTGTGTCCTGTATCCTGTCCTCCGGTCTCTCCCCGTTCCACTCCCAGAACCGAGGGACTCATCTCCTCCATCAGGCCTTCACAGAGGCCTCGATGCCGGGAAGGTCCCCGGCACCGGGAAAGGGTTAAGGCTCTTGGCTGGCCTCCACAGAAAGCGCCATGTCCCGCTCCCTTTACAGACCTCCTTGTAAACCACCACGCTGGGTGGATTTAAGAAGGGTGAGTTTACCTGATATCACACGGTATTGTTTAATTTGGACTATATTTAACCAGCGCTGTGTTGAAACAGCGTCGGCGAGCTCTGAGAGCTTGCCAGGCACATTCTCAAAATGGTTGCCAAGCTGTAAGATGGCTGCCAAGATCTGACTGCCTGAACAGGTCCAAAATGGTGACCAACTTCGCAGGATTTTCCTGACGGTGTTTTTTTTGTAGTTGGGTTCGTTGTTTGGTTGGTGTTTTTTTTGTTCTCCTTCCCAAAATAAAGAAGATGCCGGACTTGGCACCATCCTCTTGGCACCGCGATTTATAGTGTCATCCAGAGATTCAAGCAGTTCCTGTGTCCTTGTTTCGCAGCACTTGGCAGAACGCTGTGGAGCGGGACGGCGCGAGGTGAACTAGCCGGTGTAAAATTAACATTAGCCTTTTCCTTCCTTGGCTAAAAAGTACCAAACATGATGGAGGGGGAGTTAGGAGGAGGAGGTAGGGGGGAGGGGGAGAAATAAAACTTTAAAAAACCTTAACAAAAACATAGAAGCGGAAGGTAGGGTATTTGAAAAGAAATCAGCAGAGAGCAGCCTGGACCAAAAGCTTCAGACTTTCCTTTTGGGCTGCTGCTGCTGCAAACTTTTATCTCCAACAGGTTTAAGATGGTTTTTTTTTTTCCTTTTAATTTAATTTTTTTCCCCCCCTGCATGTGTTTACTGGAGTTTATAGCAGTTTCTTTCTGGCAGTTGTGCTACTTAGCAGATTGAAATAAAATCATAAGGGTGAATTAAAACACACTGCTGTTAGTGCTGATTAGAATTTTAGCTTAGTGTAAATACCGGATGCAGTGTCCAACTTTTCAGGGACTTGGCATAGACTCAACAGGGATCTCCGGGCTGCACAGGAGACAGTGTGTGCTTGCAAGCTTTTCCAATGCTTGGATAGGTGCAGCTCTCTGCTTTGCTGGCGTGCGAGCTCGCTCGGTGCCTGTGCAACGCGTTAGGTAGTCTGAGGTGGCCCTAAAGAGAAAGAAAAACAAGCAAAAGGTAAGAGCGAGAGGCAAACCGCTTGCTGCAAGAACTTCGTAAACGCGTGGATTTTCTTGTGTATCCTGACAATCCTGGGCTCACCGCTTTGCCTGTGCGTACAAGCAGTGAATACAGTCCTAGCTGATTTTTTTTTGGATTGCACTTGAAAATAAACAGATTGCCTGAGGAGGAGTCATTTTGAAAATATTAAATGGTGCTTTATGCAGCTGGAAAATATTTGTAGTTACAATAGCTGAGTGGGAGAGTCTTTCTTTCAAGGCAAATACCTACGTTCAGGTGGATCGTATTAGGAAAAGCTCCATTTCTCATAGTCTTACTCTCAGCCCACAACTTGCCAATTTTCATCTGTTTGGAGTTTTCAGTGTCTCGAATTACCTCTGTATTTTTTTTTCATCATTTAAGGAAACAACGGAAAAGCAAGTGTTAGCGTCCAGGGGTGATGCGACAGCTTCCCTCAGTCAGTCATTTGGAAGGTATTAAACCTGCAGAACCATTGACACCAGAGTCCAAATGCTTCATCTCTGCTGTTGCGTATCCTCAAGCAGTGAGGGGGTCAACGTGCCACATCATTTCCTCTGCAGGAATGGGAAGGACCCTGAAATGTAGTTTGACCTTGTCTGTTTGCTTGAGGAGATTCATAAGGATGCAGATGTCTTTTGCAGTGATATTTGCTGTTTATATCCACATTTCTCCCATTACCAATGCCTTTATGTCTTCGCAGAGGTTGTAAACATCCCCTTAGTTCAGATTCACCCTCTTTCAGTGGCAACCTATGTCTCTGTAGTGCTTCCATAGAACAGGGTATTGCTTTTAATGATGTAATTTGAACTCCTGATTCTGCGGTGAAAAGATGAGATTGAGATACAGAGCCTCTAAAAAAGTATTGGACACTGGTCAGAGCACATGGAGTTTAGTTGAACCAGATGCATTTATGGGGTTATATACCTCTGAAACGTGTTTTCAGGATATTTTTATATCATGTATTACTGAAATTTAAAGCAGTTCAGGTTCAAGTAAAAAAAAACCCAAAGAAAAGTCTTCCTGATCAGTGTGATTAAAAAAATGGTTGTGGAAACTAAAATTAAACTTTGTCCTCCTTAGTGAAGACTTTAAAAGAAAGATTAGAGCAGGATACTGGTGTCCTGTTCTCACCTTCCTCTCCCTTTCTTTCTTTTTTGCCATTTTAATCAAAACCTATGAATTTGAAGGACAGTGTTTCATCTGCTTTAAATAAAAAAGTGCAGTGTTTACAAAACTCTAACCCTAGCTACAGCAAACCCACCAGCCTAAAAAAAAGTGCATGTCCACCCCTTTGACTGAGTGTAGTTTATTCTGCTGTATGATCTTTGCCTTTGTGTTTGAAGTCTGGGTAGACAAACCTCATCATCACCTACTGCAAACCTGATTTTAAAATTACTGAAGTTGACTATTTATTTACTTGAATGAATATTCAAACAGGATGAAGACTGAACATAACCTTTGCATGTGAAAAATTTGGGAGCCATTAGGACACTTCCGTGCTGTAGCTTGTACTGAGTCATCTCTGGGCAGTTTTACCTCTTCGTATTAGTGTGACTCCTGCTTGTAAACTGTGGAATCATAAACATTTTCTTTTGATTTAGTCACCAGCCAGCAGGAGGAGGATTGTGTCTATGGTGCTTTGCTTGAAGTAGCCATTATTAGTTCTAGATTCTGATGTCATTATACTCTTGGATGTTGGGAACAACCCTACTGAAAAGAATGAAAATCTGGAGTGAATGTCATGGAATGGGTGGGACTGAGAAGAGGATCAGGTCTTCAGTTTGCAGGTTTTCAGACCTGCGAATTCATCTTCCGTGAACAGAAAGGAAACACTTTGGAAGCTTTTGGCACTTTGGGATGTTTGTATATTCTTCACGTACACATCGTGTGCATCTGTGTGTTTCTGTGTGTATGTATATATGATATGTGTAAAAGTACTTTTTATATAGTAACTTTCTGTATAGGGCAACCCAAACAGCTGTTATTCCTTTTTATAGCTTCTTTAATCTATGTGCCAACAAGTCAGTTTACAAAATCTGTTTTGTTGATGACTGCTGCGATAATAATTGTGGTGTTTTGTGGCTTGGCAAAAGCGTAGGGTCTCCTCCGAGGACTCTTGCCAAAGCCTTTGAAGGGGTTGAGGTGGATTCACTGCCAAAATGAGTCACCACTCTCCATTTTATTTAGTGTCCTTCTGCCAAGGCCTTAGACACTTTCTGTTTTCATTCTTTTGTAGGCTTTCCTTCCCACATTGTGGTTTCCTTCACAGCCAGAGTAATGTGTTTGCCAGCATAGGTGAGAGAGTGTGGCTGACTCTCCAAATGCCACTGCTAGACTATACTTAAGGGTTAGTGGTTTAGCTATTGTGCTTTCTCAAAATGAATGTGCAAGATTTAATTATATACCTATGAATTATAAATAATAATGAAAAAAGAACTGCTGCTTCTAATACAGCACAGTGCAGTAACCTAGAGTAAGGTGAAGGGATTTCAGCAGTCTGTTGGTGTTTACTTCTCCCAGGCTCTGTACTACTGCATCCTTTGAATTATTTCACTTGTGATCGTGGCTGGTCAAATCAGAGATGAGTTCTTCTCTTTTGTTTTTGTCTGAGGCTGGCCTTTCTACTGACTTTCTTCTCCATCGGGAAGCGGATAATGGTTCTGTTCACAGTACAGTAACAGCTGCATGGCAGTTATCATAACACTTTGCATGTCCCACCCAGATGTCTCAGAAATTTTGCGCAACCAAGATGAATGGATGTGGCATTCTGACATCCTTCATACAGATGTGAAAACTGAGGCACAGAGAAGTGAAGTGATTCAGCCGGAGTCACATAGGAAGTCTGCGTGAGGCATGGAAGCAGAACCCACATCATCTGACTCATTGGCCTCTGCGTTAACCGCAAAAACTTCCTTTTCCCCGCTGCACTGAAAGTGATCTGTTTTGGCCTTATTCTCGATAAAATGTTAGATGTAGAGATGGCCTAGATAGCCTTACAGTAAAATGTGTAATTCCTACTCGGGGGATGTTGGATTATATGAGTCATGGCTTATTACGCTATCTGTGGTTTTCTCTGCGCTGTGAGGTTTTGGTCTGAATGAGAGAAGCAATACGAGGATTTCACTGAACTGTTAAGCAAAATTCGGGGGGAAAAAAACACACGGTGCTCTGAAGAGGAATGACAGTATTAAGGTTTTCAAGCAGATCTTCTGTTCCTCATCAGTGAATGGCTCTACTACAAGGTAGGCAACTGGATGGCTCAGTACTGATGTACAAACCGTGACAGGGAGGTTGGAGTAGATGACCTCTGAGGTCCCTTCCAACCTTAGCCATCCTACGATTCTGTGATTTTAAAGGGCCTAAAGGAGTTGGTCAGTGTGTTCCCCAAATTCGTGCCCTTAAGTGACTGTATCTACACAGGGGTGTGTACGGTGGTGATCCCATGGAGTAATTCGCATCAGTTTCTCCAGTAGGGATCTTAGAGTTGCTCTTCAGTATTTGCTCTCAAGCAACATTTTCCTAAATGCGTATTTTTTAACATTATGAAAATATAAACATTACAGGCAGCTTAGTCCTTTGTGTCACTGTGGAGTGGAGTCAAATCAAGAGAAGTGCTTTCGTCCACCTTCTCCAGCATCTTTTGCTATGGGTTTCCCTCTTCCTTGATGCTTTTTCCTTGTCTTGGCCATGAGCACAAAGTCTGTGCAGCCTTCACTCCTCCCCGAGCCTGTAAATTGTGTTAGTTTTTGCCTGGCAGTTTGGTGTGGGGTGAACTTTGCCTAGGAAACAGTTTAGCCTCAGGCATTTTCCATGTTCTTAACAATGCAGAGGTCCCAATTCATCCTCACACATCTCCAACTTGTTTGGGTTTTTTCTTTCCTAGTGTTTCTTCTCCTCTCCCTTTTGTCTCTTTCTGCACTGCTCCTGTATTTGCTTCGTACATCCACGTGCCAGCTGCCTGGCTGTATTTTGTTGTGGCAGTTGCTCTGTGTGCTCTATCTTTCAAAGTCTTCTTTTCTCCCCTTTTAATTTTGGCAGTTTGTTCTCCAGGCATAGGGCAGCAAATCATTGTGTCCTGCTCTACCTGAAGAGCTAAACTAGCAAAAATGATGAGCCCTGGTGAAGTTCCCATAGTGGGAGTCCACGCAGATGGAGATCCTCTGCCTGGAAGCACTTTATTCACCCAGGCCATTTGTCATTGCTAATTAGTAGTGAGCTTTCAGGTTGGGTCACTTGCTCTCCATGAGTGGTAAGACTGTACATCCTCTGGAGATTGAGAGCACGGGACTCTCCTGGCTACACCTAAACCAGAGCTTTTTAGGATTGACTTTGTATTTGCAGATATCAGATGGGAATTATTGGCAGCAAGGGACCCCCCTCTGTTTCGCAGTCCGAGTTATACTCACGGTAAATGGCCATCGTCTTTTCAAGGTTACTCAGCACTGGAAGATAGCTACTGGTTTGGTGTCCTGAGTAATCTGTTTGACTAGATGAAGTCCATCGGGAAAGGCTAAGGAAGGGGGAGAAGAGGGGAAAAAAAGAGAAGATCTGTGACTTGGGTAGCTTTCCCGAGACACATTATATCCCTGACCTTAAAGCACAGTATCAGGAATAAGTTTTCTACAGTTCCCCGTAGCAGACCCCTTCTTGCTTTTAATGAGTCTTGTTTTTGCATCCTTTCTTCATCAGAAAATATGTTCTTTACTCGAATAACGATTCCAAATTATGTGGAATCTGGGAGATCGTGGCCAAAGTAGATTTCAAGTAAGAAATGGTTTGTGTGGCCCAGCAGCAGCTTGCCTAGGTTAGCTGTGTGCCGTGGGTTATGGAATTTGCTTCAGCAGTGACAGCATTAACAATGCTGCCTTTATTTGCAGGAGGTTTATAGTGATACCACAACCGATAGGAATCTCTGTAGTTCCACTGGTTTCAATGGAATTATTCCAGATCTAGTTGCAGATCTGATCTGTAACACAGCACATTTTAAATTACCACTACAGTTTAGGAGAGTTTAAGTAAATTCTTGGACCTCGTGCATAGTTATCACTGGGAGAACATATTACAGTTAAGAAGCGAAAAAACCACTTTGCCATAGAGTTAAATTAGGAATTTTTCACTGACTGATCTGTATTTGTTAGCAGCAGCTAGACTGAGTCAGACGGGGAAGACACAGAGACACCATATATATTTATTCCCTTTTCCCCTCATACTGTTTTTAGAGCATTTGCGGAGTCCCAGGGCTCTAATTCCAAAGCAGGGAAGCTAAGAGACAGAAGAGTTTTAAGAGCCTGTGGTATATCCTCCATCTAGTTAAAAGAAACGATTGCTTTGCCTACAGGTAAGTGGCATTACCAGTAGAACAGCGGGAAAACTTAGAGTTCAGGGAAAACTTCTAGAACACAATCACAGAGGCTGCTCTGTATCGTATTAGAGAATATATTGCTTACCTTGCAGAAGTCGATCGAGGGTATTCGTGACCACTGGAGAATTCCCTGGTGTGTAGTAATCTCTGATTATTTGCACCTGAAATTCTTCACCAGCGTAATGTTCTGTGGCCGAGGCTTATACAAAGTTCAGGTTTTATTAATTCAACCTTAGAAGCACAGTGCCTGCTTCACATTCATGGTTACAATTATTTATTTAAGTAGAAAGAGATATCTAAAAAGCATTTTGTGGATTATCCGGCCTCTCAGAGGGCTCTTTTATATACAGTATTTAATGAGCAATCTACTTTGGAAAATGACTAGATTTATTGTGGGTAACTATCCTTTACCCAAGTGATGCGGTATAAATAAAGCAGAAGGTACTTTTTAAACTCATAGTAATAGGAGCACTGAAAGAAATAAGAAAAGATTTTTTTCTTTGCCTTTTTGGGTACCGCAAAGCCATAAAACCACGGTACAATGGTGCCGCAAAATGAATGAGTGCCTGTTCACAAGAGAAACTTTCTGTGCACCAGAAGCCCAACTGCTCAAATAATGGAGCCATTCACAAATATACTTCTCTTTTTGAGTAGCAAATAATAAAATAGTTGAACAATGAAGTCTCCTCAAGTGCATAACAGTTGAAGGAATTATACACACACACACACACACACACACACAAAAAAAGAAATAAAATTCCCATCTTCAAGATCAATTAATAAATATTTGTCAAGGCTGATCTTTTGTCTGCAGTTCCTTCCACTTCATGTCTGGAGCTCTTGGACCCGTTGGGTTACCCACTGGAGGCAGGGAGGGACAGTGATTGTGAGCGACTGTTAGGGACACTACAAAAAAGGAAAAAAATAGTCAGCTCATGAATTTCGACCCATTCAGTCCTGAGCAAATAAATACTCAGCCTGCAATTACTCGTTCTTTTGCTGTTTTTCACGCTCAGCGTTAGTTTGGGGCACTTTTTAGATGCGCTTCGCGATCTGCGCCTAAAGTAGGGGACCAGTGCACTACATTTCTTACCATACTGCAGTACCGACACCCTGTTTAGAGCCAAGGCGGTATTTTAAGTCTAAATCATGTCTTTCTGTGCTTTATAAATGTATTAAAGGACTTGGACGCTTTTAATACATTCTTTCCTTCATGGGTTTGAGATGAAACAAAGTGAACGGAATTACTTTCTACTTTTTCCCATTTTTATTTATGACCGGCTGGAGCCAGAGCTCAGAAGATTTACACTTGGCACTCGAGTAAGATGCTGTGCTTGTCCTGCTCTCCTGGTAGGCCCAGTAAATCGTAAGCTCTTTGAGGCAAGGCCTCTCTCTGTTCTTTGCTTATCCAGCACTAAGCAAAATGGCAATCTGCAGGATGGCGGCCCTAGGTGCAGTCCTGATGATAATTAGTGACACTTGGACTTGGCAGCAAGGTTCTCGTACAGGGTGAAAGGATGAGAGCTCTCTCCTACATCATGTGAAGCAGGGGCAGTCCGTAGATGTTTCAGCAGCCTCAGCCACGAGAAGAGTTTCTGCTTGGATTATGGTACCCGTGTAAGGTTGATAAACCTGCAAAGTCAGATATTTGGTGCATTCACCCCTCCCATGTCCTTGCTTCTCGATCTCAACAGCACTCAGCAAACTGTCCTGGCTTTCGAGTAAGGAGAGGAGAAAAATCAGAAAAGGGTTTTGCCTAGTGGGGGAGCATAGGACGGTCATCATTTATCTCCAGCTTGCCTGTCATGACTAATGGATTCAGCCTCTATTAACTGAGCTGTGACACTTAAACTGACTATTTTTCTTCAGCCTCTTCCCTCAATTTGGACAAAAGTGCATACCTAGCAAGAAAGATATCCTTCTTTTCCCCAGGCTAGATCTCCGGGGTGTGAAATGTGGGGGGACTTGAGTGATAAAGGCCACCGTCGCACACGTACATCGTAGTTGAGCTCAATACCGCTGCCCAGAAGTTTGAGTTTCTGGGCACGTCGCTGGAAACACGGCTGCGTAAACTTCGCTAACATCCCTGGCTGCCTTCCCTCTTCCGCCCTTCCCCACTCTCCCCTGCTATTCCTGTTTTATTTAGCCTGCCATAATAAAATTACTATCTAGCAGAGTCTAGGCAAACAAGAGCTCTGCAGTCGTCTGCTGACTCAGGACTGCAGATACCTTGGTTAGTCAAGAGGACAAGCACTCTCACCGTGCTCCCTGGGATGGCCATGGCACATCCATAATGCCTTAGCGATGCCAGAGCAAAGAGACATGGGGAGAGGTCCAGGGACGTTTGAAGGAAGGATCTGTACTTGCATGGATAGGTTTGAGCACAGATTATTTTTGTAACTTCTTCAGGATGAGAAAACTGCTGCAAGAGGATGGGCCAGATCCTTCCAGTCACGGAGCATTGTCAGGTGCTGCAGCACAGTGAGGAATTGGGTTTTCTAACTAATTTTTTTAGACTTGGGTTTGCTAAAGGGAGAAATTCCTCCTTAGGAACCAGCATAAAATACCTGATTCCTGAGCACGCTGAGAAAACTATGGATAGGAAGTTGAACAAAAAACCCCAGACTATTTTAAAGCCTTGCATGCACTTTTCTAACTAGATCATGGGCTACGTAGTAATTTTAGGAAGGGAGGACAGATCATATTTGAGGAGTAAGTGAAAAAAACCCCGAGTTTGAAATTCATAGGAGGAGAGAGACATTCCTGCTTTTATTCTCATGGTTTGGCATCAAACCAGTCATATGCAAATTTTAAATTGGGCTGCTAAATAGTTAAATAAACAGATCTAAAGGGTGTAAGGTTCCTGGATCCTTTGTAACACCCATGTACGGCTCATTTTATATCTTCTACCAGTACATTTTGAATCACTTTTCTGATTTTATTGAAGAAAATGTCTGGAATTTTGATAGGAAGGACTTGAAAAAGATAGTTGAATCTGGATAAAATATTCATAGCTATAAGAACTTGGAGTACCAGGGAAAGGCTGCTGGGTGCCTCCATGACTGTTCTTCTAATTTCCTAATTTCTGTTTTTCCCTGTTTTCTGTGCTGTGTGTTGAAATAAACTCTTCTGTTTCTGCCTTTCACACATCATTGCTTTTTGCTTCAAAAGCTCCTTTTAGTAACTTATTCTTTGCTTTAATTTTCTTTTGAACATGAATTGGGCTTCACCGAACAATCCATACACAGCTCACACCCACCAATACCGAGAGTGGGGCTGATTCAGTCTGCACGTGATTGCGCGTGCAGGGCTTCGCTCTTTGCTGCATTGGCTGATGGAGTTCAGCTGAAGAAATAGTTTCCAGTGTAGCTCCTCGGCCCAATCCCCATGTCTGGGGCCGTGACTTTTCCTCCCTCAACTTTGTGGGAAAGCAGACCACACTGCAGGTTTGCACAGAACCTCTTCCACCATATGTTTTTAGTAATTGCATGGTAGGGAAAACACTTCTCCCTTGTCAGACATCTCGAGCAACACTTTTTTTGTAAAGGGCTTCGTCAGAAGTGGCTGAAATTTGAGACTATTCATAGAAATGGTCCTCAGAGAGGATTTAAGTTGAAGGAGGAAAATACGGAATATGGTTCAGCTGTGACTAAAAGTCACTTCTGAGCCTCGTACCGGTAACACTCTGGCTTTGTGGCCCTGGGAAGCAGCCTGAGGGTCACTTGAATGGGGCAGATGCTGTGGCCTGGCTGCTGTTGGGACAGTTTTCCAGAGCGTGCTGGTTATTTGCCACTGTGCTGGACACTTTGCTTTGCGCTGGGTCATTCTGCCGTTGCACCTGTGCCCTCCACCGGGCGATGGCTGTGATATGGCACTTAGTGTGGCTCTCTTGAGCCCATTTCCCTGCTTTTAATTTGCTGTTTAGCTCTAATTTTTATACCTTGTGTGCAGACTTACCTGTCTTGCGGTTACTCCCTGTTTCTTGCACTGGACAAACTATGTCTGGTGGCAACTTCGTGGTAGGAAAGGAAGAAGAAGAATATCCCATTAAGACAATGTGATAAGAAACTCATTTGAGAAACAGGGCATGCGGAGGACGCAGGGGAGAAATCAAATGCTTATTTACCTTTTGGGATTAGTTGCTCAGATTGTAGATAATCCCATTAGAGTAGGAACAATCCTCTTGGATTCTGAGGTCTCTGCAGCCTTGGGACCGGGGTACTGAGGCACCTGAGTGGGAATGGGAATTAGTCATAGACTTAATACCATTAATAATGGCTGTGTTCCACAGGGTTTATAGGTATGTGGCAAAATGATTAAATAAAAGGCAGCGCCAGTTCTTTGCAGTCTTCCCATGGTCTATAATGGGACCAGCACGAGGCCCTATAAATAGCTTTGAACATTTTCATCTGTAGCATTTGGTGTAAATTGTAACTTTCAGAAACTTATCTTTTATGTGGTGCCGTTTGCTTTTATGTCCCTGCTGTCTAATCTTATCTTCCCATGTGCTGAAATATAAAAATTCATTGCAATTATCTTTCCCGTAGCAAGATATCAAGGAGCCCGGTAACTTGCAAGGGGACTGGGTTGAAGTACAATCAACACACAGTGGGGGCTTTTTTTTGGATCTAAAAATACCAGAGCTTCAAAGGTCAGCTTGATGATAAATCCCATTCTAAGTGTACATCTATATATAATATGTACAAATGCACCCTATAAATTTGTTTTATAGATTTTCACTGAAGTGCTTCACAGTCGGATGATAATTTCAGAACGTTTAGAGTTTATCTGAGGTCGCTGATACAGTGAGTGAGGAGGGACAAGAGGCAACGGGTGGCGTCCCTTTTGGCTGAGAGGAAAAGAGCATCTTGCCAGCATTTTCCTGTTGAATATGGTGAAACCCCATCAGGTTTTTCCTCTAAGAAGTCAGTTGGCCAGCAGCAGCCCCCTCCCACGGCCAAAGTCCCTCCTGTTGATTTAAAGAGGAATAAGCCGTCGTATTGCGCTGTTGACTTCTCCTTTGTTTCTCCAGGAGCATGTAGGGTGAATGCGGGGCGCAGCTGCTGGAGGTTGGGCTGCCACCAGGAAGCTGGAACACTTTCCTGTGTGGACTGTGTGGTCCATAACCCTCAGCCCACAAGCTAGCAGCGAGAACGTAGGCAATTCTTCTAGAAGCACTGCCGTAGTGCAGGGGCCACTCTCATGCTTTTTCTTTCCATGGGAAAGGATGGATTGAACCGAGGCGTTGTAAATAATACAATTGGCTGGAGGCATTTTTAGATGCACGGATGCTAAACTGGGTTTTCTCTAACATATAAGGAGAGGAGGGAGTCTTTAATTCCTGTCTGTGCGGTAGAATTTATTTAGGTTTGGGGGTCTCGATAAGGAGTAAGAGTCCAGTTAAACATGAGGCAGCGGTCAAGGAAAGCGAAGGACTCTCTTTCTCAAAATAATAAGTATTTTTGAGTAGACCCAATGTTTCTTGTGCCAGACTAGCTAAAGCATTACAGAATAAAACAAACACGTCTTCCCGTTCAGGCTTTCATTGCACAAGTCCTTCTGTTGAAATTTGTACTAAGAGAGCTTGAGAATTTCCCTCCCAGAGACGATCCCAGCGTGTGGCTTTGTGTCCAGCGCGGTCCCCTGTGCTCAGGGACAAACACAGCTGGGTGCTCAGGTTTGCAGCCGCAGGAGCTTCCAGAGGAGCTGCCAGTGGTGGGAGCTCGTCGAATGAGAACGTCTCACGTGCGTCGCTGGCGTGACTGTGAGAACTGAGTGTAGTTCTAACTGTGCTCTCTGAAGTGCCACGGGCAACACAGTTGCTCTTTTCACTGGATAGTGCTTACTTTTCTCCGGGATCACAAATATTTGAATACAATTATTCAGTCAGCTGGACATCTTTTTCCTCCCATTTTTGCCCAGACAGTGGTAGAATTTAGTGTTGATTTAAAAGACTGCCTTAAAGCAGATTGCAGAGTTTGCACACTGTGAATTGTAATTAAAGTGTAAGGGGTACTTATTATGTCAACAACTGGCATGAGAACCCCCGAGCAGCAGGTGACCCCAAACATGTGACGTTTGTGACAGCTAGGATCCTTCTTTCACTGGTTTAGCAATCTGAAAGACCAAATTGAAAGAAGCCCAGAGGCTGTATATTTCATTAAGTCCCAAGGGAAGTGTGGGATACAGCTTCCTTCTGCTTTGCTGGGACATAGCCAAAAACTTTCTAGAGGCTCTGTTTTTGACAGAGGCTTGCTGAAGGGGAGGGGGGAAACCCTTCCACCAATCACCCATAGGACCATAAATTTGACATTTCCCACAGTTTCTTTGAGGCACTGATGTTGCTGTGTCAGCACTATGTCCCAAATCTTGTGTTGTATTGTTTGAAAAAGAACAGTCCCAACTTTCAGGGGAGCCGAAATGTTTTTCTTCATTGTCCAGCAGCTCCTCCGCTGCAAAACCCACAATGGATTAGAACACACACCTCTCAAAAACAGGGGCTGCTTTTGTCAGAAGGAGGTACTGCACACATGTCACGGGGGGAACGTTGTTTTCTGACTCGTCAGAACGTAGTCGATAACATTTCATCCACATCTCGAAGCGTACATGAGAATATCATTTATAGGATTGCCGGAATGATAGGAAAAGGAGCCTTATGAAAATACTGCGCTAAAATTAGCCCCCAGTGTAATTCCAGTGGGGTGATGTTGAGAATAAGCTTGGTCCAAATACTGAATTGTGTGGCTTGTAATTTATTTTTAAATAGTGGTTAATTTTAGTGTTAAACAGATCCTTCTATCTCAGGCTCTACCCCATACCTCACCGGTCTTTCTGGGTGACCCGTGGTGCAGCTGGCAAAGCTGAGCTCTTCCGCGCGACAACTGCTTGTGTGCCCACGTTGCCTGTAGTCGTCTCTCTGGTCTCTGCATGTTTCAGTGGGGAGACTCTCCATCTTTGTTAGAAAGTCGAACTTAATTTGTTTCCAGAAGGTTTTGAAAATAGCTGATGGATGCCCCTTGCTTCTCCTCATATACAGTTTGTTGCGCTCAATCACCTATTGAGCTCTCCACACCTATACCCTACTCTACCACACCATTTCCTGCACCTTCACTTACTTTGGGGGCACCTCAGTCCTGTGATGGTAGAGGGGTTTGAATTTTTTTGTCCTCCTAAAGGGTTTAGGCTTCTTGACTCCTAAACACAGTCGTTGTGAGTTCTACCACTGATCTGGTAAAGTGTTTCTGGTCAAGGTACTTAACCTAGAGCATCATGCTCCACCTAGAGAGATACTCCAGTAACTAGCACTTTATAAAGAAAACAGATCGAGTTAGATAAAGATAAAATAAGTTCAATGCTACTCCTATTTCAAAGTAGTGTTTTGAGAGTTAATGTCGATGAAGCTCTTTGATCTCGGATGAAAGATGCTTTAGAAATGTAAAATATCTTTGTTATTTGTCGTCTGGGTGCCTGTGAGAATTGTTCTTAGAAAGGAAATTTGGGGAAAGACATGCAGAAGGTTCCAGCGTAGCCCTGGTTGTTGCGTTTGCTTTCAGGAGACTTTCAGGAAAAGTGCCTGGGTTGTTTGTGGTTACGCACGGCACAACATGGCAGGGTAGACGCAAGTCATCTGGAGCCGTTCGTGCCATGTCCCGTGTCATTCTTGACGTTGGCTCTGCATTTTAATGCTATTTTAAAAAATCATAAAATTGCTAAAATGCTATGAACTCAAAAGGAGTTTTGGAGGCCTTCCTGCGTTCTGTACAGGTTGAGGTTGTTCTCACAGGGTTGCTGTTTTCTTTCTCCGAGCAGAGTGCAGTCGGGCTCTACAGCTCAGACAGAATTAGGTCCTGAGAAGTGCTTGAACAGACTCTTCACCGTCTCTCAGATCTGGCCCAGGGCACTGTTAGACTTATTGTCCTTGTGTTCATTCAGTACAGTAAGATAAAGGCTTGCAAAGAGCCTCTGTCCTGCCAGCAAATAAGTAGGTGAAAATGCTGTTAGAAATAGCAGAAAAAACTCCTCGAAGTTGTTACGTTTGGTCTGGTTTTAACTGCTGGACGACTTGTTCCTTTGAAGAGGTCAACTTCTCAGCAAATTATTTTCCAAACGCTAGCAGCATACCTTTAACTTTTTCTGAAAAAACATGAGTCATGCCTTTGCCTGTAAACTTTTAGGGGTTGGTATTTTCCCTCCCCTTGTGTTTTTTCTGTCCAGCCGAAGTGTTCGGGCTCCGCAGCCACTTGCTGAGAAGCACATAGCACAATGCATTAAATCCGAGTGACGATTCCTTTGCAGGATTCCCTTTGTTGCAGACATTATTTATGACATTTCAGTCAATATTTGCATCGCAGACTCTCCAAAATTATTTTGTTTTAGGCACATCACTGATAACTGGACCCATACTCTTTATCATTCTCTTACATTCATTAGTCACTCTGTAGTGTTTTTAACATTTTAAAACACTCATGCAATTCAAAGGAAAATAGATTTCAGCCAAAACGCCTTCAAAATTATCTTTTCTCCTTTGAGTTATTCAGCGATTTTTAACACTTCGTATGTTTGATGTTTTTTTTCTTTAGTCTCAGCAAGGCAAAGTTTTTGCAGGCTTTGGCTATGCTAAAGATAGGATTTTGATAGAAAAAAAATAACTATAAAAATATATGTGTGTATAGCATGAGGTAAACTGAACTGAATCTGGACGTGTTATCAGCCATGCCGGCGTTAAGGTGTAGCCAGCCCCAAAACCTGGCTATTTGCCTTCTGTGTAGAAGGTAATTCAAACCAAAAAAAAAATAAAAGAAGGCTTTTTTTTTTTACAACAAAACTAATTAGCAGATATTCTAATGCAAGAAAAATGTTGCTGTTAGTAAAGTTTCTTCAATATGCCAGAAAGCAGATGGTGGCAATGGAATAGCGATTTCTTTTGCCAGCTTTTCTATATGCTTTCTAAACCTGCAAGAGCTTTTGCTATTCAGTATTCAAATTTCTGACACTCTATGATCTTTTTCATCTTCAAACAGAAATAGAAACTGAAACTTAAAAATGTAATCAAGTCAAGCTGTCTGTTCATCAGATCGTAGCCATGGCTTTAAAAGTTTGATTCAAATTGTTGTGCTGCGGGCTTGGAGAGCTCTGGACTTGGGTCCAGAGTTTCATTTTCTCCCTCGCAATTTGGTTTTTGCAGCATTGGGGCCAAGTGAAAATGGATTTTCTGTTGTATTTTCAGAGTCAACACATTAAAGCTTAATCTTTTCCTCTGTGTGTGTGTGTGTGTGTGTGTGTGAGGGAATCCTACCTTATATATATACAAACCCAACTCTTTCCTATCTGTAGCGGTGCTGTGTCCTTTGAGGCGGAGATCCAGTCCCGTTTGTCCGTGATTTCTGGTGATCATACCTTCGCTTGATCTGTAACTCACTGTGGTGGCTCCGTACGGAGCCCAGGACGTTACCTCTCTCCGAGCTTGAACTTTATCTCCCACTCGCGTGGCTTCCAAACACAGCCGAGACACAAAACGAGTGGGCTGCCTACCAAAAGGCTGCTTTATTTTTTGTGTGCCCAAGTGTGTGTTGTTGATGCCAACATGATACCGAAGCAACAAAACACGTCCTGATTTTTATGGTAATTCTCTGCTCTTCTTCACAGTCTACAATATTGTGAGAGTAGAAACATTTCCACGGAGCAGCAAGCGGTGGCAGCTCTTTGTGGGCAGGATGCTCTGGCTTTTCGGTTCAGGAGAGGCTTTGGGTTGGTAGCAATATTTCTGCAGTTATTTTCAGAGGGAAAGAAAAGAAGAAAGCAAGAGAGAGGGGAAGGGAGGGAGGGAGGAAACAGAGCTGTCAAGCAGCTTTTTCTGCTGTATAATTATATATATCTGTGTCTTTTTGTCAGCAGTTTAATTTTGCATAAAGCTTCAGAAAAACCTGAAATGGAAATTTTTCACATGCCATGTTGAACTCCTCGGAGTGGACAGAACAAGAAAAAGACATCTGCCAGCAAACAAACAAAAAATAATGTTAAAAAAGAAAAGAAATTTGGCCACTACAACTAAGCATGTGCTGAACAGGGGCTGAAATGGGAGCCGAGAGGAAAAGTGTCGGGTACATCAAAATGAAAAGAGAGTTGTGAAAACTCTGTAGACCCCTAAGAAAATAATAGTACCTGAACTTTGTTCAGGCTGCCCCAGCTGCAGCTTGCTATTGATTTGTTAATCTGACCAAAATTCCAAGAAATACTCGTTTGGCTTTCTGTTCATTCCTTAAATAATGGTGTGTAGGTTTATTATCAATATGGTTTTATCCTGTGTGAAGTATAATAATCTTTAATAAGGCAAATGGGCCCGTTCCTTGAGATACTGGTTCTTTTTAAGTATCGTTTATTCTATTTGATGTAAAGATTCCTACTGGAATTTTGGGGTAAATACAGGAGAGTTTTACACTTGTCCTTTAAAAGAAGTGGGAGAATGAAAAGGGAGGAGGAGTGTGTCAGAGCTTTTTCCCAGTTTGTGGATTCGGGGAAGGTTTTGTTTTGTTTTTGCTGGCTGACAAAGTCTCAAACAGCTCTGACTGCAGAGAGACCTGAGCAAGAGGCACAGGCTGAAATATGTGAACACCCTGACGGGCTTCAGGAACAGCAAAGTTATTGGTGTGCTGTTAGAAGATCAGCTGAAGGCAGCCGTGCTCCTTGTCAGGGAGTGGGTTTTGTCTTTCTGATGGAGGGCAGGGTTGAAATATTATTTATTCCTGTCTGCCTCGGAAAATCCAGAGAAGCCTCCTTGGACGTGACCTTGTAGCACCATGCATCTTGGCCAGAGCAGAGGTACCAGACTGCAAGCTCCTGCTTGGGCAGTGCAGATAAAGGATGAGGATGGGCACGGTTGGAATAGTCTGGGAATATGCAGCTCCCTGCCTTGGGTCCCATAAGGATGAGTTTGTCACAATAAATAAATAACAAGGGGATGGTGGGGGATGGAGATTAATTGGGTGACTGTACCACCGCCAATGAAGTCTCACCATATGGTGGACATAATGCTGCTTTGCTGATGTTGGTTTACTCACCAGTGTAAAATTGCATTGAAGCAGACCTGGAGACTTTGACCAAAGCTCCTACCACTCAGTTTCATCTTTGCTTGCCTTTATGCGTAGAGTCAGGCATTGCAAAACCAGCTCTTTAGTCACCCTAAATGCTGCCGTTGCTGTTGATAAACTGAGTTGGAAAATACTCTGGAGGGAGATGTGGAAATGATTTATTTGCTTTCAAAATTCCTAAGAAGAAAAAAAAAACCCCGCAGATAAGTGATGACAGTGGCCAGAATTATCCCTTGTAGGTGACTCTGGATCGGCTCTACCGAGTAATTTTCTACATAATGTAGTTGAGGGCTTCCTAAGTGAGCCCTGCCACTGCCATTGTAATGGTCGTATTGGTGGGAATGAGACTTTATTATCTAGAGCAGCGGCTGGAGAGCTCAGGCTGTGCATTTTCACGTTTTAGTAACCGCATGCCTCCAAAGGTAAATCACTTAACCTCTATGTGCCTCCTCCAGCCCCGTGTAAAGAGGCCATGGTTATGCTCACCTTTCCCACAGAGGCATTGTAAAGCTTAGTTTAATGTTAATAAGATGTTATAATTTCCAGGATGAAAGGATGTTCTATAAATATACATTAGAAGTAATAATAGTTTTAATGCATGCCATTATTTTATAACAGTGCTTTCCTAGTTTTTGACATTTTTTAGTGGCTCGAGGTTATTACAGAGCCCGGGTTTTGTTAATTAAAAGACTGACATTCGGGCAAAATTTGTTGAATTGTTCTGTAAATCCAGATCGGCGAGCAGTGAGCATGCCTGGAGCCCTGCTCACCTGCTCTTTGGGATCATCAGGGCGGCCCCTTCGGCTTTGAAAACAACTCTTTGATGCATGCGCTCAGAACTTTGATGGCTTCTAAATAGAATGGTTCAAATATTTCAAAGCACTTGAGATTCGTATAGTGTGAAGCAATTTAAAATTATTGTACCGCAATTAATTTTAAATAACCCAGCGCCGCATATGTCTAGGAACCCATACAGATCCAAATGGAAGCGCTCTAGACATTGAAACAATTCAATACATTTAAATCACTCTGAAGAAACGGAGATAACTACTGTAAATCATTTGGTGAGGGGGATAAGCAAATTTTCTACAAGTGGAATCAGAGGGTAGAGACTCTCGTTAGATTTTTTTTTTTTTTAATGTATTTTCGGGTTTGTGGTGATGAAATGTAGGTTAGTTTATATTTCCTGGGGATCTGAGGGCAGCTCTTGGTGATCCATATGGTTTCTTGTAGCTTTTATGTAGGCTGCTTCTTATTTTTTTGTTAATTATTTAATTTCCCAAGATTGCTGAAACTTCAACGCTCCAACTTTGCACATATTTGATTTTTCCATTACAAATCTCTTTCCCTCCAAATCCGTATAAAAAGACATGAGAAAAATATTGGTCCACAGCTAGAAATGCCAAGTGTATTTTTAAATGCAGCTAAAAAACGACAGCAGAATTAAAACGTCGTGCAGGATGGAAGTGAACGTTTCTGGGGGAGCTGGGCTGCTCAAGGAATATCCATTTTTAGATGCCTAAGTCACCGCTTCAGGTACAACCTGTATCTGCAGAAACCAAAGTGGATTACTGGCTGATAGCTGTGGGTTAGCTCGGTGCGTGTTCCCTGGCCTGCCCCTACGGATATATTAGGAAGATGGTATCTAACAGAGGAAGGATGGTAAAAATATTGATGCGAGACCAATTGGAAAGGCACGTCATTTCCATTGGCTTCAGCTCAGCTCCAGGAAAATCCGCGTGCCGCTTCCTCCTGCTGCCACAGCCGAGTGGGGTTGCGTGCAGCGCTCCGCGCTGTGCCCTTAGCTCTAGGATTACGATTCCTCCCTGGTCTTGGAGCCAGAAATTAGAAATTAGCTCTACTGGCGGCATCCGCCTGACCCTTCCATTTCCCTAACAGCCACAGGAAAAATAGGACAGAGCTGTCTCTCTTCAAGCAAGCGCTCAGTGCTCGCCGTCGCTTCCTCCGGAGACGTTGCCACCCCTTGGCAAATGGCTTGGAGGGTCCGGCCGATGTCCATGCCAGCTCCTCAGGGTGGGACAGAGGTGGCCCTTGGTGGCTGAGGATGCTGCGCCAACCGAGGAGAAAATTTATTTTGGGGTTTTCTCCATGGCTGGTGGGTTCTTCCCGGTCGGAGGAGCTGCGGCAAGCGAGAGGGGGCCCCTCTGCAGGGTCTTCCTTGAGGCCTTACCTTACTTTTAGACAGTTGTCATTATCTTTGTCTAAAGGTCATGGCTAAATTGAATAAAAGGAAAGCTGTGTGTTCCTGTCGATGCACAATGGCAGTATTGACTTTCCTAATCCAGTTTGCTGAGGGGTGAGAGAATTAAATTAGATATCTAAGCACAGAAATTGAGAGCCTTTGAAAACAAAGATAAGGAGACAGCCTGTGTTTTCCTTTTCCTGGGAGCTCTGGGCTCAAGATTTTGCAGGTGTGTCATCTGATCCATGGCTTGCATCGATCAAAACTGTGCCAATGCATATTTAATTAGCAAGGGGACCCTGGATGCATTATGGCCATCATCCCTATATTGAATGGACTGTCAGACTTTCTGAATGCGTCCCCACCCCCCCGCTTCGTTGTTTGGGGAGCTTCTGCATTTTGTCTGAGCAGCTAAAAGTTTCTTTGTTTTTAGCTGCTGATGCATACAGCACCACTGAGGAGAATACAAACAACTAAAGTCCTAAAGTGTTTATTTTGTCTAGAAAAAAGGGCTGAACCAGTTTGAATCCTTGGGGTAACAGATATTTTTTTTCTGATTTATTTTTTTTTTTAATCTCCTGAAATGAAAAAAAAAAAAACCCAACCAAAAAATTCCGGCCCCAACAACAACCCCACGGTTGCGTGATGTTTACTTTGAGGAATATTTTATTATAACAAGTCAAATCTGTTCTGTGGGATTTCTTAAGAAAGTCTTTGATGGCAATTTGAATTAAGTCAAAAATTAACGTTTGCTACTGCAAAGGAATAAATAGAAAACGTTCCAGAAATGAATCAGTAAGCAGGAATCAAAGGCTGTAAACTGTTTGTAAAACAAACATTTAGAAGGGAATCAAATAGCTGTTTGTAATATCAAGGAGCAAATACGGGAATACACAGATTCTCCACATTCTGGGCTATCACACGATAGCAGTAAATCATTTATGGGCTCGTGAGAACAAAGCAAGTTGATTTAAAATGAAACCGTTTTGATAGAGCTGTAGGGTCGCGCAGCCTCTCACCCAAGTTTCGCGTCCAGACTTCCTCTGAGGAGGAAAGTAACGGGGAATTATACGAGAAAGTTAGCGGGGGGACTTGTGGATCTTTGTTTGCATCCACCTTGGTACAAAGCAGCCCCAGCAGTGCCAGTGTTGCCTGATAAACAGATGTAACACACAAAGTCTGCTTACAATACCCAGCAACAGACTGCGGGCACATGTTCTGGTCCCATTCAAACTCATCAGCATAGTCTGGCTGGGCTGTTTTGTTGCCAGTCTACTTACGGGGTAGCTTAGGAGCATCTTTACTGGGGAAGTAACAAGGACGGGTTTTTTGCCACAAAAGTTTTGTGGCAAGGGCTCACGGGAAGGGCATTTGCATCCGTCTCCTTACAAAGGCTGACTACTTCCTGGCTTAGACAAAGTGTTGCCTGATAAACAGACTTAACACACAAATGTCTGTCTGGAATAAACAACAGCAATCTTTGATTTACATTTCCATTATCAACGATAATCTCTTTGCCAGTGTACAGGAATTAAGAGTCCTTGCCTTATTAAAATAAAACAACTCCAAGAAAACCCACCAGGCTGGCACTGCAGGGATTTTTACCACCGTGGAACTGCTGCGGGGATGGGGCACACTTGGGGGGTATAAAATTAATCAGGAGATCTGGCACTGTGACCCCTATGTGTGTGTGTGTGTGAGAGAGAGAGAGAGAGAGAGAGAGACGGTGAGGTGGATGAGAATGAAGCACTTTGAACTCCCTATAAAAGTTGAAAGCGATGGCTACAGTTAAAGGGAGAGCCAGGCCTTCCTTAAAATAAGTGGTCGTAGCCACGAAAATCACCATAAATAATGGTCGTAGCGGACATGGAGCAATCCATACTTGTTTATATTATAATGCATAATGAAGTAACAGGGAGCGCAAAATAAAGCCTTAGTCCTGGTGCTGGTTTCTCTTTGTAAATCCTTTAAGTTCACCACCGAAGACTTGGACATAAAGGAGTATGATTTAGGAATATTTTTTTAACATATATAAATCTTTGGTGGAATCCGTGCCCAAAATTATACATGAAAAATTTATTGCACGAACACAACCCAGTCATATAAATTTTTTATTACAAATAGGACTCTGGAACTAGAATAAAAATATGTCAGTTTATTATACAATATTTCCACATTCCCCTTCCCCTAAAACATAATACGAATGGAAAATTCCACTTGTGTGTTTCGGCAAGGCCAGGCTGGTAGCCGAAGCGCTGGAACCCGCTTGCTTCAGCCGCTGAGCAGGCTCAGCATGGCCAGTGCCAGCGGTGCCTCACTCATCTGGCATGGCCGGGTGGTTTTTTACCCCCACCACGTGGAGATCACCGTTGCTGTGTGGAGGAGAGATGCATCTGCTGCACCCTAGTTAGCACCGGGGCTTGGCTTCTGCTGGGGTTGGCGCTACGTAGGTCAAAAATAATGTAGACACCCATTGTGTTGACAAGAACTCCCAGTCCATGGAGGTCACTGCAACCCCAGGCTGGATTGAGCACAGCCTGGGGAACATGTTATAGAGAAAGATGACCGTGAAAGCATTCGTGTTTCTCCGAAGTGAGGTGGCCGTGGTGTGGTTTAGCACTGGGAAGAGCCGTGACACTCAAAGCAGGGGGAGTTTTTGGTGGAGGAGCATAACAACTCTTCACCGTCTGTGTCATGGTCTACAAAAAAGAACAACATTGTCGGTCTGTTGACATTGGTCCTGTCCACGGGCCAGACTTCCCTGGGAAGGTTTTATTCTTTCCAAACAATGGAGCGCTCCCTTCCAGCGCCATCAGCCCTGCTTCCACGCAGCCGTCGTGCAGCCCGGCTGGAGCTGAAGCTGACAAGGAAAACTGCTTATTGAAAGGTCCACAGCTTCCATCCTGGAGCTGATGGTCCCAGGGTAGAGCTCAGGCAGACCAGGGTCCCTGGTGTAACCACTTTGGGGTTGTATGTGCTTACGAAACATCCAAAGAGGAGCAGTGAGTAGAGGCTGTTTTGTTGAGGCTTTGTATTCTTTATCCCTTAATCATAGTTGATTCTTGGAAGTAGGGAGTAAAATAGCTTCAACATGCTTTTTATCCTGTTCCCCCATGATTGTGGTTGATGCTAGATCCCCTTGAGCTTCTCTTGTCCAGTAACCTCGGCTGCAGCGTACATACTCAGTGATACCTCCAGCTCATTCAGGGTTAAAAATTCCAACCACTACCTCTTCTTTAACAAAAAAAAAAGCTCCCAACTAAACCCCTTTTGTGCTATTCAAAGTTAAGCTTCCTTAAATATCAAACTAGATTCCTCAGTAATTTTTTTTTTGCCTAAAAAAATAATTTAAATATTAAAAACAACAAAAATCAGCAACCTTAATAGTGGCTCCTCACTCTAATATTTTCCAACTCCATCTGAAATAATTTAAATCCTCCCCTTAATAACATGCACTTTATTGTAATATACAGATTCTTTGGCTTCCGACCAGCCTTAGCTTAAGGCACCAATGAAACTCGTTGCCGCAGGGGGCCGTGGATTCAAGAGGGGCTCGCATCGACTGTATATTTTGTTTTGTGTGTTTTCCAATGGCTCTAATTATTGCAGGTGGTAGAATTTAACTGGCAGCGTCGCTGCTAAAAGGAAACCGGCACAAAGTGTACGCGGGTGCTGCGGAGTGGCTATCAAATATATAGAAAAGAGGAAATCAGATGAATTGTTAAACTGCTCTATAGTCAGTGATTTTATTGATTTAATGCAAATGCTGATGAAAACGATCTCCCATCTAGATCAATTGTGTATGGGCAAAAAATGAATTTATTCCTCCGGTCACCTGTTTGGCTTCACTGACTCAGCAGGACAGACATCGCCCTCCCCCCCGGCCCTTCGTGTTGTAGCCCATCTCGCAAAACCCTAAACATTCACCAAACTGGAATTCTAAAGTTTCCATGTGCAAAAAAATCCTAACAACAACAATAAAAAAGCCCCGACGGGAGTTAGTGCCAACTGCTGAAAAAGCAGAGAGAGCGAGCGGTGGAGGCTGAGCAAGACTCTGCCGTCCTAGGCAAGACTGTAAAATACAACGGCTCTGGTTTTGGCAATCCCTTAACCGTGTGGGGGCACATTTATATATGCCGGATCATCTGCGGCATCTGAATAAAACCAGAGAAGCAAAATTCTGCACAGAAACATTTTGGCTAAGTGCCTTTAACTCGCTTTTCTGATCTGGGGTTTCCACAAGATGCCACCTTGCATAACAATGCTGAGCATACGCTTGCTCAGGACGTGTTTTCGGTAGCCTCCCGTCACCTCTGCCGTTGTCGTTTCAAACTGTGGTTTGAATTTTCCCTGGGCCCATGTTTTATTGCCCCGTGCCTCTCCACGAAGACCAGTACTTAGAGCGTTTATTGTCTCCTCTAGAAATTAATATTTAATTTTGGCAAAAAGGGGGTGGGATACAGGGAGAACAGAACTGGGAGAAGTGATATCGCGGTAGCCAGAGTAATAAAAGAGGAAAGTTAAGATTCAGTAGGCAAACAAATGTCCTGCAGCCGGTGGAGTCTCTCTTGTGCCACTGGCTTTAGTGCTGGAAAAGCCGCCAGCGCTCCACACAAACAAGAGTACTTTGTTTCTCCAAATCCAGGAGTGGCTCTGGCTCTGCCTGCTGCCCACCGGCTGTGCCGGGGAGCCAAGGTGCCAGGCTGGGGGCTGCCAGCGCCGAGGCCAGCTCCCACCACTGCCACCGAGCCCTCAGCCCCTTCACGGCTGCACAGGATTGTTTCAGATTTGGAAAGAGACAGGCTTTGCATCCCATCTGTCTGCAGCAACTTTCCTTCAAGTCTATACATTTGTTGTTGAAGTCTGACCTCACTTTAAACATAAATCCGGAGCGCTGATTGACTTGTGGCTGGGCTGGGGGGGAGGGAACCCTAAAAAATAAGCAAAACCCTGCAGCCTGCCCTGTAAAATGAAATCTGATGGGTGATTACTTTGACTTTTAGCTAAATATTCTACATTCCTAATATTTTACCTTTGCCTCCTGCCTTTGCGGTATTGGAATCAGAAATCTTCGTGCTGAAACCTAGTGTCCAGAATGTAAGAGCAGATTGGCCCCCATAGGCTGTCTGCCGTCACTGAGTTCAGTTGAAGGGAACTCAAAAGATCAATATTTCAAACAAAGTTGCAGAAAATGGCTGATTTTTTTTTCACTGGGGTTTCATCAGAGAAATTATCAAAAATAGGCACTAGAAGAGGGAGGAAATAGGTTCTGGACACACGTCTTAGGAGACTTTCCTTCTTTATAAATAGAACCATCAGCATCGAAGCTCGTTTTGCTAAATATTCATTTATTTTTTAATATTTTCCTCATATTTCGATTCTGAAATTGGAACAACATTTGTTTCCTGAGCACTTTTTTCCATTTTTATTTAAACTTGGAGATCTTAATTTATACAAGGTTGTCCTCTAAGCTTCTGAATGATACCTAATGCATACAGTCAGCAGGTAAAAAAAAAAAGAAAAGAAGAAATTTGAATATTTAAAATAGGCATTTTCTTTATAGTGCTCTGTGGTAATTAAAATCTTCATTTGCTTAAAAGCAAGGAACCTTTTTAAAGCAATAAATTAGCATTGCTTGACCCAAGGTCACTAGTAGTACTGCTTCTTCCAGCCCTATTAATACCTCAAAGAAAAAGAAGGGGTGGTGTTATCACTCGGCTGCAATAGAAGTAAGATTTTCAATTTAATCACAGTTTAAGTGTCGTGACCTTTTGATCTTGCTTTGGCTTCTCGCTGAAATGTGGTCAAGTTGCAGACAGCTGATTCCAAACTCCGCAAAGTCAAGATGAAGTCAGAAAATAGGTTTCCGGCAATTGGGAGTGGTTTTGGGGCAGCAGCAAAGGGTTTCTTTTTCTAAGATCTGTTTTGCAGCAAGAAACTTTCTTGAGGGGATCCATAAATTACAGAACCATTTCTGAGGGGAGATCAAAAATCTCTGTTTCTATTTGTATTAGTTGTGAAATCAGTCATTAGAGGGATTTTTTTTTTCTTTAAACCATGTTTTTCCACACAGGTAAATGGACATTTCCCCCCACCCCGATTCATAGTGACAGAAATAGTTAGGAAGGAAACGGGTGCCCGACTAAAGCTTCTACTAGGAATCATTTCTGAACCCGCCAGTGCCTGTCTTCACATGAAGGAGAGCTAATAAGGCATTTAAAGAAGCAGAAGGCTCCCGTTTACACCTAGACCCTCGTATTGTTTTAGGCAAATACACCGTGTTCGTTGGAGAGTGGTGGGAGCTTGTAGGACTCACTGTTTACCCAAGTCCTACATCGGTTCACTCAGCCTGTGCTCTGCAAACCAGGGGCACCTCCATGCGTCCCGCTGATCTCGTAGTACTGTAAGCCCTGAGAAAAACCACGACGGAAATCAGCGCTTCCATCGGTTTGGGAGATTTGGTGCCAGGATTGTGTAGACAACAAGCCACCCCACGACTTTGTGGTGTTGCTTAGTTACCTTTCTGTGCCTGCTGGAAAATATGTTTTGAGACTTTACTATGTGTTGGATTAAGGCTCTGGTTTGTATACAACAGAGAGGCTGCTTTATAAAAAAAGCATGTAGGAGAGTAATTTAAATCTGCCTTCTTGAAACAGAAGGATCCTCAAAGCTTTATTTATGCTAACCCCACCCCCCACAAGCACTCAATGTCGTGCTGGAAATAAGATTTCTCTCCCCCCCCCCCCCCCCTGCTTTTTTTAATTATTTTTTTTCCTAGCAAAACTATGATCTGGGCACGGGACTTTTGATTATCACGTCCTGGTGCAACACTCCTGTCCTTAGCTCGTACTCTTCAGCCCTTCTGAGGAAGTCTGGCGCCTCTGATCTATTTTCCACAGCAGACCCTGTAATTTTTGGCTGTATTTTATGTTTTTCAGATTCAAGTCAATCTGAAAGTCCCAGCCAGCCAAGTGAAGCTGATATTAAGGACCAGCCAGAAAATGGTAAGTTCTTACCTGCTGCTCCTGCTTTGGGATATTCAAACAGCCCACATTTATACAGATTTTTTTTTCCCCCCTATGTCTAAACTGAAGAGATTATTCAGAATAATTGACATGAGACACCTATAGATAGGTTCTGCACTCTCCTCATGGTCCAAATGCTACTCCTTCACTAATCTAAGGCAGCATTTATTTCTCCAGGATTGGAGAGAGTCTCTTTTTTTCCCTTTAAAAAACCATTTTAATTAGGGAGATGCCATTAAAGAGCCTCCTGTATGCAGCCGATACCCTTATTCCTGCATAGCAAAGGCTTTCGATCCCTGGGCCATAAGTCGTGACCCCGGAGGGATGTGTGCTTCATGGCTTTTCAGTGTTACTTGTGTGCTTTTCACCTCGTGTTGGTTATTGATGCTTTCATGTGACGCTCTGAAGTCCCCAACTTCGGACAGTCGTGGCCAGCCATTGTTTCAGAGGGCAGCATCTCCAGGAGGCAGGAACCTTTCATCCCGTTTCATTCCATGGTTCTGGGAGTGCATGCAAGCATTCAGGAGAGGACCCCACACCTCTGAACATTCCAGGTCAGCCCCACTGCTGGGCTGATACAGTGACTCACGGTGCTCTCGGTAATTCTAGAGGTTGTAGGTCCTGCACGCCAGCAGCTCAGCTAGGGCTTGTTGCTCCTTCTCCGTATGCTCGTGGTTCCGTTGTTTCAGGGTGCAGTGGCTTGAGCTGACTTGGGAGTAGCAGCAGGTCCGTGACCTCGGGGAACATGGAGTGTTTTAAAGCAGAAGCAAGTACTTGTGCTGAACAAGTTGCTTGGTTTGCAAATAATCAATAATAGTGAATTTTTGTAGGGACTGTGTGTGAAAGCATAGGTATGGATGGAAAGGAACAGCCCTTCTACCTTTCTGTCTAAGTCAGGTAGACCTCAAGGTTTGGTCCATCAGTAACTGAGTTTTGCTTTCCTAGCTAGCTCATAGAACATTTCCCAACGTGAAAGGGATTATTATTAATAGGTTTTCCTGACTTGTTATCCGTAAGCAGGTTCATTTTTTTAGAAGTCCTATAGGTAGATCAGGGCTCTGCTGTACTGAGGTCTACTGAAAACACTGCAAAGGGTTTATGTCTCTAAGAACTGGCGCCTTTTGAGGTTATGCAAATCTATCTCATGTATAAATATTGTACCTGTAATAATACAACTGCAATTTACCCTTCCTCGGAGCAGCTAACTGCCTTTGCCTCCAACACCTGCAGCCGTGTATGTGTTCAGAGTGTGTTTTGGGGGGCTCCGTTAGCAACTGAACAAGCTGCAAGTGGGATGGCGTTTGAAGGGCCCCACTGACAACTGGACTGCATTTGAATCAGGCTTTAAATAGCTAGAATTAAGGAAGCAGAGATGTAGCTACATAAAAAACTTGAAAATGCCAGCATAAGTCATAAAGCCTTCTTGGGATTACTGGACTTACTGGGCTGGTAAGGTTCTGACTTTTGGGGGTCTCGTGTTTCCCTCCTGAAAGGTTCCGTGTTTTTTGAATGGAGTCTGTGCTGCTCGTCTCTGAACATACCATCTTAGAAACACTGATTGCTGTTGTTTCGGAAAGACAGTGCCTCATTTCCCTTATCAATCCCCTTCACAGAACTTCTCATTTGTAGCCAAAGGATTGCGAGGTTAAGAGAGGAACTGACTAAACTGTGATTTTTGTTCTGCCAATTCTGCTTTTTTTTTTTTTTGGTGAGGAATATGCTGCCCATGTTTATTAAATCATTCTTTAATGTAGACTGTATTAGGCACCAGGCGTGTTATTATTCTGTGTTTAGATAATAGTCTTTCACAGCTATTAAACCACAGTTCTTCTTACCCTTGCAGTTTCTTAGTCTTAACGAAGCCTGTAACTCAACAACAACCAGGAAAGCCAGTGTTTAATAATGTAAAATCTGAGAAAGAGCCCAGAGAAATCAAATCTCTCTGATTCAGAGCCGGAGCCTCCTTGTAAAACAGCTTTTAGTGAATTCTGGCAACTTTACTAGGGACCTGCAAAAGGTACTTTTTTGGGGCTTTTTTTGGTGAAAACCAGGACAAGGATTTCTCTTTCTCTCAGTTCTACTAAAGGGTATTTTCCCCCACCCCAGCAGGAGCCTCCTGACACACCCCACAGCTTGCGCAGAGCCCAGGTGGGAGATCTTTCTTTGCAAGCACATCTCAAGCAGCTCATGGGCCCTGAAGGGGCTGCAGCCCCTGGGCAGGCGCTGAGCTCGTTCCGCGCACACACACGCAGCGCCCAGCGTGTAGATCAACACAGATCTGCAGCTCTTATCTCTTGAACGTGAGGATGAAAGCAAAACTGCAGGCTTCAGAAAATGAAAAACTGCACGCACAGGAACGGACACAATAAATCATATTAACTGTGTTGGTCTACACTTGCTAGAGACCCACTTCCACAGGGCCTGATCCAAATCCCCCCGGAGTCAATGAGAGCCTCGTAATTGATTTTACTGAGAGTGGGAATGAGCCCACACAGGGAGGAATTATTTCATTATTTCTCCCCTTCTTTGCTTTTTCTTTTTTAAATCAAAGAAAAAAGTCTGGTGAACAATCTTACTCCCAGTGGCACTAACAGTGAGTGACCAGCTGGCGGGCAGGGTTGGAACCACTTTGCTGGTGTTCCTGGAAAGCACAAAGCAGAGTATCGATTAAGTAAAACCTTGGATGGTCATGCATTCCTTCATTTAAAAAAATAAATCTTTAGAGGCCTTGCGAGAGTGATACAACCTCTCTGCTTGCCTGTTAATATCCTTTCTGTTCCACTCCATAAATTCTGGAGCTATTTATTATACACATATATTTTGCATACCTTGAGTAATGTAGGTTCACAGGGGTCAACTGTACAGCCCTGAACAAGAAGGCCTCCTACTACATGTTTTAATTTATCATTCTAAATGGTGTTTGTGTGATTTTGGAAAGCCCCTGTGTCTAACCTTCATGAAAGTGAAGTTCATGGGAAAGAAGGCTTTTTTAATTTAGAGGCACTTCTGGCTTTTTCACTGGTGGCCTTCACGGTTCTGACATTTTCTGGAGCAGAATCATCACAGTCAGGAAGAAGGTGACTTGTTCTGCTCTCAGTGGTGGCTTTACTACCAACTCCAGCCTGTTCCTCAGCCTTTGTAAAGCCAGAGGAGTTTTCAGCAGGCACTACTGTAAAAATGGACAGAAATCACAGAATCACAGAACAGTAGGGATTGGAAGGGACCTCGAAAGATCATCCCGTCCAATCCCTCCGCCACAGCAGGATCCCCTAGATCCGGTCGCACAGGAACACGGCCAGGCAGGTTTTAAACATTTCCAGAGAAGGAGACTCCACAACATCCCTGGGCAGCCCCTGCCAGGGCTCTGGCACCCTCATCGTGAAGAAACAGATCAGCGTTAGGCAGATCCCAAGCACGCAGCACGCAGGTGGGACAGGTCCTGTGCGTGATCCAAGGTCCAAGTATTCTGGAACCAGGGGCAGAGCTAACACGTGCTCACCGAATGGTGAGCACAGCGCTGCTGCTCTTCACATGGCAAAGAGCTGCTTGGGGTGAGGAAGAAACCCTACAACTTGTGTTTGTTGTGTCGGTGAGAAGTTTTTAGGAGTTATGATGAAGGAGGCCAGTGACTTTAATTGAAAGGCAGGAGCATGTTCCTGAGGTTCTGATATTTTGCTCAAACGAGGAGGAGGAGACTGGGAGTGGGGTGGGGGGTGGTTCTGACCAGCTGGGTGGAACACCCGTGTGGAAAATTCCCCATTTGTAGTTGCCTAATGGTATGTAAAAGCTTCATTTCAGTTGGCACCACAAAGTGATTTTGCAATTTACCCAATCAGAAAAAAAAAAAAGAGGGGAGGGGGTTATTGATTTTGAAAGCTTGTTAAACGCACTGGTTGGCTCCTGTGTTTTATACACAAACTGGTTTTCAGTGGGCTGAGGGTGACAAAATGGCCAGTCAGATGCGGCGAGGTGACTGCATGCCTGGGGATCAGCAACAACTGAATTCCCAGCTCAGCACTGCCCGGGACTCTCGCTAGGGCTTTTTGTTGTCTCTCTCAGGCGTCCCAACGGCTGTGGGGTAGATTTTCTTTTTGTAAGTGGGATTGTTCTAAACTTTCGCAGGAAAACTTCGCAACCTTTGTGTCTGCGCAGTGGGGATACCTGTGCAATCCTCCACCCCAGAAGGACTGTAAGTCCAAAGAAAGGCAAGAAGGGAGCAGCACCAACTGGTTACCAGTGTGCTAGTGCTGTCAGTAACTGAGCGTCAGACGCCCACCCGGTGGTGGCTGCGTTTGATGTGGCGGCAGCAGCGGCGAATTAATAAGTGCAGCGTAAAGGTAGGCAGCGAGCAGGAGAGCGCTGTGTCACTTTCTGCAGGCGACTGATGTCTCTGGAGCACGCGGGGCCGCGATGTGATAACTGCGAGCTGGTAGCACGGCACTTTAATTGTAGATTAGCAAATTCTTTTTAAGCGAGTTGGTAAATTCTCCCATTTCAAGTGAGCGAGGCAGCGTTCATTATTACAGCTGATTACAAGCGTGTGCCAAACGCATTGCTCAAACCCTTTTCTGGAGGAGGAGAGGCATTTATCTGAAAAATAAAAATGTTTAATGCCCAAACCAAATGCTTTTTAGTTTTAATGTATTCTCGCCGCTTTGAGCCGCAAGCACCTTAACAGCACTGCAGGAAATGAAAGGCGCATTGTTCTTTGTAACAGTCAACACAAAAAAAAGAGGGGGAAAAAAAGAAAAACAATGATGTACCGTAACTCACAGAACTCGTTTTTCAACCCCGCGGTAATTACACTGGACTTGCAAATATCATCCGTGAATTCTTTGCTTAAGTAGGGCTGGACTTGAGTATTAAACCTTCAAAAAAAAAATAAAAGTTTGAAGTATATGCTTACTTTTCCATGCCTACAAGTATAAAAGGAAGACATTCCAGTCCTCAAGCTGTAGAGGGGGAAGAGCGGGCAATTGCTGGAAGGACAGATGCCAAGAGAGGTTTCCTTTTCTTCTTCTCTAGGAAAGGCTGGGCATGGCAGGCGTAGCACAGCTTTGGCTGTGAGGAAAGAGGGGATTATGTGCAACCTGGTAAAATGCTAAAGCAGCTTGTGGAAAGACCTCTGTGCCTTCACTGACAGGCTGCAGAGTCCAGCTCCTTTCTAGTCCCAAAACCTGGCAGTCGTGTTTGGTGCAGTGGATTAACTTCAGCAGGAGGAGCTGGTGCCTGCCTGGGCTCTTTTCTCAGATGCAGACTACACATTATCTACTCTCTGTGGTTGTCCTCACCCGCCAGCTACTCTGGAAGTTAAATGGTACCTGAGTGACCACCAATTCCTTCAACAGCCACTTCTTTAACTAGAAACACAGGCTGCCGTCCAAGCCCATCCAGGCCATGCCTGTCTCCCATCCCCACTGCTGCAGGTGGAATCCAGCTGACACGTGGGCACTCAGCTCTGAACTTGATGTCCACCAGCTTTACACTTCCCAAGGAGGTGCTGCGCGTGCAGCAGGGCTTGATGTGTCAGGAGTTGTCATCTGTCCTTCGGCAGTCCCCTTAAATCCCATCTGGGGAGGGCAGGGGCTTTGTCAGATCTCTGAGCACACAGTGCTGGAACTGGTGCTGTCAGAAAGCACCTGGTCTGAGATGGTGAGTGTACCTGCAGCACCTCGTTTGCAGCAGATGACCAAGCCTTGGCAGAGGATGTTTTGTATCCCATACAGTGACAAACAGGGTAATAGATCAGTGGCAGCTCTTATTAGTGTTCTTGTTCATTTGCATCGGAGTCTTATAAATGCAAGAAGCCTCTCCTCTCTTGTTTACAAGCACCACTGAGGAGTTATCACAGCCTGAGGGACTAATCTAAATTTAACTTCCCTCAGAAAAAGCTTTAAGGGAAAACAAAAACCTTTAGCATTTTCAATAAGGAACTCATAGCTGGTGCTGAAGTCAAAGCTCCTGGTGATGTCAGCTTGTTTGCACCTTTGTAACTTGCCAGGACCAAATTCTGTATGGATTTGTATCCGTATGGATCACATTGTCTGCCGGGAACAGCAGTGGGGAACTTTGTCCAGGCTTGAAAGCCCTGGCCGAGCAGTGGAGCCTTGGTGATGGTCATTTCTTCTGCCTTTCTGTGGGCAGGATGGAACCAGATGTTGACTCCAAAAGGGCCCATGAGCTGATGAAGGTCTGGTGAGGTCCAACCCATGTTTCATCACCCCCGAGAGAGAGCGTGTAGGCAGTTCCGAGAGCCAGCATTTCCCGAGGAAACAAAAGCAGATATGTCTGGTTATAAATTTAACTTATGTGTGATTTAGTCTTGCATTTTTTTCATCTGATTTCATTGCAGACAGATTCCAACAAGATCTAGAAATGCAGTATTTTAATCATACTAGTCTAGAGCTGACACTCTGCAACATCCAGATGTACTTCCCAGCCAGTTTTATGACCATCATAGAGAAGTATCTGAATAATTAGCAACGGAAACACCGTTGGTCCCTATATTACCTTATTTTCCTTGAGATTTGCCTTCAAAGTCAACTTAGGTTGGTGGTCCAGATTGTGAAGCACAGTTACGCTGTTTCCAGGATTTAGTGGGTCCTCCGCTAGGCTCAGGATTTAAGCTGCTTCTCAGGAGCTGGCTCTCTCTTGAGAGGACCCTGCGGTGGCACTGGTGAAGGGTGTTGGCCATCAGTTGGGCGACTCCAGTCAGGGTCACTTCCGCAGTATCTGCTGGAGCTGAGCAAAAATCCTCCCTCGTCAGTGACCTGCAGTGTTTGGGACTTGAGGACTGACAGAGGACTTGGGTTTTCTGTGCTGCTAGCCATTAACCTTTGCGAGGAAAGCATTCCCACAAAAACCCATCCAAGGCGAATATGACAGGAAATATTCAAAGCATGAAATGAATGCTTAGAGCATGACAAAGCAGAGCTTGAGAGACACAAAGTGTTCATTACGCTCAGGGTGGCTCAGTGCTGCAAAGGGAAGGAGAAATGAGATTGTGGCTGGAGCGTGTTTTTTGATTTCTCCAGATGTGTGTACGGGAAAAAGGCGAGGGACCTCTCCGCAGATGAGGAGCATAAATACAGCTGTGATTATTCTGAGTCACTTCAAAATACATTTTTGTTCTGCCGCTCCATTCCATTCCATTCCTTTCCACATATATTTATCCACAAGATAACAGCAAGGGCCATGCAGAGGGCAGCTCGGAAACGGGCTGGCCCGGAACCCCTTCCTAGGAAGCTCCCATTCTTCCACAAGGCAAGTTCCCCTTCCTTGCCCTGCCAAGGCTTTCCATTGCCCCAGAGTGGCGCCACGCTGGGGGCTTCTACCCATGACCCACCATGGCATGTTGAGAGGTGCCTCAGTGCTAACTGTAGCCTGAGGTCATGGGAAGGTTGGCTGGAGCTGTGGGCATTCTCCAGTTCACACTGCAGGCAGGGTTTTGGGTTTTTTTGGTCTGTCTTCTGCAGAGGTTTGCTGTTTAATTAACAACTGTGAGTTGTGTTGCATCAATGTAATTGCTGCTGCCTGAGCAGACCGCAAGCTGAAGGCAGCTCTTGAGTACCATGCTTGCCCACCCAGATGCTGGGCACTTAGGGAAAGGAGTTTGTCTGTGGTGTGGGCATCATGTTAATTTTCTGTCCAGCAAAGAGAGGAATTTATTAGTGGGAAGAGCATGGGATGCCGACTTGCAAAACAAATCCCCAAACTTAATCAGGTTGTCTCTCGTTGTCAGAATTTCCTAGTGCTTGTAAATGTAAGACAAAGGGAAAATTTCACTTGCAGGAAAATTGCCTTCCACAATAACCAAGAGGGAAAAAAACCCCCCACAGAACGCCCACAGCAGAGCAGCAGGATCCAGAATGTGAACTTTTTACGCCTCCCCAACCTTCTAGGTTAGGCTTCCAACCAAGTGATCTTTTATTATCAACATGATATACCCTTGACATAATTTGGCGCAGTAAAGCTTCTTCTGCTGAACTCGTGACTTCGTTTTACTAGATCTGATGAAAGTTCTCTGAACCACAGCAAAATGTGATAATTAGTAGTTTAATTCTTGTAGGGTGTGCGTATTAATTGAAAAGGTTCTAACTATAAATACAGGGCCTCTGGATAAAAGCACACTCTGAAATCTCACTTATCCCAACTATTCATTACTCCACATCTATTTAGGTCGTGCCTTTTTGCAGCGGTGCCAGTCAGCTGTTGAAGTGAGTGGGAACCCTCTGAGCGCCCACAGCAAACTCCAGCCTGACTCGCCGCTGCTTCAGGCGATTGGAAACACTCCCCGGCCAAGACTTTGCCCTCTGTGGTCAAACCACTGGAAGTTCAAAATGTGTGCTGGGAGCTGAGCTCTGCTGACTAGCTAAGTGCTGGCAAGACTCTTCCTGTGCAAGCTGCAGGAGACAGAAGGGCTAAGGCAACGTTTGCTGCCTAACCGCAACCTCCTTCTCTCCCACTTGAGATGGAAGTGGTGGTGGAGGGTGCCTGACCACCCACCTCCAGCACCCAAGCAGGGATACCTTTCTGTATACCAGACATTGGAATGGACTGCCCAGGGAGATGGTAGAGTCCCCATCCCTGGAAGTGTTGAAGGACAGACTGGATGTGGCACTTAGTGCCATGATCTCGCCAGTGTGGTGATGTTAGGTCACGGACTTGTCTTGATGACCTTAGAGGTCTTTTCCAGCCTCAATAGTTCTATGATTCTGTGTGATTCTCCAGCTTGACGGGTCATCCCAGCATATCAGAGGTCCCCCACGATTTGAGTCTCAGCCAGCTTGGACCTTCGTAGCAAACTGTATTTTTCTCCACACTTACACACTTCTCCTTCACCGTGTTTGGGACCATCAGCACCTAAAGCTCTGCAGCCGGAGCTTGGTTCATTTGGCTGTGAATGCCAGCATAGCATAGGACCACCACTGAGAGCTGCACTAAGGGAGCATGCTTTCTCACTTACACTCACGGTGTTTTGTTCTGACCTCCTGACTGACACAGGAGGTATTCTCTTGACTCTAGACCTTTCCAGATCATATATATCCATCGTTATTTCACACCTTCCTCTGGTTTCGGAGTGTGGTGCAGTGCCTGGGTGAATCAGACCTGGGCTTGCAGGTACAAGGTGATTTTCATTCAAATGGATTCCAGCCCTCCTACTCAAGTGTGGTTTGCACACTCAGAAAGTACCTGTGCCTCTGTATACACTGCAGAGACTGGGTTAATCAGGTGCTTTTCCAGTAGCCTTAACTTTGTAAATGTGAAGTTCTGTACATGAGCAAAGAGATGCCTATGGAGATCGATGCACAGCTCCTGAGAGCTAGATACTGGACAAAGGGAGGGAACTTTGGTGAGATCAGGCTCTCTGAAATAGCTCCATCCCCTCAACAGATAATGAGATACTGTTTTTTAAACTGCAGATAGTCCTTTTTAATTACAAGAAGTTGCTAGGTAGGAAGTGAAAAGAAAGTTTACAGAGAGTCTCACAGCACTGGGAGAATAAAAACCCCTCCGAAGCCTGGCTGCAGTGTGACTGAAGTGGAAAAGTACTAGATCCCTTTCTTGGAAAGTGAGAAGGAGACTTTTATTTGCAATAGTTCACAAATATTTTCCCAGGCGCGAGTAGCCCGTTGTGGCAAAAGGGGGCAGAAGGAAGGTGAGGCCAGCAAACCACCCTTGTGAACACACTCCTTTAACTCTCCTATTGTTATCTTGCACACAAAGGGCTCTGCAAGGTATTTACAGCCCTTCACGTTCCTCACTTCTGCTCCTGTCTCTCCTGCTAGGGCCCTGTCTTCACTTGTACAACTTTTTTTCTGTCCCTCTTCTCTTTGGGTTGTGATAGTGTCCGGATAGTTTCAGGTGGTGGGGTGGTAGCAAGGTGTCGGTTGATTAAACTATGTGTGTTTCACATCTCCTGTCTTAATATTTTTGTGTTAACCACTGCTGCAACCAGAGAAAACGCTGAAGTTTGACAGCTGAGAGTTACTGCTGAGAATGTGCTGTAAGCTGTATCATCCTTCTGCCTTCTCCCTTTCCCTCCCTCCTGATGAAACAAAGTGATTTAAAAAATGCCTTCACATTCTTGAGTGAGTTCACGCTATCACCTCCAGGCACTGCACCGAGGAGTCTGAGGAGTGGATGGGAAACACAGATCTGATAGCTGGTATTTTTCTCTGAAAGAAGGAGTTGGGGGTGGGGGGTGGCAAAAAAGGGCTGATTACATTTAAAGGTGAAAAGTTTCCTGCTGTGCCCCAGAGTAAACCTATAGTCAGTGAAGCACTTCCCAGTAAATAAGAGATGTGCGTGTTTACAGAGGGGTGGTATTATTACACACTGCCTTTGTTTTCCATTTTCATAAGACTCAATTAATGTAATCATTTTGGAGTGTCTCTAATCATTACCTCCTACCCTCCCGCACTCCTACTTGAAGCAAAGGGATCCGCTGCGAGCCGCCGCGCTCTGGGATGAGCAGCCGGCACCTCGCTGCTGTCACTGGCAGAAGGAGGCACAAGGAAGCAATAGGGCTGCTGCCAGCCATCCAAATACTTTTCTTTGCAGGGCTGAGTGCCGTGGCACCCCCTAGCAGTACCCTCCTGCCCAGGGAGTGGCCCGCAGTTTCCTTCCACCCTTTTGCCTGGCACAAGGAGGTTAACACTTTCTTTTAGACCGAGGTGGCCCAAAGCCTTTGGTGGCACTTTTTCTCCCCAGATCATAAGGGAGGAATATTTCTTATCACTCACAGAGAATCTAGACCTCTGTCCCTGCTATTTTTCTGCTCCTGTTCCTTACTTTTAAAACCATCTCTGTAACAGAAGGCTCTTTGACAGCTGCATCCCCATCTGAAAACCTGCTGGTGTTTGGGGTTGTCCCCAGCTGACCAGCTTTGCAGTGCAGACCCCCTGCAATTTTCCCACGTGTTATACCTCAAAGTCAGTCCTTAAGAACCAAGGGATTCACTTTCAGGAAATTTCCAAAAGCAGAATGCAGAGATCTGGCCGTGCCCCCCTCGCCATGCAGAGGGGAGCCAATTTTACCAAACAGCAGAGCGTGCCGTGGCTTAAGCGCAGCAGGACAGGAAGAGGTGAGAAGCAGAGGAGGGTGGATGGCAGCTGATGGACTGGGGTGACTGTGGGTTTGAGGCAGGAGGGAAACCCCACAGATTTTTGCAAGGGAAGGCTTAGAGCAGTGGTTTGAGCCCCACCGCTCAGTTTGAAGCAATAATAAAAGGGGCTGGAGAGGATCTGACAATCTGAGCAAATGGCTGAGGCATCCCAGTAGAAGTGAGTCCAGATTTCTGCCTGCAGTGGCCACAGAGGATGTGTTTCCAGTATAGAACTAAGAGCAGTCCCCTGTTAGAAGGAGAGAGAAGTACAGATCATCCCGTGTACGACGTCAATGTAAGCTGTTACTAGCACGATTGCTGTGTCAGCCGTAAACTGTTCCCACAAGAACAGAGATGCAGCCTCACTGCAAAAGAATGTCTTCCTGGGAAATGGGCACCAGGAGCACTGTGCCATTATCTGCCGGGCAGTGAATTTACCTTGGTGACAGATCATTATTCCTTGCTGCAAACGAACCAGACGAAGGAGAGGAGCACAAGGATAGCTCAGCGCTGTTGGTAATGCACAGCCCTCTCGATTTAAAAACAAACAAGCAAACAGCAAAGTGCGAGGAGAGAGGAGTGTGGCACATCTGAGGGGACCGCCTGCAGCAAGATACCAGGGGAGACCAAATTCTCTGTCAGGACTTTGCTAGCACAAAGCAAAGATGGACCAAGGCTCGGATTTCATCCCACCTAACATTAGGCATTAAAATGACGCACCAGCTATGAGTCTGAAACGCTCACTCTCCCTCTCTAATCAGTGTAGACACTAGGTCTTCTGGGAATTCATCTGTCTCTGGTGAACCTCAGGAAGGTTTAAAACCAAAGTGTTTCAGGCTAATGCTTGCAATTTGTCTGGGCCTGAAATTTGCTGCTAGAGCCCCTCTCCTGCTCATCCCAAAAAGCCAGAGCAGACAGTCTGCTGCAGGAGCACGGGTGGCTGTAGCTGGGCTATAGTCACCTTTCAACCACCCATTTCAGTCACATTTCAACCAGCATGACTTGGTTGAATGGTTTCTGCAGGGTGGAGGAGTGGACAGTGTTATCTACTGCACACGTGTCCTTTCTTCCCTTTCTGTTTTTCTCTTTAGTCCTGCAAAATTCTTAAATTTGCTGTCATTTTAGGCAAGTGTTTATGTGCTGTGCAGAAGAATGTGTCTAGGGATGGGCATACTGGCAGTGAGAACTTCCTCCTCAACTCTTCCAGTGAGGTTTTGTCCTAAACTGCCCATACGAAGCCATTATTCAAAAGTTAAAATGTTCTGTTCCATTTCTTGTTTTCATTCTTCTAAATGTCTGGGGACTAAACTGCTGTGAAAACGAGCCCATTCTCACAGGATGTCTTGCCTAATTTTGCAGACGAGAGGTTCAGCTATTCCAATTACGATAAGGATCTGAAATGTTGGGATCACATCCATCCTGAGTTGAACTCTGCGCCTTCCCAAACCCATCCATCATTTCCCCCCTTTATTTCTGTAGTTCAGTAATGCAAGCAAAGAAGGAACAGAGAAGAATTGGGTGTTTCTGCATTGTAAACCATCGCGGGTGGGTTTCCTTTTCACCTGAGTTGCTTTAGTTTGTTGTAAAGGGCCCTGTGAGTGAAAATCCTTTTCCATTTTCATTCTTTCTTCCTGCTTGACTGCCAGTCATCAGCAGGTATGTCTTTCTTAGAAAGTCAGTCTCATAGTTTACATAGAATCACTGGATGGTTTGGGTTGAAGGGACCTTAAACATGTAGTTCCAACCCCCTGCCATGGGCAGGGACACCTCTCACTAGAGCAGGTTGCCCACCCAGAGCACTGCTATGTCAAGCCTGATGGCTGTCTGAGGGCACATGAGCCAGGCTGCTAAGTATGGTCTGAATTTGAAGTCCTGGTTCCTGTGGTGTCTTCAGATTGTCCCAAGTACACACAGATAGGACATCTGATATAAGGACTCCACCCTACTGCCGCATTTCTGCATCCCAGTGTATCCCATTATGCCACACGAGACTGACTACTGGGGAAGAGGAAAAGGATCAGGAGAGTGGAGCATTGCATAGGCTCAACTGGGCAACCCAGCCTCCAGCAACAGATTGATGTCAGGTCCTCACCTCCACGCCTGAGTTCCTGGAGGCAGCAACCTCGTGGGGTCAGACATCTATCTCACTGTTGTCGCCTCAGTTCCTTGAGGCACCTCCCCTGGAACCACCATATCTGCCACACCTGGGACAAGCACATGCAGTGAGATAAGGACTGAGAAGGTCCCTCGCTGCCCCTTCTGTTTACTTGGCTAGTCTTGGATCCCTCACCGTACACTCACCAGGAGTGATCTCGGAGGCCCTCTTTGGGCTGCAGTCTGAGCAGATTACACAGAGAAAATAAATTCCAGCCATGCTCTGGCCTGACCTTGGCCTGAACCTGAGAAAGTGAATGCCCCATCACACCAACATGTGTGTGTAGAAGTACAGTAAACACAACTGGGGGTCACTGGCCCTCTCTGTGGTACAGTCCCAGGCCAGGAGTCTAGAGTTTTGGGCTGTCCGCCCAAGTGCTTGTTAATGAATGTCCATTCTCAGTCTGTAAAGGAATGTGGACAGGCCATCCTGCCCTACAAATCACAAGCTTAGAATAAAACAGAGGGTCTAGTCAGCATGCTGAGCTCTGCTGCTGGGCTCCACATCTCCAGGCTCTTCCCACCAGACTGGTGCTTGGGGCTTGGCTGGGGAAGTTACTCACCAACACACTGTGGGTTCCTCACCGCTGTCTGTAAGTGCAGTATATCAGTCCTTGGGAAGTCAGGCACTAAGTCTGTGGGGCTTCCTCCTCAGTGCTTGGAGGAGTAGAGACCTGGCAGGGCTTGGACTATGAGACAGGAGAGCCTGGGTCACCTGGGTTGTGCTGCTTCTTGGGGGCTTCAGTACTTTGATTGTACATCTTCACACTCCCAGTGGAGTCAGCCAGAGGCAGGGAGTGAGGTGTTTTTTGTGGAGACTCACTGATGCCTCACCTCTACCCTTCTGTTCTTCGCTGGAGATGTCCTACATAACTAGGGTGAAGTTGGTGCAGACCTTGGTAGCCGTGCAGAGATTCTGAGCTCGCTGGAGGCACTTTGTTCCCGTGCTAGAAGGCAAGAAGACAGGCCCTTCAGCTCCCAGACATCTGTGTGCCCTGCCTCTGTGGAGAGGGAGACACTGTTCTGGGTGTCACTGCTGTGCAGACAAGCCCAGGCTTGGTGAGCACAAGATGTTTGCCTGCAGTGGCCTGATCTGCATCCCTAACCATGAAGGTTTGGGCTGGATCTTGTGTGAGCTTGACGTGTCCCCAGACAGACAAGCGTTGCAGAGCTTCCAGACCCATCCTTGTCTGTCTTCTCTGCCACCAGCATGTCAAGGCTGTATTCCAGAGACTTACCCTGGTGCCCTGTTGTCCTGGGTGAGACAACCCAGGGAGAACCAGCATGTGAACTTAGTGGAAGTCTCGGGACTAAACTGTCCCATTTAGGAGATTCTTTCTGTACAAAGAGTAGAGGAAGAAGAGCCTTCTGGAGAGGTGCACCTACGCACCACACAGACAAGACAATAAGTCAGTGGAGTAGCACTGTCCACGTGAGGTTTATTGGGAATGAAGCTTTGCTGAGGTGTGGTGTCAGCAGAGGAGGTGTAAGAGCAGCTCTGAAGGGAGAGGAAAGCCTGTGGGCAAGGGTGGAGCTCACTGTTTCTTGTGACTTCTAGCTTCCATGCCCAGCATCCTTATTTTTGTGCGTCGCATCTCTAGTATCTACTCTTCAACAGATATTTCTACAGCTTCCATTTTCATGGTGTCCAGCCGCAGCCTTTTAAAAGTACCTTGATGTGAAGAGAGAGGAGTGCCAGGAAGGGAGGATGAGAGGAAACAGCTGATGAGGTTGACAAGGTTTTTTTCCATATCACCCAGCAAAGCAGGACAGGAAAGCTGCCCGCCCTCGCTTGACCCTGGCCCCACCAGCTTCTCCTGGGAGCTGGGCTTTTCTAGAGAACTCTGCCCAAAAAACCCCCACAACCAACCCAATATGTCCCCTTAATTCTGTGTCCATGGGGCTTCAGACACCTATGGTTCAGCTCTGAGCCTGTCTGCAGAGTAACTCTGGAGGTCTCCTTAGCTACCACCAGCCAAGGGAGGGGTTTATAGATCCTGAAGCAATGACAGCATCGCTGAGTCTAGGCATATAATTTCTTGGCACTCTACTAATTAAAACTAGAGATTTTCACACAACGTTTACTTCAAGACTCAAGACTTATCTAGAGGAACCTGCACCCTTACTAGAACTGTCTATCACAGCTTTGTCAAGGCCCCGTGTTCTCTGTGCAGATGGAATTCTCCAGCACTGTTATTAGCATAAGGGAGCCCACGGCTACATGCTCAGGACTGAATGCATCCAGGGCAGCTGAATCATCCTGATATTTCATTTCACCATCTAAGCTGATTTTTTAAATCCTACTTTTCTGTTTTGTTTTAACTTGCTGTATTCTGGCAATTATCAATGGCTCTGTGTTTACTGGGAAGACAGAGTCCAGCAGAGCAGAGTGTTTAACGCGATGAGCAGCACTGGGAGCTCAAAGAGAAGTCAGACGCGTGTCGACATTCATCAAATGCTGTTTTGCTGCTCAGAATGACTGTTCGTGATACTTGTGTCATGATAAACTTCCTCAGAACATGATGTTACTGGAAAGAAAAAAAAAAGATCCCCTCTGTGAAACACGCAGGTGACACAGTTGAGTCAGCAGCCTGCAGCAGTGACACAGGCTTACGGTTATAAAAATCCCCACTGAACTTTTGTCTCCTGCGTGAGTCTATCACAGCCTTCAAATCTGGCCCCTTTCTTGTGTTTGTTCGTCAGACTAACAAGCATCTTCCCACCACCCTGACAAAGAGGTGGGTTCCTGGCCTTAAAAGTCTTAATAGTCACAAAACTTTCTTCTTTTGTAGAAGAAATGTTGTAGAAGTGTTGGTGTCTCCAGTGAGCGCCGATACCTGTGGGGTAACGACAAACATGGCAAAATAACCAAGCTCTGTGGAAAGCAGCAAGTCCCTCCTCCCGTACTGGAGGGTTTAATTGTTGAAGTCACAAGCGTTTCCCCGTGCACGAGCGTCTCGGCATTCATAGGTGGAAAGAACCTCACGCTGTGTTTGAAATATCAACTGGATTTCAAAGAAGGCTTTGTGCTTCACCACGGACCTTTCTTAGCCTCCTGCAGATGGTCCCTGTAGCTGAAAAGAGACCTGACTTGTGAGATGAGGAGACCTCCGTGCCGCTCCTTCGTGCTGCTCTAATCCTGCTTTACACCCCATAAAGGGCTCCGGTCCTTAAGCCTTTACCCTCTTTCTCCTAAATATTAAAATCATCTTCCTGAGTGTCATACCGTATTAAAGCTGGATGAAAATGGGTTTAACAATTGCTGGCATGGGGCTTCTGTACAGCATGTGTGTCACAAATCATGTCACTTTTCAGCAATAGGGCTGCTGCCAGCGGGAGGCTCAGAAATGCTCATGTTAATCAAAAATTTTAATTTCAAATCAAATTGACAGTTTACACATGGTGAGAAATGCTTCTCACCATGTGATATTTCAGTATGCTACGCTGGGCAAAATGGGTGCACTTCCCTGTTAAGAATTTTGACTGCAGGATCTGCAAATTTATGGGTTTCTGTGTATTGGGTACGGCGAGTAGTTGATCTAAGGGAGCCCCTTGGAGAATAGGAGACAGAAGGGTTTTCATGCAGCCTGGCACTGGTGAGCCGCTGTTGGCACATGCTGCTGGAGAAATGACAGGTATTCAATAAACATCACTATGGTTAAGAGGAAGATTTAAAGGAGGGAGGGGCTGCAGTGCTATAAACAGGATTTGAAACAAATGTGCTTATTTCAGCCCGTGATTAGGCTGAATACCCAAGTATTCCACGCCAGTTTTTAAATACCCTTACATCTACTTTCACACAGCATCCGCAGGACAGTAATATTTATGGCGATATTAGTGCAGCTGAATCATAATGGGAAGTAGTGGAAACCCCAGTAAACTCTGTGTGCCAAGACACGCTCCGTCCGTGTGACGACCAGGACGTGGCTTCGTGTCACGCTTAGGGCATGCAGCCCCGGCATCGGCTTCTACCAGCCCTTCCATCTGCCAGCAGCTTCCTAGAAGCCAGCAGACAGAAATCAGGAGGCAAAATTTCAGTTGGTACTTGATGAGGAGTAAAAGGAGCAAGGGAGATGTTGGGGTCTCATCTCCTCCAGACAAATGAGTTGTGTAGACACCAATGGTTTGGGGCTGTACCAGCAACGTGATGCGGACGTCCAAACGGACCAGCTGGAAAGGAGTGATCTTCATGTTGTTTGCTTTAGGAGGGTTCTCAGCTCTCTGGAGGTGTCTTGAGGTTAGCGTGATGCTTAGCTCGTGACATCAGGGCTTTAATTTTAAAAAGGACTTGTGGGGGAAAGGGATGGAGATGGCAGTAGCCACCTTGCATCTAGCCCTCCAGTGCTGGTATTGATCAGGGTGGGTGCCCTGGGAGCCCCCTGCAGCAGCACATGCTGTTAGCATCCCTGTTGGGGAGGGAGGTTCAGGAAAAGTGAGTGGTTTCTCTTGGGTTCATTTGGACACCAAGTCCCTCTCTGAACGGTGAAACCCAACTGGCAGTATCAGCGCAGACCTTGGAGATCACAGCTGTCATTGCTCGTGTAAGCAGGGCTGATATGAAAATATGGAGACAAATAACTGCTTCGTATTATTAGTATTTTCACGGAGGCAGGCTTTTCTTTTTATTACTCTTTTTATTGTTGGATGCCATAAATATTCCAGAATTATTATCCCAGGGTAGATTTCATGTCATTTACTTCTAAAGGCTTTTGAGGAGGCACGTTATTTTATAAGCTACCAAACGAGTATGCCCATTTACAATGATTTTTTTTTCTTCTTTTCTTTAATATGTACTTTTTTGGATGGAGGACCTGAAACAGAAATATGCTAATTTAAGACATCTGTTGTTTTTCGAGCTATAAGCCCCTTTTGTTATTAATGCAATTTATTTATCTATCTATCAAAGCCGATGTGTGGTAGAGAGGGGGATTCTACAATTGTTACCGACGTATCAAAACCCTGTATTTAACTGATTCTCACACACACGAGTGACGAAAAGCACTTCACAGCATCCAAAGTCATCAGAAATCAAAAACCACACCAGACATCTCAGAGTGTGGGATGATTTCTACTGCACAGGGTCCTGAACGTGAACATGAAGGGCTGCTGATGTTTCGAGAAGACCTTTGTCTTCATGAAAAAGGAGGTCTCTGTGTGCCCTCCACTTGGACAAAACCCAAAGTGATTGACTCAAATCTGTGATCGGTTCACTAACGGTAATAAGTTGCCATTAATTCCACCATCTCTGCACTTAAATATGAAATCAGCTGAATCTCCTAAGAGCTGAAGCTGCCGTGCATCCTCGCAGCATTAGGCCACACAGCCAGCCCAGTGCCACGCTTGCTCTGGTCCACGTGGATTCATTTGCAGCCCAGGCTCTGCAGCTCAGCATGACTCATAGTGAGATAATAATTCAACACTGTTAGAATCAGAGCTTCCAAAGCCCCGTGAGTGGGAAAGGCCATGTGCAGTAACACGCTACAAGCGTAAGGCTGTTCTGATGCATCGCTGGAGAACACCCATGGCGGTGGGTCAGGTGCATTCCCTACAAATCCTGTTTCCCAGCCACCTCCGAGCGTCTTCACATGTTGTAGATGTGTCCCCAGTGGCCACCAAGCCGTATGGAAGTGGAGTTGAACTCTCCAGCGCTGCTACAGAAGTGCACCTAGCAAAACCAGCAGCTCTTCACCCTTGCACCATCCACTAGAGACAGACAGTTTAGCTAAAACCCAAAAAGGCGAATCATTTCCCCAACGGTTTTGCGTATTGTGAAGGGTTAACAAAACTTTCATTATCACACTCTATTAAGCCAGGACCAGGAAACAATTTCTAATCAACACTCAGATCTGGACAGGGATTGTGCAGCCTTTTGTAGGAGGCCTCAGATCTGTGTTCTCTATTCTCACATGCTCACTTCCAGCTGTTGTCATTGAAATCCCACATAATCTCCGCAGGTCAAAGGGCAGTCATCCATGACTGCCGCTGTTAGGAGGTTATGCTGATTTCTGTTGTCAAATATTGGCCCTTTTCTTTTTCAATCACTCCCATTCTGCTTTTTTTAACAAGAAAGATCCAGCCTAGAATTGTATTACATGACTTTAAAGTCTTAAAAGTGTTCCTCTATTGTGCTGACACGACATGCCCCCGGATGGTCTAATCCATCCTGCTATGGGCCACAAAGAAAGTTCTGGTGCTTCTTAAAACCTCCACCAAAGGCAACTTGCAGAGGAAAACGGCCAATGTGATGTGTGGCCCAGCAGTTAGTTCATAAGAAAATGTGTGATTTGTCCACGATGAGCTGTTGCTGTGGCATCCAAATGACTTTAGAAAAATAACAAATGGGAGCATTTCTCAGGGAAGGAGAGGGGTTTCTCTGTCGCCCTTAAAGGATAAAACGTTGCTTACCTCTTCTATAAGAAGTTGAATTACAACGATGCTGTGGTTTACCGTTGAAGGGTTATTGTTTACCAACTGGAGGAGCAATTTGCACAAAGCAATTAAAACTGAGGCCGTTCTGCCAGCCCCGGAGATGGGTGCCTGGCATCTGCTGAGAAAAGCAGTTCATGTTACAGCTGCGAGCAGTCTTTGCTGCAGCTTCCTCAGGCTGCGTCCCAGCCGAGTGGACACAGGGTTGTGGCTGGGGTGGATGGTCTCTTCTGTCTCCACACTTTGTAGCTACCATAGGCTGGAAGGGACCTCCGAGATCATCTAGTTCCATGGGCAGGGACACCTCTCGCCAGACCAGGTTGCCCACAGCCCCACTTGACCTGGCCTTGGACACTTCCAGCGTTGAAGCAGCCACAAAATCCACAAATGGGCAACCCATTCCAGTACCTCAGCCGCCTCATAGGGAGGAATTTCTTCCTAAGATCTAATTAAAGTCTTCCCTTTTCTCGCTTGAAACACCCCCCTTGTCCTATCACTAGAGCCCCTCTTAAAAAGCCCCTCTGCAGCTTTTCTGTAGCCCCTTCAGGTACTGGAAGGCTGCTGTAAGGTCCCCCTGGACCCTTCTCTTCTCTAGGCTGAACAGCCCTAATACCCTCAGCCTGTCCCCACAGCAAAGGGGCTCAAGCCCTCTGGTCATCCTTGTGGGCCACCTCTGTATTTGCTCCAACAGTCTCATGTCCTTCTTATATTGAGGACTCCAGAACTGGATGCAGGACCTCAGGTGGAGTCTCAAAAGAGCAGAACAGAGCGGGAGAATCACCTCCCTTCCTTGTGATCCAGCCCAGGATATGGCCCATACGGTGTTAGCGTACGCACTTTGACCCCATCTCCAGCACAGGATGGTGACCAGTTACCTCAGTTGCCTCAGGCAGGGCAAGTAGCTTGGGCAGTGGTTGATCTCAGCGTGGGGTGCTCTCCTGGCCACCCAAGCTTACCATGGAGGTGGGCACTTCCGTGAAGCAAGGTGACCTTCCTCGCTGCGCGTAGCACGTGTCTGGTCACAGGGGTGGCTTTCAAGCAGGGAATGCAGTCATGGGGCTGCTGTGGCTGAGTTGGCCCCGCCTTAATAAACTCCTCTTCCAGTGAAGCAGAGTGGACATTAAGGTCTCGACTGAAGGACACAGTCCTGAGCTTTCCTTTCTGCTGGAGAACCCAGATGAGGACTCACTGCGCCACTCCCATCCTCCTCAGCCAGTGCAGCCATGGAACAGCAGATCTTTCGGGAGTCCTTGGGGTGATCTGGGTTCCCTCTGATAACCTCCCCTCACTCAAGGCCTGCCTGTGCTGTCCCATACAGACATTAATTTCCTAATCAATATTGTTGCTCCACACGGGTTGTGAAACATGGGATTATCTAGGTAGGAGCTAAACCCAAAAGGAATCCAGTTGCACTTTGAGCAGAGAGGGCTTTTCTCGCAGTCAGGCATTTGGTTCAGATCATAGGTTTGTGACCCTAACTGATTATTAGTATTTTAACGTTTCGAGATGGCTACGTGTAGGGAGATGCTGAGCACACAAAGAAAGGCTTCAGAAATGTCTTCACTGCTGGTTTGGGGGACTGGTCTAACTTGAAAACACTGAGAAGGAATCCAAGTCTCCTGAAAAGCTACTCTCTAGAGCTTAAGGCTTTGTCCCTTGGACTGGCGTGGAAGAGAAATGACAGGGTTTGGAGTTTTCCTGCTTCAAAGGAGTCACTGGTTGCTGGTTTTATTTAAGCTTGGATTCCAGGAAAGCAGCTGTATGTCTCTTTAGAAAACACTGTGTATATGGGGCCATCTAACTGTTTTATAATAAAAATAACACTGTTGGATTACACAAGGGAGCCAGCTAATTAAATAACAATAATACCTCAAGCACCTTGAAAACATCTTCTGATATTCAATTAAGGAACAATAACCCGGTGAACTTTAACCTATAGACCATATTCAGACTTTCGACAGAAAAGTAATTGCATCAGTCATGATTTTCTCAAGCTACAACACAAGCTCTTGATTGGTAGCTCAATGTCTGAGACTCCTTTTTGCAGCATTAATTGGGAAAGCAGACAATACTCTCCCTGTGGACTCGATTTTAAGACGAAGGTTAGTTCCTTTTGTACACGTTTACTCATTGAAATAGGAATGTTTGCTTAATAATTCAAAACAAATAGCATTAGACAACAAGTCCTAATCCTGATTTCTCCTCTGCCAGCTTAAATTAGGAGAAAATTAAGTGAAACTTTATTTGAAAAGTGCAGAAAGACTTGTTCTAAACTTCTTTGAGATCAGCATTAGGCTCCGGCCATTCAAGTGTTTTCTTCTGGCTTCTTTTGGGATCTCAAAGACGAACATCTAAATCACACGATGAATTTTCTCCCCAGTTAAAACAGCCATAAGGTTATGGAAAGGTGTGTGACTGGGTAACGGGGTGTCATTTGTTAGGGAGTGTCCTGATACGATTTGTTCCGTTGGTTCTTAGTAGCCCGGGGTTTTACCTCCCTGGGGTAATGTCACCTTCCTCATGAGCCAGTGCAAGGTATCTGTGAGGAGCTGCACCCAAACTTGGGCCGAAGGGGTGGTTTCCCAATACATTAAACAGCTGCTTAACTTTGTCAGCCCATGTTTAGGTGGCTGGGCAGACCAGCATGTGACTGCAGTGAGGCACCTGCTGCCAGTGTGCTGCTGAGTCAGGGCCCGCCTTGGCTAACCAGGTGTCTGAAGTCGTACCCCGACCGGTAGGGAATCAGCTCCGTTAGGTTTTCAAAAAGTCAGTGAAAATCCTCTCATTCTCACTTGCACACCGGCGTTCCACAGCCAAGCACGACTGTCGCACAAAGCCACGGGGATATCCCCTTCACGTACGGCAAGTGCCGTGCCGTGCCTTCGGGAGGTCTGGCAAAAGCATCCCAGAGCACGGACTTCAGGGAACTGCTGCGTGAGGAGTGAAGCCGACAGCTTTCAAGATGTTTAATCACCTTTGCAGTAATAGAGCTCGTTAATGCTGATAGCTGCATGTGGAATAGCTCCACTTTACCCAGCTTTTTCTCATTCCGGAGTAAGTGGAACCACCACATCCATCTATTTTGTTGCATTTTTGCCCCCTGTTTATTTTGCCCATCCCACTGTTTCCCGGTCGTTCCTCTTCAAGACACAACCCTAAGCTAAGGACATGGCTTTTGTGGGTATCAGGATGTTCCTAACGATTGGGATTGGCGAGACAAGTCCCTGATTTCCTAATGTTTACAAGTAAATAGCAAATTGTGTAAATGCACCTTTGTGAAATGTTTATTTTTTGGTGTCGAAGGATGAAAGCCCGGCTGCTCCCATTGACTGGTGTTTAATGATTAGTGTTGCCCATCGGTGCATAAGGAACGTTCCTGCAGGGGGAGGTAGACATTTCAGTCAGATCCAGCAAAATAAGACTGTTGAAGTCTAAGGGAATTTACCCAGCTCTTCTCATGCCCCAAGAGACCCCAGGAGCTAGAAAGTATTGAAACCAGTCTCTCTTTGGTGGTGCCCAGTAATAGGCCAAGGAATAATGGGGCTAAGCTAGAACAGAGGAACATTGCACCTCAACATAAGGAGAAATTTCTTCGCTATGAGCGTGACAGAGCCCTGGCACCGGCTGCCCAGATTGGTTGTGGAGTCTCCTGCCCTGGAGACTTTCAAAACCCACCTGGATGCTCCTGTGTGGCTGGTTCTAGGGGATCCTGTTCTGGCAGGGGAGTTGGACTAGATGATCTCTGGGGTTCCCTTCCAACCTCTAACGTTCTGTGATTTATGATAAAACCATTCTGCAGCATTTCCATTTTGGGTGTTACCAGTGTTTGCAGGGTTAAGGTGCAGCAATCACCTTTTCACTGGATGATTACAAAGGGCTCTGGGCTTTTCCTTAAAAAAACCAGCCAAATGTCCCGCTGTAGCTGTGATTGTTTTATTTATTTCCCTATTTAAATTTCACTGGAGCTCACAGGGCAACCAGAACCTGCCTGGTAGGTGCAGGTGGAGGTAGACAGCAGAGCAGAGCCGATCTGGTGCACTGTGGAGAAACCATCGTGTGCCAGATGTTGGTAGCAGCGCTGAATGCACTTCTGGAAGGTGCTCAGCTCCTGCCACGATGAGCACAGTGTGAGAAGTTGCACAGCATGGACTGGCTTCTCTGCGGCGGGCTCTGCGGACTAGTAAGCGACCTGGCCCGGGTCCAGCAAGGCACTTAAGCATATGCTTAATTTTAGGCACATGAGTGGTTTCAGTGAAGACCTAAGAGAATTATTTTTAATTCACAGATCATTTAATTCAATAGGCAGGTCTGCTGCAGCATATGAAAAGTAGATCTTCCTATTAAAAATACTTGGGAAATTGTCAATGAAACAAACATCAGGTGTGGCCAGCAACCATCTCTAAAAAGCAGAATGAGGTAGTCATCAGCTTTATTATGGCAAAACACAAAGCTGATCGAGTGAAAGCAGTTTACAGTGGTCTAAGAGCCCTTTGTAACCTGAAAACAAGGAAAAATAAAAGCTCGTGGGACCATTTTTTTCATGTAAAGTCAAGCAAAAATTTATTCGCTCGATGTAAATAAAAACCTTGTTTGCAGATTGAGGAAATTTGTTTGTGTTGAATTTCAGCATCAATTTCAATATTTTATAGTGCATTTATCTACAGCTGGAGCATGACAGATTTGTGTATATTTATATGTTTGTGTACATAATACATATGTATACACACATACACAAGGATGCCCAAAGATATACATATACACAGTTTGAAAACTCATCATTATTGCCCAAGTATAAAAACATGCCTGATGCAGAAACTTGTCTCGAGTCTGTTAGCTTAAGCAACTGCGTCAGCTGGCACCATAGGATTCTCGCAGAAACGGGGACGTGCTGGAATTTGCTGAGATCTTTGCTGGAGCTGAACAACTGATCTTCCTCCAGGTCCCCCTCACACATTCCCCGAGATGTCCCCACCCTCTGCAGTCCTGCACACACCACTTTTAGTTCTCATTCTGCAGGTAGAAGTAGCAGTGGTGTGTGTTGGCTTTATAAAGCAACCCCAAAAGAAAGGCAGGGGGACAGATGTGCATTAGTCTTACTGCCTTGGCTGTTGGAGGAATCATAAACTGGTTTAGAAGGGACCTTAGAGATCATCCAGTCCCAGCCCCAGCCACAGGCAGTGACAGCTCTTACTGGACCAGGCTGCCCATCCAGCCTGGCCTTGGACACTTCCAGGGCTGGAGCAGCCACCACCTCCCTGGGCTGAAGGCGCTCAGGTATTGCAGGGATGAGTGTGGGGTAGAGCAGAACACGCCGAATGTAGGGAAGCTGTACCGAGTCTGACAATTAACGAGAGAGCAGATGGTGCCCCAGCAAAGCGTTCCGTAATATATGTGTGCGTGCGCTGGAGTCGGTGGCTCTAAGTAGGACACCCTCAAAAGGTATGCCACTTATCCTGTGGGCAAGTAGGACTTTACAGCTCTTTTAATAATCTCTTTATCCCGAGATTTCTCCTTTGACCCTGATTTCAAAAGCAGGAGGTCACTGTGCCCAGCCAGCCACAGACCTCTAATTGAAGTCTGGCTATGGCCCGCGTGAACTGCCGCATCCCGCTCCGCACACTGACGCTGGGCCGTGGCCCCAGAGCTGCTCTTTTTGTGATTGATTGTAGCCGTGAAAATTAAATGAACATTTGGTGGTGGGCATGTTTGCAGAGGAGAAGGAAAATACTGTTATGCAAAGTGTAATAACGGCTCGGTACGGAAGGCAGAGGCATTCCTTGCCCAGAGGTGGTGGGTGCTTCCTAAAGCCAGCCCCAAGCCCAGCGGTAGTGTTTTTCTCTTTTCTTTTCAAAAGGCAGTTTGAGACGTTAGGACTTCGGTTGTTGTGGGAGAGGCTGGCCTTTCATTTCTTTTAACCCGCTGCTATTTTAAGATTTCCCCAGTGTAACTTTAGAAAAATGAAGAGTACATCTTTAAATCTTATTTTGCTTGAATGAATGGGTAGATAATCCTGATCAGATGTTTCTTTAGAGAATAATGTTTAAAACGATTATGGAACTTAGCTGTGCTGTCTGTTTCCTAGGTACAGTATTTTCATTTCAATTGTGAAGTCATTAGGGGTCATCCAAGGTAACGGTTTATTAAAATCACCCTCTTTTGTTTCACATTTCCTGTTGAGATGCTTTAACATGTAAAAATCTCCCTGCTGATGTGTCATGTTAGCTCTCCTAACCTCCAGATAGAAACCACAAAGCAGCCTACATAGCTGTATGACTAGTTACCCACCTACATAAACAATAATTACTGCTAAGTGGGAAATTAGATGTCACATTTTAAGTCTAAATGAAAGTAAAGTATTAGAGAATACTGTCATTAAATGCTTAAAGCTAATCATGCTGCTCTCTCTCTCTCTCTCTCTGTGTTTTGTAGGACATTTGGGCTTCCAAGACAGTTTCGTCACATCAGGTGTTTTCAGTGTGACTGAGCTAGTAAGAGTCTCACAAAGTAAGTACCGCTGTGATTTCCTCAATCCCAGTTTGTTGTTCTTTTTCCCTTTGATTCTTAGCGTTCTTAACCTTCCCCAGTTCAGAAGATTGAGAGTCTCTTCTTCTTCTCCCTGCTCCTCGCCACTGGCCGGTGTTTATGTGCTACATCTTTTACTGTGGGAAAATAAACAGGCATCGTTTTAAAAAGTAAATTAAAACATTTGAATTCTAGGCAAGTTGATAAACTCGGCCAGTACCCAGCTGGAGATGGGCAGACTCTGTATCAGAGTGCAGATAACTGCCTACAGAGTTCTGCTTCTGCAGTGGATCCCTTGCAGGATCCGTGGCAGAACCCAAGAGCTGCGTTTTACGCAGACCTCTTCAAACGACACGTTCTGTGCACACGGTTCTGGGGGTTTGCTCCTGCATGCTGTGTCCATCTGTGCCATGTGGACACGTGTGTGCACCCCTGCAAACCCAGGAATTCGTTTTCCATTAACTCTGTGGAATTCTGTCTTGTGGAAGGGTTTGTTTTTTGACCTTTAAAGAATGCTAATGCCCCCAGCATGAGTGACACGCTGCAGCATGATCATTACAGGCTTGTCAATACTCACTAACAACAGTGAATTAAGAGTACTTGTCACCACCCTGTTCCATTGATCAAAGGTGCATTGATTGGGTTTTGCTATGACATAATCCAGATGGTCCAAGGAGAGAGTGTGGACAGTCCCTTGCAGAGACGCTCCTGGTAAGGCATTGCTGTAGGTGCTGGTCCTTCAGGGATCTTTCCTGCAGCACCAGCGACTACTGCTCCAGGTGAATCACGCAGCTGCATGCCCTGTTCCAACCTTTCAGTTTGTCAGCAGTGCTGGTAGCACAGAAAGGGGCGAGTGCCTTGGTCTAGGTGATCCTGCTGTGGCAGGGGGATTGGACTAGATGATCTTTCGAGGTCCCTTCCAGTCTGTAGTGATTCTGTGATTCTATTTGTTTGTGTACTGGCTCTAGGCATGTAGCTTAAGGCATCCTGGGGCTGGAATCTAGCTGGCTCAAACCTAGCAGGGAGTCAGGTTTGAGTCAGAACACAGAGTTCCTGTAAGGATTTTCCTGTTTTAGTTCCTCTTTCGGAAAGACTTGCTCTAGCTAGTAAATCAGCTTTGTATTCAAAAACAGGATCCTACAAGGAAAACGTGGCAACAGGGAGATATGTGAATGTCAGAGCTACACGCCCTGGGGAGAGGGACAGGCAGACAGAGCCAAAGTTTGAGGCAGACACGTCTCCCGAGTTTGCCTCCCTGGCAGCTGGTGGGAATTTTGTGAGAAGGACAGAGTTAAGAGGACCAAGAAGTCAGGAGGAGCTGCTGAGTGCTCAGCACATTTGTATTTACAAAATGTATTTTCAGTTCCCTAACTGAAGGACTTAAATAGGGACTTTGGCATCTAACTCAGGGCACTGTGTTCACTAACTCACTGGTACCTGCGGCCGTGCTGGACAAAACCAAGTTATCAGCAGGCTTTGAACATCTCCGTGTTGTGTCACTTTATTTCTTTGGACTCTTGAAGCCCAAAAGAGTCATCCTCCCCCTCTGCAAGGCCTCCCACTTCACCACAATCTTATCTTCACTGTAGGAGCCCTACACAGCAGAACTGCCTCTGGACTCTGTCAGCTGTGGGCACAGGACAGGGGGCTGCTAGCAAAGTGCCTCTATTCAGGACTGAGCCTTCCCAGCCAGCCCCAGCCTCCCCCAGAGTTTGCCCTCATGAGCATCGTGTTTCATGCTTATTAATTTTCCATTCTATTTTATTGCAACTACACTAAAACACTGTGTATCAGGAACACCAGCACTCAGCAGGCTTTGTGGGCTATGAGCTGCATCTGAGATGTTCCCTCTGCTTCCCCTCCCCGTGCACCAGTGATTTGGCTCCATCAGTCAGGAAGAGCAGGACTGGCACGAGCTTGACCAGAAATAAGAAAGAAGGTGCTGGTGGGCAAAATAAAAATGTTCAGCTTTTATTTGTCCCAGGCACAGGGGTTTGCACTCTTTTTCATGGGATCTTTAATAATGCTGAGAGGTCAAGACCTCAGTTTTATATCCTGCCTACAAGCCAGCACCTCTACCAAAAATAGTGTCCCCGGAGCATATCGGGATATCACTTCAGAACCGACTCAGAGGGAAGAGTGCCAGCAGTTGATTTAGCTGCACTGCTTTTGATAGCGCCCTGGATTTTCCTTGGAGATGCCCCAGACATGTACTGACCAGCCGTAACCTTGTTTACTTTATGAGCTCTGAGAAGCCCCACAGCCTGGCGTGCCGTGGCTACCCAGTGGGACAATGTTTAGTGCCGAGTCTAGCGACAAGTTCCCAGCAAAGTCAGAATCGATTCACATGCTCATAGTCAAACAATTATTTAACATAACAGAGCGATAAATTTATTGCTGCATAGTTGCCTAAACTGGAGGGAAGGCCTTTTAAAGAGTGCTTCTCAGTACTTGCTGGCTTGTCTGTGTGTTCCTGTGTCCTGATTTGAGACCAGACGGTGGGTTTCCTTCACGCTGGGTTGCTCAGCTTTTGAACTTCCATCATCCGGACTCACCAGCAGCTATTAGCAGCCTGTAGACTGAGTATTCAGCGTGTCGTCTGTTCTCTAGTGTCTGCTTCCTAAAACATCGCTGCTCCTTCCAGAGCCACCGCCAGGGAAGTGAGTAGCTTGTCTGGCCGTAGTGGACCCTCGTATTTCGTCTCAGCTCTCTTCTGAGCGCAGCCTGTGTTTGCTCTGCAGAGCAGTCGTCTCGGTGAATGCTCACTGCCACTTCACTTTCCATCCTTCCTCTGGATAACGTGATGATAGAGATAAGCGATTTCCCGCCATTTGAACTGGCCCATGGCTGCTGTTAGCCAAAATTAATCTTAGGAGGTACAGCTGGGAGCAGTGCTGTGCCAGGTTTATTTAGTAAAGTTCCCAGAGCTCCACATGACAAGGCGGCTCAAGTAATGGGCAGTTGTCTCCATCATGCAAATTTGAGGAACGAATTAATCAAGCAAAGGTCAGCTGTTGCCATTATCTAGCCCAGCTAACAGCGCTGATCATCACAGTTTCTGAGAGCTGTTGAGTAAGTCTGGACTCTCTTAGTAACAGGAACTTCAGTCCTCTAGATGCAGGTTTTGTTTTGAAATGATACCCAGCTCCTGAATCTTGCAAAGCCTAGTAAAATAGAGAAACCAGATCATGAATGTTCATCTGAAAAACAGACAGACCTTCCTCCACCCCAACTGATGCAGCTGCTGCACACCACGCTGTCAGTTCTCCTACGTTACTAGCAGGCAGAGTTATGAGCTCCTACTTAAGTGCTATCTGTCCTCGCAGATACTGGGGACACCCCTTCAGATAGCAGTGACTTCGTTCTTCCATCTCTGGAGTGGTTTGGGCTGACCACAGAAATATCAGAAGGAGAAGCGCTAGGGATGTTCAGGTTTTGCAGACTGACAGCCAAGCAAAACCTTCTCCCTCTCTACCCTTGTTAGGAAAATATTCCACCCACTGCATGCAGCTCTCTGCAGGGCTCTGGAGACTACTCTCTGCGGAAGGTGTCCTATAGTCTCATCCTCTTTTCCAAGGCTGGGAGGCCGTGTCAGGCTGGGCAAAGCAGAGTGGCCTGGGGAATGCTGTTCCCCTCTTGGCTTTGAGTCTGCACTGTGAGCTCTTGTGCAGAGAGCTGCTGGGAAGATCTCCTCCCTTGGAGGACCTTCAAGCAGCCAGATAAACTGCACTGCCCAGAACGTGAAGAAAGATTTAGGATTTATGCACGCTGGCCAGAGCCAAATCAAACATATTTGTTTCGTGCTGTGTTATTTGTCAAAATGACATCATTCTTCGTGCTGATAAACAAGGGAATTCTGACTGCACCCCACGCAGAAAATGCCACGCGTTGAGTTCTGACGCCTTCGCTGTGTGCAGTAAGGAACCGCGTGGAGCAACCGGGGTGACTTCTAATCCTCCTCATGAGCCAGTGAAACCACAGGCACCACAAACATTCGTGCAGCTCCTTACTGCTCCTGCCTAAGCACCAAAATGGTCTGGCTCGTTATCCCTGAGCCTGTTAATTCCACAGGTAAGGGGTGCTTTTGTGACCAAGGCATTCTGAAGGGCTCAGGATCCTGCAACACCGAGGCCACTGGATGACGGCAGTGGGTGCCAGACTTGCTTAGCAGCAGCTCTAGGCAGGGGCTGATGCTGCCCTTGTGATGAGGCAGATGGACAAGGGCTATAAATGAAAGTCACTGCCATCACTCCTGGGGTGCAGGGTGGATGGAAAGGAGGAGGCACAGCTTCCTCACACCTCTCCTCCAGCAGCCAGGTACAACTGCACCAAACAGCAGGGAAAGTCCTGCCAGCCCCACCGTGTACCCACAGGTACCTCTGGGAAGATGCGGGGTGCTCCAGCTCCTGTTGCGGGTCTGCAGAGGGCAGGGAGGTGCTGCTGCCTGCCCACAGCCCGGGAGCAGAGTCTTTCCTCCACGCAGAGCACGTGTGCAAAGCCAGGCTGTGATGAAGCAGCTCCCTCTGAGCAGCAGCCTGTGTGTTTTGTGCTATACTAAGCACTACAGGAGTGACGGCAGTTAAAGTCAGCAGCATGAAAATGAACATTTAGGAGGATACTCTATATTCCTTAGCGAAGCACTGCTACCCCAAACACACTGTGTGGGCTCGGCTGCGAGGAGGAAGAAAGAAAGATTATAATAAAAAATAGACTGCAGGCGTGGAGTGAACAGTTGCCGTGACCTTGCCTTTTGTATGCCATTACACAATTCAATGGCAGTCCACTCAAACCTTGCTCTCGATCAATATCCTATTAAAGCAGCACAAAAAGTCTCTATAAACTTAGTGGTTAGCTATGTTTATAAATGGAACTCAGCATAATTAGACGGTCAATAGCAGGCTGTACTAGTAATTTTAAAATGAACATCACACATTTCATATCTGTTGTATTCGGCGAAAGCTCTTTGAACCTAGCGATACGGAGCGTAGGGAACAAAGGCCCAGCAAAAAAAGGGGAGGGGAAAGAAACCCTCCCAGCTCCCCTTTCCTTTCGGCAACGGTGGCAGCAGCAGCTCAGTGTTTCCCTTTGTTTGTGGAGTCACAACACAGGAAAAAGTTTATTAGTCAAATGTCATGTTTCTCCTATTTAACCTTAAACACGTTATCACTTTGCTGCAGCGTTACACGTGTAATGATCTTAGTCACATCCCAGCCCCTTTGGATAAATAAATACATTGCAAACGAATAAAGAAAGGGAAAAAAGAAACTAAATATGAACATGACCCAGAGCTACAGCCCTTGTCCAAGGCAGACAAATGCCAGCCTGGCTGGTTTTATTTAGTGGCTTTCCTGTTGGCTAATTCAATAAATTTTTCAAAATAAATATTCCAATTGGGTTAAGTCAGAGGGCTTTTTGGTAATTTATCTGTTATTTTTCTTGACATTTGGGGTGAAGATCTGAGCTAATGGGCTGGCAGCGGAGGGAGCAGACTGGCAGCAACAGAGATGCTGCTCAGTCAAGGGCATCCACTTTACTACCTCCTCGTTTTGGGCAAACAGGCTCCTCCTGCCCCTAACATATCCCATCCGCAGAGGGATTTTTGTGATGCCAGCAGCTGAAGTGAATGATGAGGAACACATCAGTTTGCCCAAAAAGCCTGTGCCCAGCAGCAGGCTGGGTTTTAGGGGGTGATGGGTAGTGCCTCCCTCTTCCTGTCAGCTCAGAGCCCTGGGTCTGAGCTCCTCTTGATGGCAGCATGTAGGTGGAGACTGCTGTTTTGACTCACAGCTGTAAATTCTGACATCCTTTCCTGTTTGGGAGATGTTCCTGAGCTGTCAGAAGGTCACTTTGTGGCAGAGTGTTTCTTGGGGTGGAGAATGATGTGTTTTTAATGTCACCGCCCGGCCTCCCCCAAGGCTGCAGTGTGTAGCTGTGCTGGGGAGGACCTTCCCAACCATACTGCTGCTTGTTGTGGAGCCACAGGCTGCTCCCAAGGTGGAGGGACAGTGCTCTTGGAGGGGGGTGCACTGCGGATTGTGAGATGCTGCAACGAAGAGCTTTAGTTTGGATAGATTTCTGCAACAGTTTGCGTTGCTCTGGGCTCTTCGCTTGCTCTCCAGAGCTGCAGCCTTTGCAGGAAATCCTGCGAATCCGTGCAGGTGTTCACAGCTGCTTGGGGCTCACGTAGGGTGGACAGTCCGCAAAGGCAGTGCAAGAAGCCATTTGGAGCAGTCTGAGGTGCCTCCTGGCCGGGCTGGCTGCCCTGGCCCACTCCCGTGGCCGTGTTGCCCTGCAAAACACCAGGGCAACGAGAGGAGGCAGATGCCAGGCACTGAGGTTCGGCACGGCCAGAGCCCACGCAGGAGGTGTGAGGTGTGGCTCCGCTCTCCTGGGCTGAGGCAGAGGCAGAAAGAACAGGCGGGCTTCAACCAAATTCCAGCCTGGAAGAGGAAGCAACCTTCTCCCATGCGGATGGAAAACATTAACCTCTTCCTGACAGTCTCAGGGTGGGCTCGTTGCTGTGTTGTGTGGTAGGAAATGGGGTAACCACGAGCAAAGACACGCATGAGCGTTGCTGAAAGGCAGACATGGAGTACGGGCCAGTCAGGTGGGCAGGAGAAGGCATTTTGGGACAGCTTAGCCGCATGCCGTGTTCCTCCAGCACTGGAGACCTTGAACTGGCTGTGGTAGGTTCATGACTCCAAGAGATTCTGATGCCAAAGGGCAGCCAGGCACTTTAACCCTTGCTGTTGGGGTCTGTTGGTGTTTGTTGAGGGTGGATTTTGGTCTTTAACCCTTTGGGTTGCAAACAGGCAACCTGAGTGTGGCAAGGGGCTTTGGCCTGTGACAGACAGGGCATCCTTCAGGTTGGCTACCCTGTGATTAGTCCTGTCTACTTAGCACTGAGTTTACACAGCATTAGCAAGTTCATTCCTACCCCACCCCTGCTCTGGAGATCCATTTCACTTTCCTAAAGGGCCAAATCAAGTCTTGGAACAGAAGGAACAGAAACATCCAGGATTTGAGGAGAGAGCAATAAACAGAGGGAAGTGAGAGAAAGAAGAGACGTTTATCCAGATACAGCTTTTTTTTTCCTCCCGTATCTGCTTGGAATAAAGCAGTTCCATAAATCTTGCTGTGGCTAGGAAATTCCTCGTTCCTCAGAACAAACGGGTGCTTTAATGTAGCACTGCCCCTTTTCTGTGCCTGTTTGGGGAAATGCTGTGTTGGGAAAACCTGTGAGCTGGGCTCTGGTGGGGAGAGGGTGCAGAGGAATTGATCAGCAGAGGGTTTGCAGAGCACAAATCTGTTTGGCAAGGAAGTTGCTGAAAACTGTGCAGTAGATGCTGCAGCGAGTACCTTTATGATTGATTTCCATTCAAGTCAGACTGACTGCAGTGTGGTCATTTTTCTAACCCATAACTGCTCACACTGCAGCAGTCTGCTATCTGCAGGGTGTCTGAATTATAGCAGCCTGCGTCCGTGTTACCTTTCACACAAATTACTTACACTGGTTTCTTTTTCCATGCAAATTCATCAGTTTTACAGCCTCTTGTAGCTGCTGTCAGGAAACTCTTGCAGAAAGCACAAATTGATAAAAAGAGTTAATTTTACTAGGCTTAATTTTTCTCTCCGTTAACGCACCCTCTCACACACCTCGGCGTGCAGGAAGCACGCAAAAGTTAGGGGAAGATAACGGGGGGGGTTGGGTGTTCTGGCCATAAATGACTTCCCCCACTTGGTTCCTTTTTAATGATCATTCCAGATTTTTCTCAAATTTTAACGGCACTGTGTGTTTTCCGTCCCGTGCTTTTAAAAAGTCCGTAGCAATCCAGGCTGTTCCCTGTCTGGCTCAATGACGTTCTTCAGAGACCTTTGCCAAACAACAACTAATTGTCTTGTGGGGATGATGAGGCAGCTGCAAAGCTACATTGTTCCTCTGTCCAATCTGAGCTCCTTAAGACTTGGGGTGAAATACTGGCCCGTTACAGTCAGTGGCAGCACTCCCAGCAGCCTGCATGTCAGCCCAGACATGTTAGCTGGGTGATAGGAACCATCCCGCCTTCATTTCCTCACTCCTGCCCCGTCGCAGCGAAAGGTTTTTGTGCGTTTGAGAACGGGCCAGCTTCTCAGACCAAAGATTCAGCTTGGCTCGGCGTCCTCGTGTGGCACTGGGACGGCTTCGCCTTTGTTGTTGTGAGTTGGGGCTCCCAGACAATGCGTTCCGGGCCAGGCTTGGACGTCCTTTCCTCAGACAACTCTAAACACGAGAGAAAATCCTGATCTGTAGTTGTCAGCTCCCTGAGCCAATTGTCCTGGAAATAGCACTGGAACAGCCCCAGTGGCTGTGGGACCGTGTAGTGGCTTTTTCTGTGAGATGAATTATCTGTTGACTTTAAACCGTTCCATTCCTTTTTCTGTGCCGAGGAAAAACCTGAGTCTGTAGCCTCATGCCTGTAAGCCTCAGAGTGTGGAGGGATTCATAATGGTTTAATGTAAGTCTAAGGAGATCTCCAGGTCTTCATGTCCTGTGTGATCAAACTGAGGCTCTCAGTAAGGTGAGAAGAGGTGAACAGTGAAAGGTAATTGCTGGATAGAAGTTTTTGAGGGTCCTGTTGTTGTCTCTGTCTGTGGTTTAGCTGGAGGAGAGGCCAGAGGAAGGCTCAGAAGTTTGCAGGCAGGAAGGAACTGAGGTTTCTCCTCTGCTTTTCTGCTTTCTCCAAGGGGCATCTGTAACCTCAGTGCTCCTGGATGTACCTCATGTGTCTACCGGAGGTCCTGAGGCTTGTGTTTCCCTGCCTGTACTGCTCATAGGTTGTGCTGAGCACACCAGAGGGGTGATGCAGCCTTGCTTGTAGCTGTGCCGATAGATCCAGGATTGTCCCAAAAGCAACAAGTTGCATTAACAGTTAGAACGATATTAACAGAAGAGCCGCATTTAAAGCAAGTTTTGCCTTAATTATTAGTGGGTTTAAAGAAAAAAAACACCTTTGGAGGAGTGTGAGAGTCAGTTTCATGGAACGTGTTATTCTTGATAGCGTTTACATCTCGGGTGCAGTGCCAGTTACCAGGAGCGTTGCCTAATTTCCACCTATTCTGACTGTGAGACCAAACACTCTGGTGAGGAGGAAAGTGACTCTGTGCTGCAGTTCGTGCCTTGCTCACATGACTTACCGACTGCAATCTCTTTTGTTTTCCCAGCACCGATAGCTGCAGGAACAGGCCCTAATTTCTCCCTCTCAGATTTGGAAAGTTCTTCATACTACAGCATGAGCCCAGGAGCAATGAGGAGATCTTTACCTAGCACATCCTCTACCAGGTAATTTAATCTCTGCCTACTACCAGGTTACTTGGAAACCCAGACCAGCATCATTACTCATCCGGGAAAGTAACCATTACATTCCCTGACAAGCTGTACGGGGGCCTCAAGATGAGGAGCCGTTTCAGGTTCGCAGAGCTGCGTGTTCAGCTGGATTGCTCTTAAAGTTCTTTCTGTATGTACAGGCTGCAAAGGAAAACTGCCGTACTGACTCGCATAGCTGCTGGCATGTTTGTACTTCTGGCTTGTGTGTCGGGAGAAGTTCCACTGCAGCTGCTGGGGCAGAAGAATGAGGAGACTATTGAGATCTGCCACTTTGTCCTAGGAGGAGGGTCCTAGGGATAAACTCACTTGCATTTTTTATCATACAAAGTGTTACCTGTGAAGCTGGGCTGGTTTTAGCACCTTGGCCTGTGCTGCGTTCCAGTTTGCCTTTAGAAACCTGTGACTCAGCCTTTGGAAAACCCTGTTGTTAATGCAGATGACTACCCAGTCTGATTTTGCTGTTTGGCTTTGATGCCAGCTATCAAACAAGGATATTTTTTATTTTTTACCCTTAACCATCCGTGAGATTAGATTTATAAACAAGCCCAGTCACTCTAGTCATCTTGAACACTATTAAAGGAGCAGATTGATTTTATTTTTCCCCCCTCCAGCCAAAACAGATCACTTATTTCAAAGACATGACAAGAAAGCCTAACTTCAGCCCAGGGTGCTCTTACTGTTTTATCTCAGCCTGCAGTGCCACCAGCTTTGCAGTAAGCAAGTGCACATGTAAAAATTCTCTCCAAGTGTGAAAAACAGTCTTTAAAGAGAGCACCTTAGCAATGACTTACTACAGTTTGCAGTGACTGGAGGACCGCTGTACATCTTGCACTCGGTGTACTGGTTATGAAGCTCAGTGACTACAATTCCCATTACACCTCAGTCAAAACCCTTTTTTGCATGGGAAGTGTGAACCCTACAGTGCTCATCATTAGCCCCGTCCTCAGGTAGAATTTACTTGTGACTCCAGAAGCAAAAAAAGCGAGGTTATGAATGTGACTTGAGAGCTCAAGCTGTTGCTCTTCTATTCTTCTGCAAATAGCTATCACTGATAAGGAGCTAATTATGAACAGCATGGGTAGTTAATAACTTGGTAATATGTTTGTTTTCCTCTCATTAGGCTGTTCCCAGTCAGGAAAAAAAGGATATTCCTTAAATACACAGACTCAGCAGAATTATCAGGCGATAATTATATTGTATGCGCACAGTTTCCCCTATTGACACATAACAATTCTCTGAATTAAGGAATGGCCAAACCTGCATTCCTCACATACCGCAGGACTTACTCTTCCTGTTTCTCACCAACTGATTTTGCATACCCGCCAGCTCCTACCTGAGCACGGCTTCGGGTGGGGAGCTGCATGTTTTAAACCAATAGAAATTGCAGTGGAATTTTTTATGTCTATTAAATATGTTCTCCCTACACAGAGGGCCCTGTTCTTGACTGCCTTAAGTCTTAATAGAATACAGATTTGCTGAAAAAAGTGAGCTGACCCAGCCTTGGAAAAGTGCTTAGAGGAGAAATTCTCGGTAACGTCCCTACGCAGTCTGCACAACTCGTTACAGAGAACGGAGCCAAGTGGGGCGTCTTTGGCTTGGGGATTCTCTCCTTGCACAACTTCAGGGGGCTGAGTCAGGGACCACAAGAGACCACGAAAGGGCTCTTTAGTCTCCTGAGCCTTTGTTGAGCAAGGTGGGATAGATCCCAAGGGAATAGTACAGACACTGCCCAGAGTAAAATTAAAATGCTGAAACGTGTGAGATAACAACGCTTGAACCAAAAATAGGCTCGTCCGTCATTCCTGCTCTGTGCTGCTTCTCATGGGCAGAAGTCGAGGCTAATTTAATGGTTGCAGTTAAAAGATTGAAAATCGAACTGATAAACAATTTGTCTTTCAGAATCGGCTGTGGAAAAATCTGTCAGTTAAAATATGTCTTGTGTGTCCTGACTATATTCATTCCAATAGCAGAAACCATGTGATGCAGATTAAATCACTGCCTTTTTCGAAGCACACAGGGGTCAAGAAAAACCCCTACTTGCTGATCTGTAAAGGCCTAGATGCTAGTTAAACTAACTTGTTTAGGGGCTCAAACTGGACTCTCTGAGAAGGTTTTACGTCTCTCTGAAGCTCAGGTGTTGGCAATGAAGCACATCAGAAAGGAGTGGATGCTGAGAGGTTGGGTGGGGCAGGATGGCTGTGGCTCATACCTTCCCCTTCTTAAGGCTCTACATTAAATCTAAATGTTTGCTTCTCACAGAACCAGAGGGAAGGGCTTCAGGCATCAATAGGGTAGGGTTTGACTAGACATCAGGACAAAATTCTTCTTGGAGAGAGTGGTCAGGCACTGGAATGGGCTGCCCAGGGTAGTGGTTGAGTCTCCATCCCTGGACGTGTTTAAAAGTCACTTAGACATAGTGTTGGAGGATCTGGTGTAGGGGTGAACTTGTAGAGTAGGGTTGATGGTTGGACTCGAATTTCCAACCTGAATGATTCTGTGATTCTATTGTACAGCTGGCCCAGCTTCCATAGCGAAGTTGGGCAGGACTAGCAAAATGCGTTCCCACAGAGATGCCTTTGTTGCTGTCCACACATACATTGAAGCTGTGTTTTTACTTTCTCAGCTCTACAAAACGTCTCAAGTCTGTGGAGGATGAGATGGACAGTCCTGGTGAGGAGCCGTTTTATACAAGCCAAGGGCGCTCTCCAGGAAGTGGCAGCCAGTCAAGTGGATGGCATGAAGTGGAGCCAGGTAAGCCCTGGCTTCCAGGAGCCCTAGAACATCGTCTCTGGTGGTTGTGTTTTGTTACCCTGAATGCTGTCTAGAAAGGTGATCAGTTTGAAACAGCTTGTAAGTTCTGGGAAAAGGTTAGTCTAATGGAAGCACTGTAGAGGTTGTGTTGCTCCTGCAGCTGTGAGTGTTTCTCTAGTGTGTCACTTCTGTGTTTTGGCCAAATATCCGAAGTATTTAAATAATGCAGCAAAAGACAGGCCGTCGTTTTCTGTCAGAGTGTCCAGATTCAATTCTGGGATAGCAGTGGGCAATCACAGACCTGTCTGTGCCCTCAAAGAAATATCCTGACATTTCTTATATGAGGTAGAAGGACTTTTGAAGCATCATCCACCACTTGAGCTCACTTAGTGATGACTTTGAAGAGACTTGCAGAAGGAGTTGTTTTCTTAACCTGTGATGCTGTGAAGTGTGATTGGAGGCTTCATCTCAAATGAGAGATCCTTGGGCTTCCTCTGCTCTATTAATCTTTGTGTATGAGCTTTCTTGTGGATCATTTTTTGGGTTGTGTTTCATACTTGACTGTCCATTGATCACTTACTCTGAGATGTCTGGGTGCTTAATACTCTCGGAAATACTTCTCTGTGTCAGTGCTGTGTGCAGAGGTAAAGTTAATGCCTCAGTTTCTCGTACAGCTCCATAATCAAGTGCTTCCTGCCAGTAAAAATGAGTCGCCTTTGTCAGATGAAGGCAAGCAGAGCTTTCATCTTCAGGCTTCCGGTGTTTGAGAAGATCCTTTACAGAGCCCAAAGGATCTTTTGTAATACCTAATTTATTTTTTTTCTCATTTGTTTGGATTTAAAATAATATGGTTTTGGTTTGATTGAAAACAACACATGCTTGGCCAGGGCTCTGGGTATAATGAACTGTACAGCATAGAAAAGTAAACTCAACCTGAACAGCATTAAAATCAGATCGGTGGGCACTTGGCCAGCCACCTATATCCTTCATCATGTAGGAAACATACCCACAGCTTTCTCTGGAGACCCTGTCAAACAGCTGTCCTTTACAGCATGCCCAGAAAGTCACCAAATTTGGGCTGTTCCAGACTGGAAGGGGAGTGATTCCCGTGCCTGGGAGCCCTTGGAGGATCCCCTGCCAGCTGCCCTCTCTCCTCTAATGAGGAGGAGCCAGCTTGTGGGCCCTTATTGACTGCAGATGTGGCACTTTGGCAGGAGGAGAGGGTGGACCTGCAGGCAGACAAGTGCCAGGCTCCCTGTGACTGCCTTGCTGCCGCCGTCCCCAGGGCTCTGGTGTTTTCAGAGAGGTGTCCTGCTCAGTAGACACTAGGGGCTGTTTCCTCCATCAGCTCCAGGCTCCAGATGATGTAAGGCAGCGCTTCACCTTGTGCTAAACCAGTCTGCTCATGGAGCGGCAAAAACACAAACAAAAGCTCAGTGCCCATTGAAAGGGAGAGATCACAGCCTCCTCAGCAGACACAGATGGCTGGAAGCTGACTGGGTCACTGCATCTACATCATTGTCAGACTGGAGGCTGACTCCCCCCAAACTTTGGGGTTCTCTTTGTTAGTGACAAATGTTCTTCGTTTGTGCAACAGCCAGGGGTGGCTGTTAATTTTGCTGTCACTTCTGGTGGGTTTCCCCAAGTGTGGTCATTATCTCTGTCTCATCCAAGTTCTGACTAGATGGTGGCACTGAGCTGGACAAGAGAAGTACCTAAGGCTTTCCACCTCTGAAGCTTCTCCACCACTCTTGGCACCACTGGGTGTCCGTCATGAAGAAACTCAGCTGCTTGTCCCAAACTTCCTGAGGTCCTCAGAAAGGCAAGAACGAGTCAGAGAAGTTTCTTCCTCATGACCTTCCTGACTTACTACAGAAAAATCCCAGATTCCGCTTATTCCTGCCCGTAAAATGGCAGAGAATCACCTTGCAACGTCAGGGACTGGAGCCAGGTACCAACTAGATATAGCTCAGCTGCACCAGGCCATCTATCACTGTCACAGCTGTGAAGAAAAAGAGCTTTATCCTGCCTGCGTGGGATGCACTTTCAAACCATCTTTGTGCTGTAGCCACGCAGCGTCACCTTAATACTCATGCTGGGGCTTTCCAGCAGCCTCTCTTCTGAACTCATTGCCTCAGCTTCTCTGTAAAACAGGGTCACTGCAAGAGCATGGCTGGCATGGAGACTGCCTCAAGAGCCACAGCTCATCAGTGGTGAAGGACAAAGCAGAACTGGAGTGTCTTTCCATGCCAGGTTACGTGGCTGGCACAAGGTGCTCCCTGCTGAGGGCTGTGCACGGTGCCTTCTCTCAGAATCACACGTGGGGCTCAGACTAACGTCTGCCCCTTTGGATTTGACATGGACGCTTTATCTCCAGAAGGGTCAAATGTTTCAGGAGTCTTTAGTGGGGCATCTGCTCAGAAAACATATTGATCATCGGGAAGCCTACAGATGATGTTAACATCCTGTCTTAGCTGATGGTTTGCTGCAGTGTTCCTCTCCAAGAGGGGGGCTGTGGGACCTGGACCTGTTTCAGATCTGTCCTTTCTGATGCCTCTCCTGTCCAGAAAAGGCCTTGCTGTTTATTTGATCTGCACCCAGAGCGATGGCACCATTATACCAGATCATAATCTTTGAGCTTCAGTGTGTTGGGTTCTTTTCCTCAGTGAAATTTGCAGTAGAATTTTAGAGGCTAACCCGATCTCTTTGTTTGCCTTGGCGTTTCTGGCCTGTGGTTCATTTTCTGCTGCGTGGGATAAGGCAGGTATCAGCGGTGCAGAGTGATGCTGGTTGGGAAGACAGGCTGAAGTTTTTATCCCTCGCTGGCAGAGATGTGTAAGCCAGGTTTCCAACCTCTATAATTAAACCCTGTCCTTTGGGGTACTGGCCAAACAATGGGAAGAGGAAATCAGACCAAGGAAAGGAAGCTCAGACTTGTCTGTGGGATGGCTGTTCTGGCTGGGAAGGAAAGTTCAGAGAGGAGCCAGCAGCCAAGCTCCCAGCCCAGTAGGATCCACACCAAAGATAATAATATATCCTTTGGCTTTATTGCCACTGAGTAGATTGCTTCCTCACAGGAGATTGAGATTTATGCGGAGATAGCTCCTTGGCCTATGTGCCTTGACAGGTTTATGGGAGCGAGAGGATGAATATTCTGCGTGGTGCATTTGCTTAATTCTGAGGTGTGCACATGAGAAAAGGTGGGGACTCAAACACGGGAGCATGTGTGAAGCACCCAGGTGCTTATGCACGAGGAGAGACTGAGGGATGAGCTCGTGGCACAGACTCTGGGAGAGCTGTAAGGAAAAGTGTTGCCAGAAACAGCACAGGGAAATGAGAGGGAGGTTGGAGAAATCTTTTGCTTGAAAGAGAACACAATATGGGAGAGAAAGGAGATTGAGAAGATAATCTTAGACCATAGAGGAAGGAGAAAGTGTATAGGGGAAAGAAAAACAAATGGAAGATGTGATCTCCTTTCAGAGCAAGAACTCTCCTCTCAGAGAGAGCAGAGGGTTATTTACTGCCAGCCGTGACTAGTCGCTCTACATCTGTCTCCATTTTTTTTCTCTTGAACAAATTCCCTTTTTGGATACTTTCTTCCTGCTTTGCTTCCCTGTGATTGCCCCTGTAAGTGGTCTTTGGAGGGCAGGCTGTGTACTCAGAACATATGTGCAAACTGGCAGGAGAACAGAAGAGGACAAAACCACTCTGTGTGCTATTTAGATTAGGCACTGGATGCTTCCCCCGTGCCTACTCTTGGGGTCTCCGCTGTGTGGAGAGCACAGGCTGCACCTATTGTCCATCCACAGTCCTTCGTCTGCGCTTCACGCCGTGGGGTTTGGAGCATCCTGATGTCTGTCTTGCATGGATCCTACATGCTTCACCTGCTAGCAACATGACCTTGCCATTGCTGGCATTTCTGACCCGTAATAATGAGCAGAGGACTCAGCCTCGTGTTTCTTGCACCTAGATCCTCCTTGTGAGCGAGGCTACAGCACTCCTGTCAGACGTGACAGCCAAAGCAGAGCCCAGCATTGATCCCATGTTCCTTGTGCTGTTCTCCATGAGTCTCGCATCCACTTACCTTCACTCGAAAGCTCCTGGGGAGCTCCTAGGCCTGAAAAGGTGGAGGCTGCCAGAAAAGATGAATTTCCTTTCACAACAGGAAGGCTTAGGAAGTAAAACAAAGCAGACATGTAGTAAATTACTTCTGCTTTTCAAATACCTTTTGCGGTATCCTCCTTACCGTTGCTTGATCTCAGCACTTGCAGGACATAACTCTTCTTAACCGAGAAGAAAGGGCAAGAGAGGATAAAGACGACGTTAGTAAGTAAGCAAGGCAACATCACAGTGGCTGTGGACTCGTGTACAACGCTGGCCCGTGCTCCGTTCTGTGGCACCTCAGCTTGTGATGGACGTAAGCTATCACAGAGCAGGGAAAAGTTCCTGTAACTCCATGATAAAAGATCGAGTTAAGGGGTGTCAGAGTGCCGCTCCGGCATTTCCTGATGCTTTCTCTTGGTGTGCCCTCTCAGCCATTTTGCATTCGCTTGGCATTTACCAATATTACTTCCATTGTGTTTCCACAGTGTGGCATGGAAGAGTGTTGAAGATGCAGATGTGGAGCATCTCACTAGGTTATTTATTTAACTCTTCCTGGTACTTGTATTTCCACACGGTAGTTTTGTCCCAAGAGGACAGTACCCTCAGGAAAGGAGGGGTTTTTTTGTATGGTTTGGCTCAGTGATCTAGGAGGTCCTTTCCAACCATGATTATTCTGTGATTCTGTGCTTTTTAAGTATCTGAAGGAGCAATTAGTTCTGCTTCAGTTGTCTTGGCCAACTTGCACCACTGCACCCATCCGCAAAATGAGTAGAGCTCTGTGGTCCTCCTTCCACCAAGGTTTTTCACACCATGGTCACCCAGCTTCCATTGCCCCAGGTCAACCCTGACGGTTCTGCTGCTGGTGACACCGTGTTCAGCTCTTGTGTACCATTACCTTGAGAACCCCAAGAACCAAATGAGACTTTCAATGCAGAAAGCCTTAAGGAATTACAGCACTTGGCTGAAAGGCTTATGTGCAGTTGCAGGGACTCATGAAGCTGATAATGTTACATGAACCTGCAGTAAGCTTGAGAGCTCCCTGCTAGACTGCTGGACACGTCTTTAGTAGTAAAGAGGACGCGAAACTCAGCTTTGTGATTGCTCACTGCACTTCTCGTGCAGCTCCTTCTCATGTCACCGTCTGTGGGACCGTCTGAGAATAATTTCTGAGCAATTTCTGTGCTGCTCAGGAGCCGAGATCCTGCTTGGGAGTATTTTCCTCGCAGTGATAGTGACTCACAACTTAACGGCATCGTGTCTCTCTCCACCGCTGGTTATGGGACAAGCGCATGCAGGCAGCCACCCCAAGCTCTTGTTTCAATAGCCCTTTTCTTCAGTCTGGCGTGGGCTTTGTTCTTAGCAGGTCCTCAGCACACAAGGAAAATTCTTCCCCGTATTTCCTAAGGAACTTCTGTTTATGCCTTGCACATCAGAAAGACTCGTTCAGGCATAGATCAGATGACTACAGGAGTTTGTTTGCAAAGTCTGTTTGGAATTACATGTTGGAAAAGCCAGAGAAAGTGGGGAGAGGGAGATCCTGCATAGTGTTCTTTCTGCATTCTTTATGCCCTAAACACAGTTGTTGCCTGGCACCACCTAGAAGATAAAATATGGATAGTCTGTCCTAGCATCAGCGATGCAGAGAGCGTCTGATCTGTCCTCAGGCAAAGGATCTGTGGGGCTCATCAAAAGACTTGAAGCCACACACTAACTCACATCTCAGAGAAGTTTCCAATGATTGTTTTACATCGCTGCCAACAATTCAAGGGACTGACTGTAGAAAATATGATGAAAAACATGAGAACCATATATTATACAAAATAAGGAATAGAAAAATAATCCCCCCCACCTTTTTGCTTTTTTTTTTACTGGGAAAACATTCAACTTCAGACCTGGAGTATTCAATATCAAATAATTCTCTGGCACTACTTTACAGCGACTTACTGCAGTGGGCAGTTTGCGCTGGATTGTAACAAGACACAGGAATTTCATGATCTTTATTAATTTCTTCAAGCTGAACCGTTTGGATACTCCTGGAGCTACTTAAGGAAGCCAAAACCAAGGAAATGTCTCTTTTCCTTAGACCAGAGGAGGTCTGCATCCAGGATCCCTGCCAATTATGTTTGCTAGGTATTTCCCAGATGTGACATTGGCTCGCCCTCCAATTCTCAGTGTGTACAGAAAACTCAGACACACTCTCACAACCATTCAGGTTGTACCTGCCTTGTGTGGCAACTTCATTACATGCCGTGACATATCTATCAGCAGGCACCAGGGCCATTTTTTCCTCCATTGAACTTAATATCTTCAGACAGGGGGAAAGTTTCGCAACCAGACGAGACTTCAGCCCACAGCATAGTTTGGCTTTTTTCAATGGGAGGTCGGAAAGGGATCACGTTCCTCTGGTGGTCAGAACATTTTGGTTTGCAGCAAATAGAATTTCATCAGGCTAATGTGGGTCTTGAGCTGAAGAAGTACCATGAGTGGAACGGCTGACAGGACCTGTGGCCTCCCAGATTCATGTGAACTTCCACTGTTCATCTTCTCTGAACCACTTATCATACAATCACAGGCTGGTTTGAACTGGAAGGGAGCGCAGAGCTCACCCTGTCCCAGCTCCCTACCGTGGGAAGCGACACCTCTCACTAGACCAGGTTGCCCAGAGCCCCATCCGACCTGGCCTTGGACACTTCCCATGATAAAGCTGCCACAACCTCCCTGGGCAACCTGTTCCAGTACCTCAGCACCCTCACAGGAAGGAATTTCCCCTTCAGATCTAATCTAAATCTCTCCACTTTGAGCTTGAAAACATCTCCCTTGTCCTGTCACTGGAGTCCCTCATAAGAAGTCCCTCTTCACCTTTCTTCTGGGTTTGCTCCAAGTCCCAAATCATCTGCTGCAATCACCAGACACGAGTTTAGGGGGAAACATACCGAATAGTTACTTCTGAGCTTTGTTAGACTGTCCAGTGCGACTTCTGCTCCTGCTTTCCCCCTTTCTCCATTCCCATTCAGTCCCCTGCGTCTCATCTCCAGGGCCTTGTACACAGTTTCTCATTGTTCTCCCCTCTCTATCCTGCTGTGGCAGGGGGATTGGACTAGATGATCTTTCACAGTCCCTTCCAGTCCCTAATGTTCTGTGATTCTTCAGAGCCTTCCGACATCCTTGTTCTGCCAGAGCAGAGAAGCAGAGTGAGTTTTTAGCCTTGCGCTACCTCTCATGCTGGCGTTACTGGTGCACGGACTTAAACATGCTCCCGCGTGCCTGCTGCCACCTCACAAGCTGGTGTCACGAGAGCACAGTCAGGAAGCTCCAGCAGAACACAGAGCTTTGCCTAAATGTCTTTGCTTTCAGAGAGTCCATGTGTTCCTGTATCCCAGCTCTCTGCATTACAGCGTCCCATCAAAACACAAGCTGCCCAGTGGTTTTGCAAGTGCATGAGATTTCCCCCCCCCTTTCTTCTCCAAGCAATAACACTTATCAACTTGTACTGAAATACCATATCAGCTCCTTGTCACCGGCAGTCTACAGTTCCTGCCGCTAAAAGTTTAATGCATTTACAGGAGCACTTAGGCATCAAGACTTTGATATCACAATCTGTTAGTCACAGGTGCTACATGATAGGTTTGTGTTAGCACATTATAGATCCTTGATCAGATACTGCACAAAATGTGTGTGTTTCTCTGCCAGCCAGTCGCAATCAGGCTGCTGCATAGCTGATGAGTTACTCACCAGCCTAAGTTGTTGTTTATTGGAAACCAGAACTTTTCCAGAGCTGCACCTTAGTGGAGAACTGAAAACACCAATTGGTCAAGGCCACTGGAGATCTTACCGGGAGGCAGGGGAGATGCAGCAGGGCAGTAGTGGTGCTTGGGGCAGCAGCACCCTTTTGCAGGAGTGTTCATCGAGTCAAATGGTTAACGCTGCTCATTTGCTATAACAGACGTTGTCGTTCTGACAGCAGATTACCACTGGATCAATGGCTCAGCTCTCCTTTGCCAGTTCACGTAGTGGCATGGGACCTGTGACAACATGCCATGCTGCTGGCATTGCTGGCTCAAGGCATGGAGCACCGTTAGAGGTGGGGAAAGAGCTGCTGACAGAACAGTCAGTTCAGACTGAAAAGTCCTGGGGGTTTTCACAGCCCCTAAGAGGCTCCTTCTTTTCCAGGGTCTGGACAGCACAACACACTTGGCCCTGAAATTCAGCCTAAACCATACTTTCCATTTTTAATAAAAGTAATAATCCTGTGCAAGTGTCAGGGCACATGCCTCAGCTTTGCCATAATCCCCTCAGGAAAACATCTCTCCAGTGTGGTCCCAGAGAAGTCAGTCAGCCAGTGTTGTGGCTCTGCTTCTCGCATCTCATTCCAGATGTCAGGAAATGCATCATTTAAAAATGGGTATGGAGCTGTAGGAGTTCTGAGTTAAAAAATGCAGAAAGTGGTTCACTTCAGAGACCAAATTCACGCTGTGTTTTTGACTGGCCTGGTGGCTAACACCATCCATCCGTACTGTTGTCGCTGACTTTAATGACCACGTGAGAAGCATATATTCTGTGCTTGGTGACACCCATCAGATAACCTGGCTCCACACACAGTGAGCATCATATGAATGACTTTTTCAGATTGATGGGAAGACTAAGTGTGAGGAAAGCTGTCCCCTGACAGAAATGAGAACAACAACTCCTGATGTCTGTGGGATTGCTGTGATAGTAGTTCGTAGAACCATTATGGCTGGAAGTGGGCTTCCAGGATCATCAAGTCCAGCCCTCATCTCAACGTCTCCCTAAACCCTAGACCATGGCCTCAAGTGCTCTAGCTACTCAGTTTTTAAACAACCTCCAGGGACGGTGACTCCACCACCTCCCTGGGCAGCCTGTCCATGGACTTCACATCCTTCACACATCGTTGTTGGCCAAGCCATCTTCTGTTGCCCCCTCGCTTTACACATAAAGCAAAGACAGCCATCAGGTTTGTGCTTCACTTTTCACACCGAGTGAAAACGATGACCTTCCATGGTATTGAGACAAAAGCAGGCACTTCCTACACTTCTATTTTCCAAGGCTAGCTCCAAAGGACAAAAGCACCCTCTGTTTGACTCTGTCTCTGTGTTTCTTGCTGATTCAGAGTCTGTCAGACATGAATCTTTGTGAGCTCCAGCCGGGTCTCCTCTGAAGCAGTTACCCTTGAAGATCATCCGATAGCGCGGCATGGGACGGCTTAATTGCAATCTGGGATTCAACACATTGCAAGTATTGTACCTGCCTTCCAAAAGTTGAGCTCGTTTTCTTGTTTGCTTCTGGGACCAATTCAGGATGCTGACTTGGATCTATAAACTCTTCTGTAGATTAGATCTTGGTTAGGAAATGGCCTGCATTCCTTTCATGTGCTGTCTTAGCAGTGGAGAGCAGCAGATTTGCTTTTTCTAATGTGTTTGGGAAGCAGGAGCAATATTTTATCTCCCATGGTATGCTGCTGGTACAGAAACGTTCAGGCTTATTAATTCTTCAGGACACAGGAGAAGGCTTCATCACCTGTGCAGGCAGTCATGGGAAAGGACCCACTGCGGAGGCTGCACCGAACTCTTTGTTTTCTTGGAGGCAGCTGGAAAATATTAGTCATCTTCAGAGCCAATAGATGGTGCCTATTGAGGGCCAGTAAATGGTGCATGTTACTGTGAATTCCTGGGCACTTTCTGCATTTCATAAAGCAGATAACTAAACTACTCACCTAGGCTGACCAGCTCCCCAAGGGACCAGCGTTTCCAAGCTGAGGACAAACCAGAAACACAGAGCAGAGCACAAATGGCCCAACCAGACAGGCCAAGTGGTGGAAACAAATGGGTTTAAGATCACTGAGGATGGACTGCGACCTCCTTCTGCATCAGTCAAGGCAACTGTGAAACTTTGGGAGGGAAACCCACCGCAAAACAAATGCTGGGCTATCTTAGGTAAATAAATTACAAAAAAATAATAATAAAAAGCTCCCCTCTACATTTTACAAAGTGCAGCTGTGTAAATATTGCATGAGACAGGGGAGAGGGGAAGAGATGTAACACACACCCTTTTTCATGCAGAAGTTCTGCTCTCGGCACTGTTTATTAACATTCCCAGTACAACCATCACTGGGCTGCGTGGCACACAGTGTGGCTACTGTGCTTTCTGCACTTGTTTTGATCTTTGCTTTAGGGGAGAAAACAGGCTTCATTTTAAAGGAAGCATTTTCACCCAAAGGCACGGTGAGAGGTGTTAGGGGACGTGGAGAAGATGCTCCGGGAAGCAGAGCGTGTCACATCTCCTCTGCTCGTTTCCTTCCCCGCACTGGCTGTAGATCCCCTGGTTCTGCACCACGTGAGGAGCAGTCGTGAGGTCTTCATTGCATCGCGCTAGATACCTGCTGTGATTTCCTTGTTTCTCAGCTGCCAGGTACAGCACATCTCTGTGGATCTGCCCACAGAGAGGAAAAAATGGCTCTTTCAGCTGGGCTGAAGGCTCATCAAGCCTGGTGTGCTGGCTCCAACGAGAGCTGAGAGTGGACACTTAAAGGAAGACCACAACTGCAGGACAGGCATCCAGCAATGCTTTTTAGAGTTCATCCTCGTGGATTTTGGCAGCAGACAGCTTCATCTCAAGAGCCAGAGGCTCTGTTTGCATCTTTGTGTCTGACAGACTTCAGCGGACTTTTCTTTCAGAGATGTGCTTGGATATTTTTAACCCATTCTTTGTCTCCATCCCCACAGCATCCTGCAGCAGCGAGTTCTAGTTTTACTGGTGCTGTGGAAGAAAGAACCACTTCCTTTGTCTGTTACCTGATCATTTTGCTTGATGCTCCTTCGTGGGTTTCTTTTCTACTGCCAGAAGTAGTGAATAAATCATCCCTCAGTTACTTTCTTTCAAGTTAAGTGCTGCCCCAACACTTTGCCCACAGTGAGCAGAGGAAAGCAGAGAAATCTGTCTCACAGCCTGTTAGCTCAGGTAACAATTTGCCTGAGTGGCTGCAGAGCCATCCTATACCCCCAGGAATGCCTGTGTGCTGCGACAGCAGCTGTGTTGCTCACCCAAAGCGGGTCATCTCTAACCTTGACCCATAACCCCAGAGCTTACAGCAGGAGCGCAGTGATACCGGCCGAGCCAAGCACTGTGGTGACTGTAACAAGGACCCTAAATAAGGGGTGATCACAGAATCATTAGGGATTGGAAGGGACCTCGAAAGATCATCCAGTCTAATCCCCCTGCCAGAGCAGGATCACCTAGATCAAGGGATGATGGTTAAATACTATTCATTTTCCTTAATTTTCCAGCTGCACAAGGGGTAAAGTGCAGCGCTGCGTTCATCTGTGGGCTACAGCCTTACTCTGACTTCAGTAGTGTCTTGCTTGGGGTGGGAGCAGGTAGTCCAAAGCATCCTGCTGTTGCACAGCCCTAGTGAGATTATGCTTTCTTCTGTTCCCTTGCATCACTGGTCACTGCTATTTTTAATGTGATACACACACCAAAACAGCAAAACATAAAGATCTCATTGCTAAAAGTAGCTGGAAAATTATAGGCTGTTGTAGTGTTTCGTGAGGATTGTCAGACTCTCATGAGCCAGCAAAGTGGGATGGGTTAGCGGTGACCTGGCAGCGCTGGGTCGGAGGCTGGACTTGAGGATCTTTGAGGTCTCTTCCAGCCAAAGAGATTCTGTGATTCTGGTGCCTCACATCCAAGAACAGTGATCTTGAAAAGGACTGGTTTGTATCAACTGGAGACAGAGTTTTAGGTTCCACTTATAGGAGGGAAAGACATTTTATTTGGAAAGTTCAAGATTTACAGTCAGCAAGAGCTGAAAAACAGAAACGTATGGACTTTCTGTACTTGTGGAACATCCCGTTTTATGACAGCAGCCCACATTCATCTCCAGGAGCATTAACTGCAATGCAGAGCTCTAATGTACTACCTTGCTCCAAACAGGAGAAAGCACTTTGGATGGAGTCCAGGCTTAACCCTGCCTTTGCCAGTAACTAAAACAACAGCAAATTTCAGAGATCGCCCTGACTCTTCCTCTGAGCCTGTCCAATCCTAGGTGCGAGATGCATCATTGCAGCAAAGGCCACTGGACGTTCGCACCTGTTCCACGACTCCTCTTCTTCGCTCTACCCTTTCAGTCCTTACAGCCTGCATCTCTTTTGCAATCTTTGAGTGAAAACTACTTGGTCATACCTAATCTTTGTGGAGTTGCTTCGGACTATTGAAGCAAAGGGTCAGAGTGATACTGGGAAGAGTCCCATCATCCAGGTAGAGCTGCAAATCCTGGTCATTTCGAGACTTGAAAAATGAAAAGTGCCCCCAAACCAGCAGAATTCCTTATGCAGATCTGCAGTCTAATGCGAACGTGGAAGTCAAGTACGTTTATTCCAGTCTGTTAAAAAAATTGATCATCCAGAGACCCCACAATTTGGAGAGGACAAGTTTCAAGAGGGCAGAGCCATCTTTTCTCCTGTGTCCTGCGACCTGTTGTGATTTTACAGCGCTGTTTCTCTTGCTTTTGCTAAGAAAGGTTGGACCAGATGATCCTTGGGGTCCCTTCCCACCTGGTGCTCTGTGATTCAACGATTCCTTGCTTTTGCAGGAGTTCTCTCTTTAATGTTATGTGGAAAACCCTGGACAAAACCCGACACTTCATGCAGAGTAAACAGTGGCAGTGACTGAGCAGAAACCCCATGTCAAATCTGCAGCCTCCTTGGGAAAGTGACAGTCCATTGCTTTCCCATCTCTCCCAGTCATTGCCTTCTTCATAAAACCAGCAAGTTACAAACACACAGAAACACTGCTTTTGATATGCCTATTGTCACTTTAAAAGCAACCAAAAAGAAATGGTTAAAAATGGATTTGCTGGCCTCTTGGGGAAATGCCGTAATGTTTTTGGCTGTCTCCTACTTTCTGCTGCCAGCTAAAAGTACCATCTGGCTTGTTTAGGGCCCTTTTCCATATCAGGTGCTTCCAAAATTCTCCCCAACCAGAGGATTGCTTCGTTGGGTTGCTCTGCCTGCTGAGGCATGTGTCCTGGGCTGGGAATCCTACTGCTTCTGTTCCTGCCATCTCGCTGACGGTGCTGTGTGTATGTTTGGGCACAGATCTTGCTGCCTCTTTCCCGAGGACATTTGCATCATTGTCAGCTGCACATATTAAATTGATATGCAGGGCTCCGAAACACGTAGCCCATCTTTTGTCCCTTTTGTTTCTGCCATTGTTTTGGTTTTTAATTCTTCTGTGACACCTGGAATATCACAAAGCTGCTGATAATCTGTTGGCTACTAAGGGAAATGACATTGATAGAAGGATAATGTGTGGCACACTTAGATCTGGATAATTGCGGACACACCCCAAACCCTCGCGGCGCAGGGAATGAATATCCTAAATCCATTATTAATTTGGAGAGTTGTCCGTGGCAGTTGGCTGCCCTGTCGTCTCCCCTCGCTGCAAGAGTCACTTGCAAGTGGTTTTAGCGGAGACGTTTGGGTTCATTCTGCTTTGCTGGCCTGAGTTGTGCCTGACACGAGGCTGTGGTGGTACATTCTCACTGCCCTTGCCTGTCAGTGCGAGGAGCTCTGGCGAAATGGGGGTGGTGTCCTGGCTCCTGGCTGAAGGAACTTTCCCATGTGCCTTGGCATGAGATACCACGATGATAAGAACCGATGCACTGGACATGGTGCCAGTTGACGATGTGACCTTCTCCTTGGACTCTGTTTTACTTAGAGACTACAAGTCTCTCCCTCCAAGGATCTACGAGTAGATTTAAAATATTGTAGACTTCTGATGTGGTCCCGTGGAAAGATGGAGCTGCTGCAGTGAGCTGTCTTGTCCTATTTCTAAAATGATCTGTGCCATGCGCTGCTGACTTTTCCTGTCCATCCATTAAAAACTGAATTATGAAGAGTGCTGAGAAAACAGATAGTAGTTTAACCTTGTTAGTAAATACCAGGTAGCTGATACACACTGCTAGAATGTTACATCACAGCCTTTCTCTTCAATATAGGGTTATGAAATTATCTTGTTACGGTATAAACTGCCTTCACAGTGGACGTTCTTCCAGAGGTTTTATTGTTCTCCGTGTGTTGGCACAGTAGCATGACCCTGACGAGTCAGTTCACGAAGAATTTTAAAGTCTTGGGGTATGGCCACATCTATTTTTCAGCAAAGGAATGGGAGCTGGTTGATTTTTTTTCCCCTAAGGTATTAAAAGTTTCAAAAGATGTGCCGAAATGAAAAGGAAATAATAACTAAAGACTGGATAGGAAGCAGTGCCTCGTAGTGCTGACTCTGTTGGTTAGCTTGCTTCCTTCCCTCCCCACTCCGCCCCCCCCAATCTTAATATTTTAAGTCAAAGTGAATATTTGAACTCAAACCACCCTGTTTTGTGAACCAGTAAGATCCTTAAACTGCATCTCCCATTATTCGCTGATTTTTGCGTGAGCGCAGTAAAAATTGTACAGGCTGTAATCTTGTTATTTTAATAGAGAGCAAACTATGCCGAATATGTTGCTTAGAGTATTAGATAAGCTGCAGTGTGTTAATCAAATATTTTTGTGATACGAGGGCAGTTGAGAAAACACTACAATTTTTGCTAATGGCACTGGTAAGTAAACGGATCTATCATTACATTGTCATGAGAAGTGACGTTGAGCAGAAACACCCTGCCAATCCCTGGAAGATAAGTATGTAATGTAATTAGACAGACACTGTCTCCTTTGTTGAACGGAACATTAATCACCCAGAGAAGTCCAACTTCATATGAAATGGCTTTTTCTGATAGGTCTTAGTATCCAAAAGCTTCTCGCGTGGGTTTGGCACGATGATACGTTTGAAGAAACCACCGCTAGAGCTGGAAGGTTTTCCTCACTGTTCTGTGTTCCGTGGTACTTGATTTAATCTGATGCTAAAGCCGTGACTGGCTTCTAAGCCTGGAAACCTGCGAGCCCTAGGGGCTGAACTTGTTGGAAACAGTTAAAGCCTTCAACTTAGGAGATAGAAAAGAAACACAAATACCTTCCATTCTGTTCTTCGGGTCCTCCTAGGTGGTGTTAGGACAGGGTCATCGCTACAGCATCAGCAGTGTGTCGCTTGCCTGCAATGCCAGTTTGTGACATCGCACACACACACAAACGCAGAACCTGTATGAAATTGTCCTTGTGAAAGCGGTGAAAGATGTTGCCCCCTTCCAGAATTCACTGGCACTACATTTTTTTTAATATATCTGTGGGTTTTTTCTTCCTTAACTTGTGCTACGAGACACTGTCTGATCATGAACTGGTACCGACTTGAATGAGTGCCCAGCTGCGCCTTCCCACCTCCTCAGTGGTGCAGAGGGCTTTGAAGGCAAAGAATAGGGTTTAGTCAAAGATGACAGCGGACGTCACCGAGTAACAGGTGGAGGTCAAGTCAGTTTATTTGTTGGGATGAACAGAGTGCAGAGATGAAAAATCTTTGCCATAATAAGGTTTAGGAAGAAAATGCTGACTAGTCTGAGCATTGATTCCAGCTGACAGATCCTTTTCTACTGTTCATTACTTGATTTCACAGTTCAGGCAATTTTAAGAGGCTTAAAATTATATTTCTGCTCTCCTCTAGAAAACTTTTCGATCACTTTCTAATATTTTGCTTTAAGTAAAGCTAGCAGGGCTCCTTAATATATCCCTCCTGCCTGTAGACCCTCACAAAGTCAATATGCCACCAAAAAACCCAAGGATAAGCTTTTATGCTTTGTTTTAGCCCCCTCCTTTTACTGCCCCATTTTCTAAATGAAGTCAAAAATGTCCCACGTAGGCAGCAGTTTGATTAGAAAATTCCAGCTTCAGACAAACTCCCCTGGAAAAGTGGAGAGTAGAGGAAGCAGGACGCTTAAGAAGCTGCCGTTCCTGGCTGAGTGCAGGGGATTTTTGTGTCCCCGGCAGCGGCTTTAATGAAGCTGCCCCACGCCGGCTTGCAAAAGTTCAATCGCCAAGTGCCGTTGAGCCGTGCTCCGGCCTGAAAGGGAGTCACAGCAAGACCCCAGATAATCAGAGCAGAACGTCCTCACATTGTATGGCAGTGCTGGGACTGTGGTGACCTGTTGGCATCGCTGCATGTCAATGCAGGATCAGAAAGGGATTGTGGAAGGGCCGAGCTGGGAGCACCGGAGCCTCTCCTAGGTTAGCCTCCTCCTGCCCGTCCCTGTGCCAGCTGCTGAGAGGGGAAGGTAGGAGGTTCTCCTTTCCCATCCTTTTTCTTCCACCACCACGTGCTTCCTACCAGCTGGAGTGGGCAGAACCCGAGTGTCTTTAGCCATTTGCTAAAATCTTCCCCTCAGACTTTCTATTACTTCTGCATTCGTTCTTTGCAGGGAGAGGAAACTCACTGGTCAAACCCTTGGACACCAGAATAGTTGCATGCAGTTTCCCAGGGAGCCAGATAGCTCTAAAGCTTCCCAGTGAGTGACAGTTTCTCTCTTCTATTCTTCTGAACCATGTGTTTTACACATATACTTAAAAATGTGAATATCAATTTGTAGCCAGATTCTGGCTTTTCTTTAAAAAAAAGAAAAAAATCTCCCAAAGTAATAACACTCAGAGCACCTCAGCACACATCACTTCTTTTTCTCACACAGGAAAAAGTGTTCGATGCTTTTGTACATATAAATAATATCATTGGGCTTGAAAGCTGTTAGCTCATTCAGACTTAGCAGCAAGAGACTGGACTTGCCAGCCCCAGACTGAAACTTTTCTCCTGTGACTGGTAGAAATCTCATGGGGGTAGAAATCCAAAACCAACCAACCAACCAAAAAAACCCAAACCCTAAGCAAAACAAAAAGGTGGGGAGGAGGGGGGTGTATATCTGTGCATTTGGATTCGAGTATCTTCAGAACTACGACTTCAGCTTTGTCCTGGAAGTCCTTGAATCACAAATGGTTGGAGGCTGGGAGACTGTTTCGGAGAATTATCACTGTGTGCTTCCCCTGGTCTTCTGCTCTTCTCTAGGCACCCATTAGTTACCACTGTCAGAGAGAAGATACTGGGCTAGGTGGGTCCCCGTAATCTGATTTGGCATGGCTATTTCTCTGTGTTCCTACACTCATGAGATCGAGTTATGGAGGATTATTTCATAATGCCAGAGCAGCAGTTGCTGAGGTTCGACAAAGCTGTCTAGCAAAGTGTCTGATAAAAGCAAAAGCCTGTCCCATACTGTCGCTTTCTTGGTCCAGTGAAGCCACGTGCATGCAAATCCTGTAAAGTGGCTTCCCACGGCTCCCTCTCCCGCTCCGTTTTCCTAAGCTAAAGTGCCGTTTTCCTTCTCACAGTTGAATTGAACCCAAACTCTCCCATTTTCTGTAATGTGGTGGTTTGGTAATCGTCCTATTTGCTCCGAAGTTTTTCCCCTTAAGCAAACTGCAAAGCTTCTCCTCTTATCACTTCACTGGGCCAAGATTTCACACAGTATCCTGCTTGCTACAAAATATGATAGTGTTCTCTCTCACCTTGTTTCTTTTTTCTTCTTTTACTTTCTTTTTATAAAATCAGGATATCTAAGAAACCCCGAACACCGCGGAGCACTACATGGTGGGTGTGCTTATTCAAACAATGCCAATGCTCTTGTTCTCGGTGCACAGACGTTTTGTGTTGGTTGGGGGGGATGGACCGGGTGTCCCTCTCTTGTGGCTTCTCCAGTGTCTAGGCAGGAGAGAGCTCTTGCTGAGTGCTTTGCCAGAGGGACAGCACTTTAGCAGGGGAGCACTTACAGGGTACCTTTGCCCTTCCCGTGCCTGTTTTCATGGAATTTGCAGGACAGTTTCACCTGTGAACTCTCGGCCAGACGTGGTTTAAATTGCTCGGTAGATGAGAGAAGCGTTGAGCAGACCTGCAGGCAGCACGGCCATATGTGGCTGCTCCAGAAACGATGCCAACGCAAGGCTGCTTTGCTCTGCCTTCTCCACAGTGGAAATGTTTTACTTCCTCTGGAGGGATTCTTTGTTCCTCCCAAAAACCCATTGGCAATGCAGAAAAATGAGGCAAGGTTCACCTACCTGGTATCACCTGCCTGAGAGTCGATCAGTTGGAGTTTAAGCCGCTGCTGGCTGGGAGCTGCCGGCAGCAGATCCCCAGTGCCGTTCCAACAGGCACTCACCAGCGTGCATCGGGCAGTGGGCGCCTTGCAGCACAAGAGCACAGCAGCCCTGGGTCAGCCACAAATTATCTCTTGTGTTATGGAGAAGCAAAAGGACCCGTGAGTCCTGTGACTGCCCAAGCTAGGTAGTCACTCAGTAAAACTCAAAGGAAGCACTGGAGACAGCAGTCTGTAACAGTTCCATGAGCACACTCTTGACCTGTCAAAATAGAAATCCATTTCAGTTGGGTGCGATGGACATCACTTCAGTTTGCATCTCTTTTCTTCCTGTGGAACGACGTATAAAGCCTTCACCTCAAAGTGTGCAGAAATCAGGTGCCTCTGCAGTACGCAGCAAATTACTTGAGCTGTTTTCAACCCTGACCACAGCTCTTTTATTAATTAAAACATGTGTTCAATGACAGCAGGTACCGATTTAGGTCTTCAAAAACCAGTATTAGCACCAAACTCAGTCTCGTCATCATAAAAGTCATTTAGAAACGTTGCCGTGCGGTAACTGAGGTCACAGGTTGGAAACAAATCTGCATATTTACCTCTCTCCATCTCACGCCCTCAGCATGTAGCAGTCATAATTCGTTGTCTGTAGCTCAGAGAGTCAATGACATGAAAAAATAATACGCAAATCATTTTTGAGAAAATAATAAAAAATAATAACATACCCCCCCCCCCCAAACTTGACTCCATCCGCTTCAGTTCCTAAAATTCCCTTTAGTATCACTTGCAATTTTGCATCCATATGCATCTCAGGAAGATATAGTTGAAACATAAATCTATTCTGGGTCTTCTACTTGCAAAAATATCATACCTCAGCTATAATCATATGCAGAGATTTTTTAGAGGGCTTTGTAAATGCCATCCAAATTTACGATGGCATTTTTTTGCCTTACAGCTGTAGATGTTCCATCCCCAAAGCGCCCACATAAAGGTATATTCTCCTATGGATGGCTGCTAGCTGGAATCTGCCAAGTGCGCTGAAAAATCCCTCAGATAACAGTTGAAACGAAACAAATGTGGTCATGAATTGTAGATTTTAAGATGAGATGTCTCAAGTCATCATTAGGCTCCTTGGGTTTTTTTATTGTTACTAAATTCTTGTATATTTATAAAATGCAAAGTGATACTGAAACTGATGTTAAATCAAAGGGAGAATGGAACTGTTATCCTGCTCTTTATTGCACTTCTCATTAAAGTTTTAGAGTATCGAACTCATTAAATCATATTTGGAAGAAGCTGGAGATACATTGAGTGCTGGGTTATTAGTAAGAATCACTTGGGTGACGAAGCAGGAACGAAGGGTAACTTAGAAGAGCTAAGACAATCCAGATGATGCTGCAAACACAGACGCAGTTGGAAAGACGCTCTATGGGAACAATGCACCAAACAATTTAAGGCAGGATTTAACGGGGAAGGATATTAAACTAACAGTGAGTTATTGTAGCACTGGGTTTCAAAAGTTCGTAGGTCAGATTTTCCATCTCTATAAAGTAGCCTTTCACCTCTGTAAATGGAGCAGTGCTCATTTACGAAGGAGAAGTTTCGACTGTGACGTCAGAATTTTGATTCTAAGGTGAATTATCATCATTTTTGGCTAAAAATTGCTGAGGAGTCCAAATGCACTTAAAACGCTAAAGCCATCGAATCCATTTAATGCGCCTTTGGCACCTCTCTCCCAGCCCTTTTTCTGAACATCCTGGTCCTCATTTTAATCAATCTCTTTTTATTAAGTTCTTTGGCTCATGTACTTGTATGTGCGTTTGCTTTATTTTATTTGGAACATTTTTGTTGTGCCTTGAGTAAAGAGTTGGGTCATTGCTCTTGGATAGCTCCTTGAGTGGCTGGCAGTCCAGTATGCTGGTGATGGTGATGGATAGATTAGCTCTGCTTGCCCAGTGCTCTGTCAGATGTTGAGCTCAGAAGCCGTGTGTTGGTGATGCGTCTGAACAGCTTGAGACGCAGCTAGAGCGGAGCTTTGAGTTTCCTTCTGCTGTTGGTTAAGCTGGGTGTGATTGAGCAAGGTGCCTGCTGGCAGGTAGTTAAGCAGAGTTCAACCAGAGGAGCAAGTAGCCATTCGTTCACAAATAAAAGAACTCTTTGTTAGGGTGAGTGACTTCCCACCAGCATTGTGTTTCGTGTATACTGAAGCAACTAGTAGAGTCAACTGAGGAACAGTTAGCGTGATCACCGCTCAGTTGGCTCAGCACTGAGTGAAACAACCTTTGACTGGCAGCCTTACAGCCATCAACATTTCAAGAGCCTTGAAGTTAAGAATTCCTCAGAAAATAATAAAGTGGCTGGTCAGCATTTCTGTTGATACTGATTGGGGTGAAATTGCTGGAATCATTTGCACAGAAGGATGAAGATTCCTTGGAAAGTCCTTCCCATATCGCAGTGGTTTTTGTTTCTTTTCTTCAACAGCCAACTTGTTTTTCTGCATCATCAATTTGTTCTGCATGTTGTTGAGTTCATGGGCTACCTGGTAATACCTGAGCTTCCATGGTTCCTTTTCCTAGTGTCCCTTGAGAATGAAGGTTCTAGACCATATTTGATCTATAGTTCTTGTTGTGAAATGCCCCACTGAGAGTCTAGTGGCAGAGAGTTACTGGGAATATTGGGGTAGTGATGCAGGAGTTGTCTTTGGAGACGGATATTAGCTGCTCTGCCGATGGTGGCTAACGGGATTGAGATGGAGTTATTGGTTGAGATGTGTGCAGTCAGAATAGCATAAATAACAAAGTGAAATTGGATGGATGTATAGATACAGCTGCAGGTTTGGAGAGAGGGGGAATTGTTCTTCTCTGATACTGCTGGGACTCCGCTCCCTCCATCACAGCTAATCCTGGTTTCAGTGCCTTTCAGTGGGGTGCACAGATATCTGGAAAACAGGTTCATAGACAAAAGTGTTTGCTCTGGGAAGGATTTGTGTATTCAGTTCTCACACATCATTTCCTGGTCCATTTAAATCTATGTATCAGCTTCTTACATGAACATTGGAAGATCTTTAGCTGTACTCAAGGAAGACTCTATGTGGTGCATTTCTGGTACTGGCAAACATGAGGTAGAGGAATTAAAGCCATCACAACGCTCCAGTGCCCCTTACAAGATGAGGAACACCAAGTATTCCTGTGCATTCCCTCACTAAACTTGGGCTGGAGGTTTGCGAAGTGCAGAGTTTTGGAAAGTCTTGCTGCGGGACTTCGACATCCGTGCAATGGCTCCAGTAACCAGAGTCTCTCAAGGACAAGGATCCATTTACGCTTGCGTTATGCACTGAGCAGAAGGGCGTGATGCATGATGTGGAATGAACCAAATAACTGTGTGTTCAGGGAAATGCCAAATTAAGGAAAATTCAGAAAGCTCTAATGTTGAAAAGGCACTCGGATTCCTTGATAGAAATACACTGCTGCTAACAGTTTCAAGATTATTGTTGTCTGAATTTTCTGCTTATTGTGTACTGCAATTAAAACCCTTTTCAACTGAGAAACCAACAGCAAATTACTATTTCCTTTTGGAAAAAAAATGAAAGTATGCATCTTGTTCCATTTAGCACCATCATGGTCTTTGATCTGGTTCCCTCTGTCCAGTGAAAAACGTGGCTTTGTGTCAATGGGAGCAGGCTAAGACCATATATGTTTGGCATCCGTCTGTGCGGAGTCCCACGACACACCAGTGCAGCGAGTGAAAGCAGCGCACCCACTCAGGGCTTCCATCTGTGTTTTATGCCACAAATCCCTTTATTTTCTCTTTTATTTAGCAATTAACTTTTCCATTGATTCTGTAGTTAAAAGCTGCCATAAGATGAAAATAGACCACGTCTGATTTTCTTCTCTTGCACTCTAAGTAACATTCAGAGGAGACTCGGACCCGAACTGGGGAACGTACATTTCCTAGGAGCACCAGGTGTGGTTGTGACTTGGACCATGGTCCTAAGCACAGAATAGTAAGAAACACTTTAAACCCCCACCTGGGTAACCCAGCCGTTGTGTTCTGGCTGCTCTTGTTTATTCCTTGCTCAGAGCAGATGGATGGAAAGAGGCAGGGAATGGGGAGGATCCTTGGCTCCATTCCCTCTCCACCGGCCAGCACAGCTGAGGCAGCTTGGGGGATATTATACCAGAGAGGAGACAGAGGAGAGCTGCGACTCTGAGGTGTCCTTGGGATTTGGCAGTGCCCCTTTCTTGGGGTCACGTGAAGTGCTGAAGTCTGTGGTGCAGTAGTCCCCAATATCCATTAGGTTCTGGGAAAAATGTTGAGGAAAGCCATACAAGGCAGCAGCATCCTCCCCGGGCTCTGGGCTCTGCCCGGGGTAGCTTCACTCTTAACTTCTTAATTTCCTGCGTTCCTGAGCAACACAGGAGGGGGAGGCTGCCAACTGGGGACCACTAAATGCCTTCAAACCCATTAGGTGTGAAACAGGAGACCTTTAAAACTAGCCAAGAGTCTCAAACGTGGGTGCCAAAAATTAAACACCTAATTCCATATTTAGTCAGTTCACTTAGTTCCTGCCTCGCAGGCGTTAAAATACACCAGTGCCAGCTCATAGGTGGCCGGCTTTTCGTCGGTACCAGGCACCTCCAGTGCCGAGAGGCGAGCGCTGAGCCTGCTTCCCTACAAGTGAGACTTGAAGCATCAGATTCCAATTTTCCTGGGTGATTAAACCAGAGTTCCCTCGCTCTCGGCTCCTGAAAGGAGCTTTGATAGAATAAGCAGCGTTGTAGCATATGGCTTAGCAAGGGGGGAAAACAAGAAAATGAGTATTAGAAATGGATGGACTAAAGAATACGCAGGATATATCAGGCGCATTAACCAAACATATGGTGCTAAATGAGATATTTTTTTTAAATTGTAAAAAAAATGACATTCCTGGCAGTCTCAAGGATAATGTGACATGGCTGTGATAAATTTAGAAGAATGGGACATATTTTGGCTTGTTCTTGAAACCTTTTTCTTGCATGCCGACTGTATTTCTTCTTTTATTAACCCATTCAACGAATGTTTGAATTTTGCTGCTAGAGCATCCCGCTAGCGCAACGTAAAATGTGAATGATGCTAATTGCTTTGCACTGCCTAACTCTCTGTCATCCCCTCCCCTCTTAAAGGACAAAACATGCTTTGGAAATGAGCTGGCAAGCTCATCTTCTTCTTTCTCTCGGTCAATATTAAGTAATGTAATTAAGCTCCTGTTTGCATATTCTTCTGAACTACGAAGCAGCCATCTTTCTCTTGAGATCTGATGGATACGATCACTCAAAATAAAATGTGTCATTACAAACCTCAAACAAAATAAAAACATGGTAGGGTTGGACCGTTCCAAACCAAACATTGCCGAGTACCCTGAAATAAAAACAAAAGCCAAAGCAGCGATAATAATGACAGAGTGATGGAAACAGATACAACAAAAGTAGGAACCAATTATCGGCGCTTCGGCTTGTCTTTCTAACTCAATTTTACAGCAAGTGTTACGTTAAAATCTCTATTTACACATGAAACCAGCTGCCTTGACCTTATAAAATCCATCCCATGTGAACGTGATGCTGCTCAGCATTGCCGTGTGCGTAGTCATTAATCAGCTGCATTGTAGCTCCTCGAGTTCCAGTGATTGGACAAAATCACATGGACTTGCTACAGCTTAGAACCATTTTCCAGAGTTCTCTCTGCCCCTTGCCCCTGCCACAGTCTAGAGGAGTCAAGGAAGGATTTCAGCACAGGGGGAACAGAGTAGCTGCTTCACTTTCTCAGAAGCTTTGTCTTTGCCATTGCCCTGAAGAGGGTCTGCAGCACAAGCATCAGGGGGAAAGCAGGGAGTTCGTGAGTCAACTGAACTCTGCCGTGCACAGATTTGGAGATCTTACTCCTTCCACAACCTCTGTCGCTTGCCCAGAGCACAGGTACCCAGGTCCCTTTGTGGATCTCTGCTCACGGGCTGCACAGCTGGTACCTGCATGCGGGGCCTTGTGCCTCCACGTGAGACTCTGCACGACCTTGCGGCTGGAGCAGCTCACAGCAGGCGAGTCTCACTGCAGTAATCCCTGTGCACAAACAGTCACTTGTTCAGCTCGCGATACTTTGCACTTGGAGGGATGGAGCCTGCTGCATTCAAACCTTCCTGGGGCAAACTAGCCCCTTTTTCTGCCCAGCACACAGTCGTCGCACCCATGGCCTCGCTGCCAGTTCTGCTCTCCCTCCCCAAGCACAAATATTGCCACTGGCCCTTGACTTTGTGTCTAGGGTTGAACTCAATTGGGTTTTTCCATCCTCACTTGCTCCATGAGGAGGAAATCCAGTCCAGCAGCACCATTACTTCTTTTGAGTAGCCTCGTCCTGAATGTGGACACTCAAACCCAGAGCCATAACCGAGTTACAACCTTTTAAGCAGTAGGGCAGCAGGCTGCTGCTTTCAAATATTTCCTTTAAATACTGTTAATCAGTCTCACTTTACCCCCAGACTGAACCAACTCTTCTGCATTTGTCCCCAATCCAAAATCCTTAAGACCAACATGAAAAAAACTCAACCCAGTATTTTTCTTGCGCAATAGTCCCTCAAGCCTGAAATTGTATTTTAAAGAGAAAGATGCAGCGCATAACCTTCCTTGCCATGAAGGAAAGGACAGCACAGCAGCAAACCTCTGTGGCAAACAGGCTTGAGACCAAGATCTGCAAGCACAGCCCTGGAACTCCAGCCACTCCCGTACTCGGTTTAACTTTTGAAATATAACCTGCAAAACCTCGCTGAAAGCGTTAAGACCCCAGCAGTGCAGCCTATAAAGTACAAGAAGGCTCCTGCACGTCACAGTCTACAGCCCAGGGACTCTTAAACTAGTGTTATTAAAGGTAAAGTTAATAATGGTGGCCAGAGATAATACTGTCCAGGTGTCCCTCTTTGCTTTTTAACCGTTCCGTTCTATCAAACATGGAGTTCAACGACGAGTGGAAGTTCAACTTCCACGTTATCTGATGTTTTACTTTTTCGCCCGAAACCTCGGCTGTTCCGCACCTTTGCTTTGCTGTATCCCTACTGATGTGCAAAATCCCTGACATCTTGCATGTACTGGAAATCACGTGTTTGCAGGGTATGTGCAGACCATCAGAACACCTTGTGCCTATAAAAATGTAGAAGGAATAATCCAGGCACACATAACATGCATCTACGTGCTGGGATATTCTTTAGTCCAAACATAAATCACAGACAGAAAAGGCTCCGATTTTGAGACCTTGCTGCAGTGTATTCGTGCAGCTAATTTCTTAGAGGCCACGGGACTTTTTCTTCGAGAGTATAACAAACATGGCCATATTGGCATTACCCCATTAATGTCTGTCCACAGGAGAGGTCTCACCCAGTGGCAGCTTAACTCTTGATTTTCATTGGAAGCCTTTGATATAGTCCAAGGGCATAATAACAGCTCCAAAACCATTCCACTGTGGCCTCTAATATCAAGACACAAATACCATTCACCCTTTAAAAATATTTGAAAGCAAAAGGGAGCCACATAAACATTGTTCCTTTCCAATACCTTTGAAGTCAAGGGAGTAAGGAGAGGCAGGGTTTGAACTCAGAAAAAACTTCCTTCTCTGGTTGTGCCTGGAGTCGTGCAGCACATTTAAAAGATCCATTTGCAATAATCTCCCAAACCAGCAAGTGAAAGACAGAACTCATCAGAAGCCTGTAAAAATCCAAATGCTCCAGCTATTACGATTGCTAAAAATAAAGCAGAGTAGGTTTCAGTAGCAATAATAAGCTGCATCTTATCCATATTTCAGATCTGAAAGAAAAAGATGGCTGCCTGTTAGTGCTCAGAGCCAACCATGGCCACTTCTGCCTCACAACAAAAGAAGACCACAGACAGAAGTGAGCTCCCGGCTTGCTGTTGTGTTCCATTGCATTTGTCCTTTAGGTTGATCTAGTTGCTTCTGCACCCACTTTCACAATGCATAGGCTGTCGTTCCATGACCTAGCATTATTAAATTGCACTTATCAATCATTCTTGCCAGGAATGCCATCGCCAACTACATTAAAGAAGTCAGAGAAGTCTGGTTTCAGCAGTCCCTCGCCTTCGCAGACCTCCTCCCTTGGAACGGCTTTCACACAGCACCATCGACCTGTCATTACAGGACCCAGAGGTGAGGCTTAACCCAAGAGCCACCAGGCAGCCTAAATGTTAGCCACAGCACCCAGTGTCCGTCCCAGTGCCTTCGCACAGAAAGACTTCGCCACGTGTGACCCACCGAGTGAGGGGCTGTGCTTCAGAAGCTTCGTAACCCGGTTTTAGTTGTTGAGACCTGCGTTCGGTTTTGCTAGGCTGGGCTGGTTGGTGAACCTTCCCGATGACCACCGAGCAGTGTCTAAGGTGGAAATGCCGCTTTCTGGGGGGTTTTATTTAAAGAGGGCGGGGAAAGGGACAGAGTGTGTTCTAGAGAGTGTCTCCTGCTTGTGTTCATCCAAAGCATTGGTTCAGTCTAACTGCTCAGGGTAGGGACCCATCACTCTCTTCTGAACCACACCGGGCTTCAAGCACCAGGCTCTGTTTGTGCCAGTGGTGTGGTGCTTGTGTTGGTGGTGTCGGTGTGATGCTGAGGAACTGCCTCAGTAGGGGATTCCTCTGTAGTTGGCTGCTGCAGTCTTTGGCTGGTTTTCTTCACAGTGCTCTTCTGACTGACTTCCCAAGGAAGAGAGATGTCCTCTGGATCTAGATGTGCCTCGTACACTTTTGTTGGAGAGAAGCGTTTGCAGTTAGTCTAGACAACCTAACACAGTGCTTAGTTCACTTTTGTTAAAGATCTCTGTGGGGCTTAGCAATACGGCAAACAGGTGAATCTTCTTACAGACCTCTTTGGAAGATACAAAACCAGGGATGAATGGTTGTGACATGTTTCTGCTAGGGAAGTTTGTCTCGTATTTAGAGGAGGTGATTAAGGAATTGGTTGGGTGCTGAAGCATAAAGAGACACTTTAGCAATTGGAAATTATTTTGTAATGTCTGTTGGACGTTAGTGTGGTTTTACTGAGGGCAGCATAAAGCAGGAGGAGCCTCTTTGTCTGCACAGTCCAGGTGATATGGTGTGAAGCCGTGGAATTACTCTGAGTTGAAACAAGGTCAGAATTGCACTTGATGGGGTTTTGTGCTTTGTTAAATCTCCTTATTGCACTTCTTGCTATGGTTAATCCCATAAAAGTTATGCATTACCCTTAGACAAGCACATAGATCCTCAGAAGGTATTTAGGTACCTCTGTTCAGTGCAGATTTCCCTCAAAACCTGGATCCGAGCTGTGTGGCAAATGTATCTCCTTTTAAGAGCTCTGGTAATTGCCGATGTAAGTGTGAATAATGTGAACGTTCCATTAACATTGTGTTCGGTGCGCAGCAGCTGACGGGGTTTCTGTCTTCTGCAAGTTCAGACTGTAGGTTTGAGTTGTTGAGTGGTTAGTTAATAGGCCTTTCTGTATTTAGCTGTGTTTTACCTCACGTTTGGTTTTTAAGACCCATCAAGTACCTCTCTGCCCCTGTCTAGACCTTCTGTATTTTGGGTTGCTATGTGGTTGAGAGGAAATGTACCACTGGTGAGGTCTTGTTTAAACCTCATCTACGGTCTAGTTTAACAAGACTTTTCAGTGCACTGGGGGATATCCATCAGCCACGTGAGGAGACCGTTCAAAGCCAGAATTTGAAAGAGCAAATACACTGCTGAGAGTTCACAGATGTTGTTGTTTCACGGGAGATGTCTTTACTAACCCTATAAAAAAGTAACACAATTTCTGATCATTGTGGTGCCCAACGGGTTAAGTTAAAACTGCTCTTCCGCAGCAGCATTTAGAAGCATCTTCTATTTCATGCTTGTTCACAAACAAAGTCTTACAGCCTTTCAGGAAAAAGTCCCTCTGAATCTGACCATGGATTCTTTAAATGTCATCATCCTGGAAAAAAATCTTGTTCCAGACTCCCTTTGTTCTTTTGGGACATTCCTTTTCAGTATTCTTCTTCCACAGCACACTGGCTGTGTTTATTTCTCCTCAAAAACAATCGCTCTGTTAGCAGAGGGTGATGTACTGAGATGGATTATTCTGTGCAAATCCAGCTTTGCTCTTTATCCCATTCCCTCCAGTGTAGTTTAAGACAGTGAGCAGAAGAGAGAAGCTTTTCAAAGAGGGTAGAGTCTTTGGGCAGTTCAGACCCACCGTTACTTGCTGGAGGTTGTCCCTTGCTGCGATAGATGTGATATGGCACACACACACGGTACATTCTTTTTGGGTGCATACAGTGGCTGCTCACTCTGAGAGGTCTTCAGCAAAGGCAGAGCAGGATTTCACCTTCAGTTTGCTGAGTTGTTTCAGGCAAAGTCATGAGTAGTAAGTAGGTCATCACTGGAGTGAGCTCCTCAGCCGACTGAATAACTACAAGAAGGTTCATTCTCCTTCTGATGTTCACATGTGCAAGTTTATTGCTTGGGTGTGTATAGGAGATGAATTTGGAAAGCCTGATCAAAATAGACAGTAGAGAAGAAGCTGCAGACTATTCATGGCAGGTGTTGTCATTGACAACCAGTGATTTGTAACTTCTCAAGAATCCTCCCAGCTCTTTCACACGCTTCCAGGCAGTCTTTAGAACACAGTTTGATGCTAGAGCATCCCAGGATACCGAATGATTCCAGTGATTCCCCACAGTGAGTCATTTTGGAAGGAAAACTTACCTGGAGGACCACTGGATCCTTAGAAGGGTTTCTTAGCTCCAAGGTGCTCCATTCCACGAACCAGTTGGGAAACCACTGTTCTCATGGAACTGCCTGCACCGCGCTGTGTTGTGGAGGGCTGTGCACTAGTTTCCTGCTTGCATTGGTGCTGCTGCCAGTACCCAGCCCAGCTGGGCAGTAGCCAGCAGAGAGGATCTGAGCTGGCTGACCAAAGGACCAGATGTGCAGCGAGTGCTGGCACATGGATGCCAATACTTCAGTGACTCCTCAGTAGTTCCAACAGATGGTGGTAAGTTCCAGGTTTCTTTGGTGCTAAGCTAGCAAAGTGATTCATGGAGCCTCACTTGATGATGGCAGTTTTTTGGGCATGACTCTATGAATGCACCATATGTCTTCTCTGGACCAGTATGGTTAGGATTCAGTGTCTGGCAGATGGTAAATTGATCACCTATAGGGTGGCTTCAGCACCACTATCAGTTTTAGAGTTTCTTTCAAAGCATTGAAAATTCGAGCAGATAGGCTGGTACTGCCTACACAACATCCTTTTGTTACGTGCGGGTTAGATGATTTGGTGGTCAGTGCAGCTCACCGCGGCACCCCGGTACTGTAACGCTGTTGTGTGTTGCTGGTATCTCACAGAGTTTCTCAGGCATTCGCCCACTTGAACTCTACACCAGACACTGAAGGATTTAAGTACTTTGGGTGACAGCAGCATTTCCATAAGTGCTTGTAGGATTCCACGTACTGCTACTTACACTCTAGTGACTTTCTATCTGGAGCCAGCTGAAACATTAAATTGACCGTGGTCTTGTAAAGCTGGGATGTACAGCAGCCTGTGCTGTAGAGCGTTCAAGCATTGCCGCAGAATATGACAGCGTAGATCCTGCCAGCCAAAAAAGCAAGGGAGAGGAGAGGGGAGAAAAGAGCCCATAGGAATGAGCCGGTATGTTAAGAAGATAAATGAAGGAGAAACATAATTATGAGAAACAAGGAATAAAGCAGAAAGGGAAGAACCCAAGGAAGTGGGTGTGTGAGCAGAAAGAAGAAGGGATGAAAGTCAACTAGTACAGTGGTTCCCACTATATTAATTTCCTCCATGATAAGCGCTGACATTGAGATTTTTATCAGGACGAGGCCTACCAGGGAAACTCCGCGGGGTAGTACTCTCTGTTTGTGCCAAAGTGGTGAAAACTTTGTGTCACATGGCTGGCAAGATATTGTGCCCTTCTCGATCAGAATTCTCCGCAGAGTCACCCAAATGCATCAGTGCCTGTGAGCCGTCCTGCCAGCCAGCTCCGAGTGAAAACTCCTGTTAACTCGCGATGGAGCTGCACGGTGTAGGACAGTTTGCGATGCCCTACTCACCGCGACTGGCAGTGGCTGCCCCTCCCTGCTGGGGGCTGGCAGACTGGTGTAACCTTCCACTTCCCTTTGGGTTTTGACAAAACCAGCACGGTGTGGCTTCCTCCCAGTGCAGACACCTCAGGTCAGCCAGCCACAGCACACAGGTAGGGACGTCGACCAGAAACCCCACCCGGCGTAACGCTGGCCAGTGGATGGGTGTCGCTTCTGTGCCTCCCTTTCCTGTGTCAGGATCGCCCACCGTGCAGGTGAAGACTTTGATTTTCTCCGCTCGCTTTGAAATGATGCGATGGAGACGGAGAAACAGTTTCCTAACAGACGGCCTCAAGGTAAGGGTCTAGCAATTAGGAGTTGCCCTACCCAAAGTGCCCACTAGCCCCATATCCCTGGCAGGGGAGGGCCGCGAGGGAAGGCTCGCAAACGGTTAAAGCTTCAGCTAAACAGAAGTCAAGCACCGTGTAATTAAAAGTGTACCTTTGTTGTGTTGTCAAGAGTTAGCCTGTGACATAGGCAATACTTAAAGGCGCAGGCTGTTGAGCTAATTTGTGTGTGAGCGGACTGCGACAGTCCTACCCTAAATTAACTGTAAGACCCCCCACCGAGGTCGCCTCGTAAAGGGCCCTGATTGCTCAGCTCCGTTCTGTACAACCGTTCAATAATTACTAGATAAATGCATAACTGAAAGCTCTATTACACTAATAATTTGTGCTGAGATAGATGTGTGGGACACCACGCTGCGTTAATTTGTCATCCCTGCAGCAAACTTCTAAAGAGGGCTCTTTGCAGAGGAGTTGTGTTAATACGTTGCTCCAGCGAGAACATGTTAGAGCAACAAGACGACTTGGTCGCTTAATCTCCTAAAGAGGCAAAATGCCTGGCGGGTAAGTGCCAGGAAGAAGAATGGGGGGTGATTAACACAGTGGACCCAGATTTAAACTCATCCTGACAAAAGGAGCTGATCTAACTGAGCAAAAGAGTGGAAAAGGAGGAGTGTTAAAAACACTAACAGGATTTCATGCATCCCGAAAAAATAGTATGAAAATAAAGTGCTGCAGGAGCAAAGTCTTTGCCCCTTGCTTTCCCCGATTCGGCGTGCAGTTCCTTTGCTCTCTTCGATGCATCCGTGAAGTTAAACTACGTGCTTTAAACAGTGCATATTTTTATCTCTGCTTTATGCTAAATTCTTCTGGCTTCAGACACACACAAAAAGCACATTATTGCTTTGAATATGGAACCCATGTTTAAGCATCAGAGCTCTGGATTTTCCACCTCCTCTATTGACAGAACCATAAATCATGTTAAAGTTAAGTGAATTACTGTAGCGTAGAACTATAGCTTTAACAATGTTTATGTAGTATCAGCTTACCATCTACAGAATGAAAGGGGGGGAAAAACACTGATATTAGAAATGGGAATGTGGAGTCCTATTAACTTAACAGCAATACATCACTCCAAAGTCACAGATTCCATTACCATGCCCTTTTTAGTATCAAAGCAGAATTATATCATCACACACATAAAGGTTGTGGGTTTTAGGAGAATTTACATTTCTATTGTAAACTTATCAACTGCATTTCATTACAGGAAAGACATGATATATTCTCCTCGCAGTAGTTTCTATCTTATGTATGGGAATCCATCACATGTATTCGAAGCAATAATCATATGCAAAAGTTGCCAGCTTTTGCTGGGAGGTAGGAATTCTGTAAATAGGTTAAATTAGGGGGTTTTGACCTCTTAGAGTACAGAAGTGCTTTCTATAGCATGCTTTTTGTGTACAAACCCTACACGATCGGTTCTACAGTATTCTGATCTCCCAAAGGCAGAAGAATTTTGACATGTTTTAAAACAATCTGTTCAAAATAGCTAACTTAACTGGCCCCCTGCCTGCGCCAGAATCTGGAACCAACGCTCAGTTCAGCTCTACGGGTTTTCCGAAGCAGCCTGTAGCACTCCACAGTGCAGAGCCCACCAGTAAACCCTGTGCCCAAACACAGCTTTAAGCATGTTTTCCTTTTGCTGTGAACTCGGTGGGGCCTTGGCAAAACCTTCTCCTTTCCCCTGCTTGCTGCTGCAAAATCTCTTGGAGAATTATTTCTCTACAAAAGGTCCAGGTGCCTTGTATCACTGTGGCCTTCAGAGCCAGCCCCAGCTTGGAGATACCAGGGATGTGGTTTTTCAGCAGTGCTTAGCCCACCACCTGCACTTGGCTTCTGGATCTGAGAGATGGATAATGTGCAGTCCAGTCCTTCTGCTTGGTGTCCATGGGCAGGAACACATCCTCCACCCATCACTTGTAGGATATTTGTGTATTTTTTGCATTGGTCAGCTGTTCACATTACAGTTGGAGTGACCCTTCTGTATTTGCCCACCTAACATGGAAATACCAGTGATGCCTCAATTTTGCCCGTGCTGAGAGGGTTAGACCTGTTTGGCCTTGTCACTGCAGGCTGGGAGTTCAAGGCATGGTCAGCTTGAGTTTCGTTCAGCCGTGGACCTGGCCATTTGCCCCATTCTGGGACTTCAGCAAGGCTTAATTTTTACAGCTAGTTGGATTCTCTTCAAAGGGCTGGTCCTAGAGCTGGTCAGTCCTACCCCGGGTCAGTATTTAAGTAGAAGCAAGTCCTTGCTGACCTGAACAAGCAATTGTTCTACATTTATCACCCTAAAGTCTACTCTTAAGGGGCAGTAAGAAAAATGGGGACCTTCAGAAGGCTTTGAAAGAATAAGGGGGATGCAGCTCCCGCTGAAATTCAAAAGCACTTAATGAATTCTCTCAGGACCTCTGCAAATCCCAACCCAAGTTTCTTAATTATGTTTTTTTGCCTTGTTTGGGCAACTGCTTTCATCACACAAAAAAATAAATCTATCTGTGAGCTTAAAGCTATTGTTTTAGGCTTCTATTCTTTACCTCTTGTATTGTATTACAAACAGAAGTGTAAGTTCCTTTCAACAAATTTGGATTATTGCCAGATCTCCTTATTAAAAAGTCACTCTTCATATTTCCGATAAACACAGCTGCTTCATGGTGTTTGACAGCGTTTCACGTCGGCCAGCAAGGTGGCTTAGCCAGCTAGTGCTCTAATATGGTCAGTTTTCAGAATAAGTGCCTTTGGGTACAGAGGGTGGGATCCATCTCGCTTAATTTGAACTGGCACTTGCATCGCTTTAAATGCTAGGAGAAGGCTCCCGGCTCGCAGGGAGTTAAACCGACTCAGAAAGTGGAAGCATCTCGCAGAACAAACTGTTCTCTTAACATTTCCAGGGAAATGACTTTTGGGGAAAAAAAAAACCACCCAACTTTCTTAATTGTAGTGAAGCCAATTAGAATGGCCTCAAAAACAAGCTGGTAAAAGTGATCCGGTTTCATTATGATTATATTGTTCCTATTTCTAGGAAGATTGATCAATGTTTAATGAGCTATTAGTAAACTTAATTATCACTTTAGAGAGGAGGTGTCTTTGAATGTTGGGCCCTAGTGAAGCCAAATCCATTGGTGGCTGGTCTGATGGAGTCGCCCTTGTGCCTGCGAAGCACCAGCTGCCCAGACCACTAGTTCTTTGAAGAAGCAGGGAGGAGAGTGCGGAGTGATGGGAGGCTTTTCCTGAGCAGGGGAAGAACAACACTAAATGACCCTTTCAAAGACTTCAAAGAACTCTCTGAAGAAAGAAATTCCATCCAGTCATCTGGACTTGAAGGGGTTGGCAAGGCTTTTTGGATGAGGAGACAGAAGGTGGATGGATCAATAGATCTCCTCCATATGTTGTGCTGTGCTGGTGGAGAAGTCTGTCTGAGCACTGCAGGTGCGATCACAGAGTCTTGTTACCACGTTAGTGAGTTCTCCCTGGAGAAGGGATCCTGTGCTCCCTTTTTCCAGGAGAAGGGGCCAAGAAATGTACTAATGATTCTAGGATTCTATGACAATGATCTGAAGGAAACCATAACCCATTTCAAATTAACTGATTCTTTCTCATCTGACCATTCAGTTGAACAGAAGTCACAATTTAGACTCTTAGACCTGTGGAGTGCCAACCTAATCAATGAGGGTAACTTACATTATTGGTCACTGACTTTATTATTGGCTTCTACAAGTAACTTCAACCAGATTTGGTTGCTCAAAGCCTCATCCAACTTGTCCTTGAACACCTCCAGGGAGGGGGTAGCCACAGCCTCTCCAGGAATCTATTCCAGAGTCTCTCCACTCTTGTACTGAAAAACTTCTGCCTAAGATCTAGTCTAATCCTGCTCTCCTTTAGCTTAGAACTTATTCCCCTTGTCCTGTTGCTGTGTCTCCTTGTCAAAAGTCCTTCTCCAGTGTTCCTACAGTTCCCTTCAGGTATTAGAAGGCAGCTGAAAAATCCCCCCTCCGGGTGTCTTCTTCTCCCTTGACTGAACAACCCCAGCCTGTCCCCATAGCAAAGATGCTCCAGAATTCAGATCACCTCTGTGGCTTCATCTGAGCACACTATCGAATCTCTTGAATTTCCATCCCAAAGGGTGACACCATCAAGAAGGGGAAAGACAAGACAGACCTGCATAATTAGATGCTTGGACTGAACATTCTGAAAGCCCCTCGTACCCCTGTGCTGCACAGCCCCATGAACTCGCAGCCTACCAAAGGATCCAGTTAGCACGCAGTGGCTATCCTGCCTGATGTCTTGGCCCAACAGCAACAGCTGTACAGTACTGGTGTGTGTGCTGCAGGCCACCGTACATTAGCGTCTCGTTTGCTATAAAAAGCCTGGGATGTTGCAGATGAGCTTCAGTGGAATTCAAATCAGGTGTGCTTTGAAATATTGATGTTGGCCTTGAGATGGACGATAATTCGTGCCTCCAGCAACACCCCCCACGAGTAGCAGCACTGGCTCGTCCAGCTCCTCCGTGCCTCCAGCAGGTACACATGAAGTTATATCCGAAATCCACGTGTTGTCACCGGTTGCAGAACTTAAATTCAATGTCATTTAATGAGGTCGATAGTAAAACATAGATGTCACCAGCTGAAAGACGCCGAGAGAAATACGGTTTGGCAGCACAGAGCCTCTTAGGGATACATAAATAATAAGTCAATAAGTAAATAAATAATAGACAAAGACCTGCTTTATCTTCCATTTGAAGAATGCAAAGAATTTACAGTCACTGGTAGAGCCTTGCAGTATGCCATCGGAAGCACGTCAGCAGTAACAGCCCCTTCTCCTGCACCGCTCGAGGTGTGCCTTTTGGAAGCAATGACTTGATCCTTCTGGAGTTTAGATATTTAATGTGTGATCTTACATGTTTGGAAATGTGGTTCTTGTAGTGTTGATCTGTTTAATAGTTGTAGATTCTTCCTCTTGTCAAGCAGCCCTTACTGCTACTGCCTGAGGATTCTGGTGCTTCCCAGACAGTGACTGCAAAACCAAACCCTTTGGAGATCCTTATGCCATTTGTTACTTCTTACGCTAATCCATCTGCTCGATGGAGAAACTGAGCCCTACATGGCACAGACCAAGGACTGGTGCCTGTTTGGTCTGTGTCCTTCCCCCAGCCTCTCCCAGATCAGCAGAAAGTTCTTTGAGGCTGTGCTGAGGGGTTGGCCAAGCCTCTGATGAAAAACCACTTTATCCTTCACACAGAACTCAACCTTCCTGAATTGTTGACAATTTCTGTGTCCGTTTTTCCTCTCTTTGGGAAGAGAAATGTTTTTCTACTCTGACAGGCTGAGGAGCACAACGCAACAGAGAAAGTTCCACCACTTACGTGTCTGTGAGCGTTCCTAATAACCGTCTTCCATACAGCAAATCAAGTTCTTGAACGAAGAGCCATACATTGGGAGAGCTAAATACAGCGTGGCCTTAGGTCTAGCTTTGAATGTCATTGTGTTCCCTAGCTACAATTGTTTCTTCTTCTTCTTTGAAGTAGCATTTCTGTCTCCCTTTCACCCAGGGAAAGAAGAGGAATCACAGCACATTAGGGATTGGAAGGGACCTCGAAAGATCCACTCCAATCCCCCTGCCACAGCAGGATCATAGGATCATAGGATCATAGGATGTTAGGGGTCAAGTCACACAGGAACATGGCCAGGCAGGTTTTAAATATTTTCAGGGAAGGAGACTCCACAACCCCTCTGGGCAGCCCCTTTCAGGGCTCTGGCACCCTCACCATGGAACCTCCTATGTTTGAGCTTACACCCATTGCCCCTTAGCCTATAATTAGATTACACTGAGAAAAGCCTGACTCCATCCTCCTGACAACACCCCCCCCTTCCAGACTGATCAACACTCATGGGGGTCACCCCTCAGTCTCCTTTTTTCCAAGCTAGACACCCAGCTCCCTCAGCCTTTCCTCAGTGGGGAGATGCACCACTCCCTTCATCATCTTTGTGGCTCTGCGCTGGACTCCAGCAGCTCTGTGCCCTTCTGGAACTGCAGGTCCCACAACTGGACACAAGATTCCAGATGTGGTCTCACCACGGCAGAGTAGAGGCAGAGGAGAACCTCTCTCAATCTACCATTCTGGTCCACCCCAGGATGCCATTTGCCTTCTTGGCCACAAGAGCCCATTGCTAGCTCATGGCTATCCTGCTGGCCACCAGGACTCCCAAATCCCTTTCTCCTACGCTGCTCTCTGTCAGGTGAGTCCATCCCCAGCCTATACTGGTACCTGGGGTTGTTCTTGCCCAGATGCCGGACTCTGCACCGCCCTTGTCTCTGTGCCCAGCTCTTCTTACAGATCTCTACAAAGGCCGGGGCAGTTGTACAATCATTTCAAACAGTGTTAACAGAGCTGCTGCTAAAATGACTTTTTTTGGTGATAAATGTTGAAAAAAATCCCGATGTCTTTGTAAATGGAATTAGATGTTCGACACATAAACGTTCATTTCTCACGTCTCTCGTCATCATTCATCTTCCATTTGGCACACAGCAAAGAGGAAGGTCTAAAAGATACGAAGAAAGACAGGAAGAATACGTTTCATGTCAAAAAAGGAGCAGTATGCTGATGAAAATACTGTTGTAGTCATCAAAATGCTTATCAGCAACTTGGGCTGATCCAATATTCGTGGCAAAATATTTTGATCAGCTGTAAAACGACCGTTGCTTCCTGGAGAAGGTGGTGATACCTTCAGACCTGTGAGGTGCCTGTGATGTAAGTGTCATTACGGCAGTTGCATCTCAGGGGATGGTGTGAGATCAGAGACTGGCACTTTGGGTGGCATTCGTCTAACTGAAGGGTGTGAGTAGACTGGAGGTGCCTTGGGGCTAGTACCGGTAGGGTCCCTTCACATCCACTGGTGAACCAGTCAGTGTGGTCAGTGGAGTCTAGTCAAAGGTTTAGTCTTGGATGGGATTAACTCCTTAGATACCATTAGTTGTGTTTAGTTTTTCATTAAAATAAGTATCTCCGTGGTAGACACCCACATTTACTAAGGTGAACCCCACATTAACTCAACCTTTGATAGCGCACTTCAAAGTTCGAGCCTCTCCCAAGCGTTTGGGGACAGGAAAATAGCCTTTGTTTCTTCCTTTGAAGGTTTGAGTACTTTATCTGAAGAGTTTTCAAATCTACTGCAATTTAAGATGCAAACTCAACAAAACCATTTGTCTTAAAAGCAAAGAAGAAATAATTAACTAGGTTTGTTAAAAAAAAACCCAGCACAAGCAGGAGATAAGCCCAGATGTGCAGACAGGTTGAGCAGGCTGGGCACACAGGTGTTTGCCTTGGCCATGGAATAACTGTCAACATTTCCATAACAAGGCGTGTGGGATCTGCTGTTTCTTGTTTCCTTTTCCCAAGTGCTGCCTTGTAGACCCAGCACAGCTGTAGGAAGACGCTGTTTTCCAGTTCAGCCCACGTGCCGGAGCATCTCGCAGTGACACGATAGATATGGCCCCTGCTTTCGGAAGAGCATCTGCTTTGATAAGAGACAGTTGGAGTCTGTGCACTGCCTTTAAACCATTTGGTTTAAAGGTTTAAGTCATTGGGTGTTGTAGGGCAGATGGTTGGACTTGATAGTCTTGAAGGTCTTTTCCAACCTTGATGATGCTACAATTCTACCTCAGAGTTTCTCACCTCTCAGTGGTGTTTTCCTGATTGGTGCCGCACACTGAGTATGTGTTTTTCCCCACTGTTGTGAATAATTTAAACAGTATTAACCATACTTTGAGTACTGGGGTCAGTTCTGGGCGCCTCAATACGAGGAAGACATTGAGGTGATGCAGCAGGAGCAGAGAAGGGCAACGAGGTTGGCGAAGGGTCTGGTGAACAAAGCCTGTGAGGAACAGCTGAGGGAGCTGGGGCTGGTTAATCTGGAGAAAAAGAGGTTAAGGGGAGACCTTTTTGCTGTCTGCAGCCACTTGAAAGAGGGTTGCAAGAGGTGGGGGTTGGTCTCACAAGTAACAAACGACAGGTCAAGAGGAAATGGCCTCAAATTGCAGCATTGGAAGTTTAAGTCAGATATTAGGAAAAGCTTCTTCCTGGAAAGGGTCATCAGGCCTTGGAACAGGCTGCCAAGGCAGGGGTTGAATTGCCATCCCTGGACATGTTTCACAGTCGTGGAGATCTGGAGCTTAGCAGCCAGTGGCCTTGGTTGGTTGGACTCATCTTAAAGGTCTTTTCCAACCAGAATGATTCTATGATCTAAGGGGAGCAGGCTGGGAGTACTGTGGGGTTGGTAAGGATACCGGTGCGTGTTTCAAGACAGGATGAGAGCTTCATATTCATCCCATATCAGCACCCCAGGCAGCTCCTGGTGATGGTGTCAAAGCCAAGATTCGTTAACCCGTTGTGGAGAAAGAAGTTGGGAGAATTGCTGCCCAGCCAGCCTGTAATGAGTGTTCAAAGGATAAAGCAGTAGGTTTCCTTACTGTCTTCCCTGAGTAGCTTTTATCCACATCTTCAGGCTCTAATGGTTTGATAATGCTTAAGAAAACAAATATTAGTAAACCCTCATATTATTAAATTAACAACGAACAAGAATATGCAGCAAATTTCAGCTTTTAGTCAACCAAGGGGTTTGTCATAACATTTGTCATGAAACGAGTGTTTGCTCATTTGTATTTTATTTTGGTTAGCTTTCCTGCATCTCTCCAGTTCCCCAAAAAGTGCTAAAGGCTTTTTTATTTGTCCCTCTTACACGTTTAACTGACTTCAAAGCCAAGGCGTGAGTGTCTGTGGGATACCACCCCCTCTACCTAATGGGTTCTGTGTGATGTGCGAGTACAGAATGTGCACATGGGCACCCTGGAAAGCTCACTGGGCTGGCACTCAGAGGGATGAGCAGCAGGGATGTGGTTGTGACTGCTTGGTGAGACATCAGCTGTGATTCACAGGTGAGCTTGTGCACCACCAGCTTCATGGTTGAGTGACGTCTCGCTCCAGAGAGGAAAGGGAGATGCAGAGCACCGTGAGAGGCAGCACTTGCTGCCTCGTGGTGACAGCACCAGTAGCTAACCAGTGTCCACCCCAATATATCGTGAAAGCCAAGGAGCTGGGCAGAGGTACCATAGGAGAGCACGAAGCTCTTCCGCCATGCTTACAGTTCTGCAAAAAGTAGCTGAGGGTACACCTGCCGATGGGCTTGTATACGTGACAACTTTACACCTTCACTGCAGCGCATTTTCCAGCTGACTTGTTGGCCCATAAATTCACCAAATTAAACTCCATTGCTGAGTGCAAGCCGAGGGCTTGCTGAAGATTGGAGGCTAACCTTCTTCAGGAGAAAAGCTAAACGCAGCTTTCAAAGCAGTCTTGCCACTCTGTACATCTTCATTAGTTGAAAACACATTACTTCAAATAAATGTTCCTAAACTGAGGTGGGGAAAAAACCTCTCAACCACAGGAATTGTTGTGCCATCCTGAAATTTTCAACCATTAGAAGTGCAAATCCTCAACACTCATCTCCCAGATACACTTTTTATTGCCTGACTGACGAGGACTGCTCTTAAGGTGATAAATAGTTTTCACAAAAGACTGCTTATTCCTTTGTAGGTGTCCACTAAAAATACAGAAAATCCTTTGATGCGTCTGGCGCCGTTCTGCTTTCAGGGTCTAGATGAAGTGAGCACAGGACACGGGGCGGCCGGAGATGTTGCTTGTGAAGATCAGATGTGTAAACAATACTGTGCATTTAGAAAAAACAAGACTAGAACAGTAGAACTAAACTGTTTGATTTTCCAAAGGCAAAACTCTCTATAACTTCTCTGTTTTCTTTCCTATAGCAAGTCCACATGCAACACCATCGACTCTTCATTTTCCAACATCACCCATTATTCAACAGCCTGGGCCATACTTCTCACACCCAGCAATCCGCTATCATCCTCAGGAGACTCTGAAAGAGTTTGTCCAACTTGTCTGCCCCGACGCTGGTCAGCAGGCTGGACAGGTGGGGTTCCTAAATGTAAGGAAGCCGTTTTTCTTTCTTCAGAAGTGTTTGTCCTATGTAAAATTAACCCTGGGATGAATGGGATGATTTTAACAGCATGTTGCACACAGGAACACACCTTGGATAGTCGATGCAAGGGAATGAAAAAATACTGCTGCTGCAAAAATATTTCAAAAACCAACAGAAACCCTCCCCCAAAACCCACTCAACCACATTGTGGTGAAATTAACGTCGGGTGTCGGAGAAGCTGGTGATCCAGTGACCTTCTGGGTCCCTCCGCAGACGACTTTGCTGCGTGCCTTGTAACCCTGGTGGAAGCAGGGTTAACAAAATACGAAGGCAGAATAATTTTTATTAATTATTTTTGAAGTTCAGGGGAGAGTAGGGGGAAGAAGGAGCAGGAAAAGGGAGGGTGAGAAACAGATGTTTCAGATCAGCTAAGTTCATTAAAAGAAGAAGAAAAAAAGAAAGAACTGCCTTATAGCACTTTAGATCAAGTTGACCAGTACTTGAACTCAAGATGTTAAAAGTACAGTTTATTATGGTTTGTTATTTCTGTAAGCAGTTATCTTTTCCCCTTATCTCTATGAAAAATTAAGCAGAGTTCCAAAGCTTCAAATAACCATTTTCTTTTCTCCTTTTTTTTTTAAATCAAATAAAGTGAATCATCTTGCTATTATTGAAATAACATTCTGGTCAAATAGAGAATTTATAAATTGTATGTAAATCAACTCTTAAAATAATCCTCTGAATATTTCATGAAATGTAATGCATGGAACTTTGTGCAGCCAATGAAGTAATAACGGGCAAAATTACTGTTTCTCTCCTGACATACATACGATTGGAAGTGTTAATGAGAATTAGTTTAATTATTAGCATCTAATTTATTACGCTTATTTAATAGCTATGTTGTTCTCAGTGCTTTCCATTCCCTAGCAGAAAAAAACCCCCCAACAACCTGACTCTACTTATTCCAGCCAGCACTGGCTTTGAATGATGTCTGCAATATGTTAGCAGATACATTTATGTCTAGACAACAAATCAATACAGTGCTTTTCTTTTTCCTTGAGTATTCATTTGCTTAATTTATCCCAAACCATTCAGCATTATGAACTGTTAGCGCACTCACAATGAACATACAGCAAGGGTCTTCTTGGCAGCAAAGGGATCTAATTGTGACACAAGATAGTGTTTGAGAGATGACACTAATCTGTGAGTTTATTAAAGGTACTGGAAGAAAATAAATAAGCCCTGAAGGATTGCTTCTTACAGCATCGGCAACTTCACTCTCTGAAGGCAGTGGAAGTGCTGTTCAGTTGAATGCGGATACATCTGAGTCTTATTTATGCCCTGAACCGTTTTTGCTCTGGCACGCGCGTGATTTGCACACACATGACTTTTGTCAGTGCCAGAGCAGGTCCCGGGCGCTTGCCAGCCGCTCCGAGTATTTTGTCCCCAGTCATTCAGGCTAATGGAAAGCCTAACAGGAATTCTTTAGCGGTACTTAGAATATGGATCTGTGTTTAAAGCTGAGCTTTTATCATCGGTGGAAAAGCCGATGCTCAGTGCCAGAAGAGCTGCAGTGAGATCAATTTGTAGAGTGCTGTCGAAAGTGATCTCATCAGGTTTGTCACTAAAACGGAACACCTGGGTCAGGGGCTGCCCGCTTTCTCTTTAGAGCGGGGTTTGGCGTCTGCCTGAATGGGTTTCACGTGTCCACACGGCGTTAACGTCTCAAACGGAAGCTTGAAAAGCTGGGGGAAGGAGTCACTTTTTTAGCTTTCAAGCCTGCTTGTTTCTGAGATACTTGGAAACACTTTTACTCGTGGGCAGGGTTTCCTGGTGATTAATGGAAAGACCTCACGTGTATAGCGGGGCCCTTTCTGCCCGTGACTGGCCACATCCCAGGCTAAAGGGAGCCTTTCTTTTTCCCTTCCTAATGTGTAAAATGAAGCAGTTCTAAGGTCAGTCACTCTTCCACGTGATCCTAAAGGCAGCTCGACTGCGAGCTGCACTCTTGCTAACTCTAAAGGGATGTGGGAGAGCAGTTCCTTTACCGTGCACTCATTCATTTCCCTGTAACAAGATACCAGGCTGACTTCTCGGACCACCAGAAAAGCTTGTTTTTTCTCTTAACGAGCAGTATCTTTAAGAAATTTACGCTCAACTCCTATCTTAAGGGTCTAAGAGAGGCATGAAAGTGAGGGACTTCAGGGGTCAAAAACACTGCTTCAGCTCTTACTGAGCAAGAGTTAGTGGCTGCAGGGAACGTGAAGAGAAGTAGAACTGAACCCAGAGGAGTCCAGACCAGCTGCTGATAGGACAAGTGTTTAAAACTGAGACATTTAAACCTAGCTTCACAAGGTTTAACACAAAATTCCTCGAAGTCAGCGGAAAATTTGTCCCAGCGCTTTCTTTGCCACCTCTCGAGTAATTTCTAGACGTGTTGCACATAGCTTTCAACTATGTTGTTGTGACTGGAGGTTCCTACTAGCTGATTTTTAGTATAATTTTGTCTGTTTGCTTGTTTTTTGGCAGCCCAATGGTAGCAGCCAAGGCAAGGTGCACAATCCATTCCTTCCTACCCCAATGTTGCCACCACCACCTCCGCCACCAATGGCTAGGCCTGTGCCTCTGCCAGTGCCAGACACAAAACCTCCAACTACATCAACAGAAGGAGGGGCCACCTCTCCCACTTCTCCAAGTAAGTATAGAGACACAGCGGGAACCAAGGGCTACCAGCCACACGCAACGTGCTGCGGTCACCTTCTGTCGGCTGTTCAGAGATGAGGACTGAACTAGCTCTTGGGAAGCAGGAGAGCTCCCACTCTGTGTGTGATGGATTAAATTCTGAGCTACTTCCATACTCATGAGAAAAGAGTTAGCTTTAGGTTACGGCTTTAATTCTGACTTGGGTGGGGAGAGAGAGGTCAAGGCAAGTAGCTAACCTCTGACACAGACCTTCTTCACTGTTGTGAGGAGTCACGTTGGTGTCCTAAGTCAAGCTTTAGAGGATAGACCCTGCCTAGCAGTTGGGCACATGGCCTCACTGGAAACACTGCTGCTTGTGCGTACTGGGCTAAGCTCACAGCTCTTCCAAATCCACTTCATTTATGGTTCTTTTGGGAATAAGCCTTCCTAGATTAATCTAAACGTGTTTCCCTTACAACTTGATTCCCGAGCCCTGCATTTGGGGCAAGAAGCTATGGTATGTCTTAGGCCCAGGGAGAAAGCCTGAGTGGTCTCTCCACCACCCACACGGCTCCCATATGGATTCTGTGTAGCCACAAGTCAAATATACACACACATTCCTGGAGACACACTTGGGGATACCGCTCTAGACTCACTCTTCTGGGAAACAAATGCGATTCAGCTGGGTTAGAGGCTTTAAAAAAAGAAAAGTCTGAGTGTTCAGGGAGTTAATTGTGAAATGATTTAATGAAGCTATGCTCAAACTGACATTTAAAAACAAAAGGAAAGCTTTCAGTGCTTTAATGGCAACTGTAGGGGACTTGTTCCACGGTGAAGGGAGTCCAAATAACATCCACAAACAAAAATCAATCTCATCGAAAGAGCAAATCCCTCTGTGTGCTTTTCCAGCTTATTATTTAAATGCTGTATGCAACCGCTGCTCGATGTGCAAAGAGGTGCTTGGAAACCTACCTTTTTAAAGCTTTCTGTACCTTTCTGTAGGAGACTTGTGCAGGTTCCAGGGACATTCTTAAGACCTGGGAGTTCTTGAGAGTTTTGCGTTGCCTTCTGGTACGTGGTAGCGCTCAGCTGCAACCGCAGCAAGATGCTCTGGCTCACTTCGAAATGACCGTGGGGTTTAGCGTGAGAGAGGCTGGTAAGATCGTGAACGCGATCGTCTAGAATCAGGGCTTGTAGAATTTGTCAGCAGATTTCTGTTGAGCGAAGAAGTTGATTCATTCCTTCCCTTCCTCTTTCTGACCTTAGCCCAACACTTGTGCTATCAGGAAGTTTTGATGCTTTCTGATGGGAGATAGGCTCTTTTAAGTCCTGTCAGTAGGGTTCAGCGGTGGAGTCTAAAAGGTTAATGTTTAGTCATAGTTATCAGTGAATGAAGTCAGCGATGCCTTACTATTTCCTTGTCTGCAGAACTGGGAAAAACAAAACTAGGTCAATGTATAGTTGTTATTACCGTTGTGACTCAGTTTACTGGCAGGGTGGCGTTGAGAAAGAAATGAAAATCCCCAGCATCGTCGCAGCAGTAATTTCACTACTGAGAGTTTACAGGACTGTGACCACGTAAACAAGCCGAGTGCATGGCTGGCCTGGCTTCCAGCTGGCGTTTTGTCCGCCCGAGCTCACAGGACGTAACGCACCGCCGTCGGCTGGGGCTGGTCAGCGTGGTTCCGCGTTCAGCAGGCGACTGCCACGTTAAGTGGGAATGGAGGTTCTTCTCAAGAGCAGCCAGTTAAAGTTATTGAAACAAAGGATTAGGAAAACAATTACTGCTTGTTAATTAGCTACGCTGGTGTCTAAACGTATAGTTCTGTACGTGTTCAGGCACGCATCCTCCCTTCGGGTCAGGGCTCCGGATAATGGTGCCTCGAGTTGTGAAGAAGCATATAATTTAATTTAGGGACACATTTTACAGAAAAGTAGACGACAGGAAGCATTTCCTGAGGAAAAAACCATAAATTACAGATAGGCCCAAGCCATTGGAAGTGGCTGGCCACACGAAAAGCCAAAGAAACCTCGGAGTTTACCAGGAGGGCCCACTGGACTCCAGGCAGAGGGTCAGTCAGTACCAACGCTCCATTGTCATCGGTGTTTATTTTTTTCTTAACTACCTATTAGCCTGCTAACAGCAAGTGCTGGATTGACCAGAGCTTCGTAAAAGCCACACGAAAAGGTGTTTTCCGTCGTTGCGAGCTGCTCGAGGGCACCGGTTCTGGGGGTGCCGCCGGGTTATGGCTGACTGCCTCGCAAAGCTTTAGGATATTGGAAAGTCACTTCTGCAACAAAGGCTGGAGCGACGTTAGGTTTTGGCCGGACTCTCTCCTTTGCTGTGCGGAGGAGAATGAAGCCCCCCTGAAGGAAATGGAGTGAAAGGGGTTGGCATTTGCTCCATTCTCGTTCCCTTTTTTGGTCTAGCTGAAAGCCCTCTGCAGCAAGCAAATGTGGCTGTGGCCCTACCAAAAGTTGGAATATGGCCCCCCTGAGGGGTGCAGGAGCCAGGAGCAGCTGTTCAATACAGCATGGCCTCCCGGGAGCAAGAGCTAAAAATCACAAGGTGCTTAATGATTCTCAGAGCAATAGTGAGACTCTCCAGCTGTGACATTAACCAAAACACGAACGTTCATGCTGCCCAAGGAAGGAAGAGCCCCTGGAGATGCACCCCGGGAATTTGCTGCTACTGGGTGGCCAGACATGCTCTGCGAGTTGGACATTCCAGCTGCGGAGCTGGTGCCTTTGGAAGGGCAGTGCTTTCCTCGGCGAGGTGTCACAATGGAGATGGGAGTCACACGGTTTGGGAGAGTTCGTTTTTTGCTCCATTGAAAGCTTTCTCAATAGAACACGTTGTAGATATCGGAAGCTGTCCCCAAAATTATCTTATCTCAGATCTCGTCTTGATTTTGGTTGGTTAGTCGGGAACCTATAACAAGCATGGCACAAAATTTTCTTGAACTTGACAGCGTCTGGGTTTAATATCTGATTGCCCAAAGAAAACACCACCAGTCCAGCTACAAGCCAGTTGGACCTTGGCACTATTGTAACAGGATCTGAGCACTGGAATTCATGGCTCTCATTCCAGAACAGCCTCTAAGGTACTGCCGTCCTCTATATCAAGAGTGTTAAAGAGGATTTTTAAGCTACATATTCTTTCCTAAGGTTCCTAAGGTTGTTTTTCCTTGTTGGGCAAGATTGTTACTGGTTAATGTTCCTCTGCACAAAGGAGTTTCCGTGTTAAACAGCATGTGTGTCAGGATGAGAAGAATGATCCTGTGACTGTAGCACTGGATTCATCATCCAGTCGGATTTCTCTCCCTTGCTGCGCTCTGCACTGACTGAGCACCCTCTGGGCAAGCCATTGTAGCTTTCTCTTCACTCCCTTCCCATCCATAAAAAGGAGGGTGATGACTGTATCATTTAATCTGTTAGAATTTGCAGTTCCCTCTTACTCAGCTGCAGAATCCACTGAAGTAGGAAGTTCTGTACTGCCCCGCGTTCTTCCGGCTAATTCCCTTGCTGCATCTCCACAACTGACAGCCAGTCCTTTGTGAAACGTTCCAGCTCTTCCCATCAAGCCTGAGTACCTGTTGTCTTGGTATGGGAACCAAAGACCTAATGGTGCATTAGGAAACTGCTCACTCAAATCATCTTCGCCAGGCAAAAGTTGATCCTTTTAATCCGTTCCCGATACACAACACACTCCTATAGTTAACAGCAATTATTTGAGGGAAGTATATTTTAACTTCACAGTCTCTTCATGCAGGCAACTTTAAAATCCGTGACACTCCCCAAACTGTTTGTTTGTCTTGTCTTTCGTACAATTTCTTGCCATTTTGGCTAAATATCAAAGCTGTCTGTGTGAGCAAATGTTCTTTCTCTGCCAGCTCCTGTTTTGCTTGTTCCTGAAGTGAAGCATCATAGCAAATTTATGGCATCACATTCATTTCCTTGGCTATGGGCTATGATGTTGCAAACAATCTTCCGTGGATTTCAGCAGCAGCAGCAAGACTAGGCTGGGCAGGAATATGTTCCTATTCAAGCCCAGCGGGCCAGCTAGCAGCTAGTGTGAGATAGGGTGGATGTGTGCAATTCCCATGAAGCCGAGCTGACACAGATCAGGAGAGGATCTGCCTGAGACACCTGGCTTCTGTCCCCCTCTGCGGTTTGGCTTTTCCCTTTCCTTGGAAGGAGTTTGAAGACCCCACCACAGGCTTAGCCTGTGTGTAATGTAATATACTGTGATCCAGTTTGAACCAGCGGGAGCACTTTGCCCCAGTCCTAATGTCAGAACAGGGATCAGACTTGGTAAGCCTTTGAGGAATCCCACCTCCACGGGTGTTTTTATGAAGATGGTAAGACAAGTGGTATTGGCGTAAGCACCGCTTGGGTCTGCTCGCTTCTCTGAACCAGTTTCACCGTAACACGAGCAACTGCTTGTGTGTGTGACACCCCAGCTTAATACCCTGAGCCAAAACAGCCCCTTACGGTCTGTGAAGGTCTCGTGACATTTTCCAGTGAAGTGGGACTGATGCCTTTGGAAAGTCCGGTGTAAAGACTGCGCTGCGTAGCCGTAGCTGCGGTGCTCTTCACTTCTTGGCTCTGGCAGTGTCGTCACACGACCTTAAGGAAATACTAGGCTGACATCCGAGTCCTTTCAGAAAGCAAGTTAAACATAGCTTGGAGCGCTTGAGCACGAAGGTGTAGAGAGTCACTCACCCGGCAAGGTTGGAGGGGACTTCAGCGCGGATTGTACAGTTTCCAAACGCTTTAGCATTCCTCTTTGGACAGAGAAGCCATTTATGGCACCGTTCTGACGGTTCCCCTTTGATTTTCTACCAAATATTGCAGCAAAAGCGTCTGCCAACAGGAAACTGTAACACAGGCCTTGAGTTCCTTCCCTTTTGAGTGGAACTTACCTGCTCCAAGGGATTAGATGGCCTCTGGTTATGAGTAAACCAGAAGAACCAAACAACAGCTGGCTGATTTTTGAGCTTTTTTTAAGTTAATTTTTCCCCCACTGCAGAAGGATTTAATGAACATGGGGTTCAGTATTTAGGTAAAGAAAACCCAGACACCTCACCAGAAAACACTACAGGAGAATCTGAACACATGACACCAGCACCAGAGATACATCCTGTGCAAATTTGTGGCTTCTTTGAAATACTAAGCAAATTAATGTGGTGGAAAAGGCAGGGGAACGTCTCACCAGTTGATTTCTTCCTTGATTTGCAGATACCAATAACAAGCAGCCTGTACCTCTTCATACTGGGAGCTGCAAGCTGCACTGCAATCTGCAAAATCAGCTCAGAAAGAGGCATTAGTGCACTTGAAAATCCCCTTACAGCTTCATGAAGGAAGAGAGTTGCTTGCATGGTGTTTCACAGTGACTAGCAAAATGTTAGCTTTCGAGAGAGCAGAGCTCACCTCACTGGAAACAACTGGGGAGAGGGCAGGAGCGCCTTATCGTCCCTCAGAGCAGGAGGAAATGAAGAGAGGCAGTTCCTGGGGTGATTTCAGGGGAATGCTCTTTGAGAAAGTGAAGCTGTCTGATAGAAATGTAGGAATTAGGAAGCATCGTCTGTGGGAGTCGGGCAGAGAGGGAAGGATGTGGTTCTGCATGCTCACAGACTTGAGAACTCCTCGCCAGGCAGCGTTGTGAGCCGCAGAAGGTTTGCATGCGTTCAAAGGCAGACTGGGCGCTCGTCAGCAAGAAATCCCTGGCGGGCCATTAAATCCAGGAAAGTCCCTGAGCTGCAAATAGCCAGAGGGTGGGAAAGAGTATGAGAAAGTGAGTATGTGACCTGTCTTGACTCTTCCCTGTGCATCTGCTTATGGCCTCTGCAAGCCAGAGGACGTTGGTCTGATGCACTACAGCCTTACATCAAAAGCTCTGCCAAGGCAGTGTATCTTCACTGAGCATTTTGCCTTCAGAAAGGCAACAGAATGTTGTCTACACAGACAACTCAGTGTCTTCTCAGGTCCTACCCCAGGTACCACTATAGGCTGGGGACTGTCCTGTTGGAGAGCAGTGTAGGAGAAAGGGACCTGGGGGTCCTAGTGGACAGCAAGATGACCATGAGCCAGCAGTGTGCTCTTGTGGCCAAGAGGGCCAATGGCATCCGGCAGTGGATCAGAAAGGGGGTGGTTAGCAGATCAAGAGAGGTTCTTCTCCCCCTCTAATCTGCCCTGGTGAGACCACATCTGGAGTATTGTGTCCAGTTCTGGGCCCCTCAGTTCAAGAGGGATGTGGAGCTGCTGGAGGGAGTCCAGTGTAGGGCAACAAGGATGATGAAGGAAGTAGAACACCTCCCTTCTGAGGAGAGGCTGAGGGAGTTGGGTCTCTTTAGCTTGGAGGGGTGACCTCATTAATGTCTACAAATATGTGAAGGGTGGGTGTCAGGAGGATGGAGCCAAATTCTTCTCAGTGTCATGTAGTGATAGGACATGGGGCAATGGGTGTGAGCTGGAACACAGGAGGTTCCACATCAATATGAGAAGGAACTTCTTCCCAGTGAGGGTGGCAGAGCACTGGAACAGGCTGCCCAGGGGGTTGTGGAGTCTCCTTCACTGGAGACATGTAAGACCCGACTGGATGTCCTGTGTGACTTGGTCTAGGTGATCCTGCTGTGTCAGGGGGATTGGACTAGATGATCTTTCGAGGTCCCTTCCCATCCCTAGTGAATCTATGATTCTCCAGCTCTTCATTGCTGTGGTTTTCTATAATGTTGAGGCACAAGCATTATATTTAGCCTGACAGGAATTTGCCAAGTAGCTCTCTTTTTAACACTGTTTTTTGTCTCTTCGTTGGATGCTGACATTGTCTGGGGATTTTATTCAGCAGAATGCATTCCCATAAATACATTTAAAATAGACAGAATCACTATATTAAGGCGGCTATTTAGCTTATTTTAATTTTTATCCGAACATGCAAAAAACTGAACAAGGGAGACGATTACATTTTGGGGATGGGGGGGTTGGTTCAAATGAGAGGAAGCCTGCAAATGCATTGAAAGCTTTTGGATGTGGAAGTACGTGGTATTGTGGACAGTTGCAGTGAAGAATATAATGCAACAATAAAATCATTAAAGTACTTCAAGTTTGGAAGTAATCTGGGGTTCTTGGCTTGCACTGCATTTAATAACTTTACATTGATGGGAGCCATTCCAGTTTTTAAAGGCAGCTTCAGCCTCCAGACTGATTGCACTTACCACCCCAGTAAAACTGCAACCCATTAATTTTTTACCAAAAGGAGCCTCCTAGTTTCTCAGACACATCAAGTGAACATTTTAGAGAGTGCAGACCACAGCAGTATGAAAACCAAAAGTTTCTGTTGAGAGGATGCTGGAGCAGAATGAAATAAGGGTCCGCTCCTGCTAATAAGATCTTTAGTAAATTCAAAGGTGTCCAGAACTCCATTAAAACCAGAGATACCACACATTTGAATGAAAAGAGTCAGGCAGTATGTACAGAGGTCTCTTGTGCTGTCCCAGCATGGTTCTGCAGTGGTTCTCCTCCGGGACGGAGGTGACCCCACCACACTCCTCCCTAAGCACCCATCATTGCCGCAGTCCTGCCTGGCAAGGAGCAGCCCAGTCCCCTATGTGTTTATATCCTCATGAAGACCAAACCTCTCCAGTGTCTAAAACCAAACTCTTGCTCTCTAAAACGTTTGCACATTTCTATGTTAAACATCTGCTTAGGTGGCTCTGAGACAGTGTGTTTTGGTGTTGTTCGTGTGCAATCTAGTGCCGCTTCCTCAACGCATGTGTCCCTTCCCTTCACAGCCTACTCGACACCCAGCACCTCCCCCGCAAACCGATTCGTCAGTGTTGGACCACGGGATCCAAGCTTTGTAAATATCCCTCAACAGACTCAGGTGGGCCGCTTTCGACTTCTCTGTATGCCTGCAGCCTCTTCTTCTTCTTCTTCTCCTTCTTCTTCTTCTTCTCTTCTTCAGTGTACTCTAACGTGTCCCTGCGGAGCCAGCTGCATTGCCGCTGTCACTTCACCCATAATGGTCTCAGTAACTACAGTGAAATGTCACTTGCAGTTTGTTTGTCTGTTGTGTTTCTTCGGGCTTGTGTAGTAATAACGCTGCTTTCATAACTGGAAGGACCTCTCTTGCTCTCTAAGAGATTGGCTTCTGGCACACAGGGTGGCTTTGTTTTGTTCCTCCAGGACTGGGTTTCCAAAGTCTGTTTTTGCTGCTAAGCAAGAGGAGCCCAGAGAGACCCCTCAGCTAACAGTGCGCCCTAGTCCCCTACCTCATACAACAGGAGCCTGCTTCAGCGGCTTCCACGTCAAACCAAATAGACTCCAGTTGCCAGTTGGCCATTTTCATGGTGGCCTTTGAGCGAGCCGCAGATTCTATACCGGCAAGCACATCTGTTTCCTTACACAAAGAGCAAAAACTCCAGTTGAGGCAGGCCTATAAAGCTGGGGTAACTGGATTCATAGTCCTGCTATGGTCAAATCAGAAGCTCAAGTAAACATTTGTGTTGCTTTAGGAGAAAGGACTAGGTTTAAGTGTGCTTTTTCCAAGCTGTATCAAATTCCCAGGGTCGATTAAGAAAATAGTTGTTGGCAGTTTTGTTAGCAGCTAATTTGAGCCAGATGTTGAAAAAATTAAGTCTGTGCTTAATATCATGTTATCACAGGAGAGAAGGTATAAAAAAGTGAGCAGGGCCCGTGCTGTAGGATGACCGGAGTTTGCAGTTTGAACTGATTGCCTGACTACATTACAGTGCTTGTTTAAAGAGATACCTGTCAGCTTGTTTTGAGCTGGGTGCAATGACTAAAAAGTAGTAACGCCGTTAACTAGCAAACTGGGGAGGGCTCTTGTATCATCTTCCGAATTGCTCAGATCCAACAGAATAATTAGTGCGCAGAGCAGCGGCTGCCACGAGCCACGGTCCAGTCAGTGCATGAAGACAGGCTCCTCGTTGCGATGGCTTCGGTGCCCGTCAACACAACACAGGTCACTGGTTACTGGAGGTTCTCAGTGTTCAGGGCTGCAGCCAGACCCTGTGAACACAATGTGTTTTCTTGCTGTCTCTTCTCCGTGTGCAGTTTGTTAGGGGCTTTAGTCTGTAGCTCTTTCGACAGCCCAGGTTAAACTCCATTGCATCTCTAACCTTGCCTGCACTAAACAGGGTCGCAGAAAGCACAGCGGTGGTGCCGAGCGGGGTCTTATCCTCTCAGGTTCTGATTTGTGTTCATGCCTTAGCATGCAGCCCGCTTTCAGGCCTTCTCCTTTATTTGGTTTCATGATTTAAATTATATTTCTCCAGTTGTTTTGGAAACAACCGGAACACACTGAAGTTGGGAAACAGGAATGCTAAGGTATAATGTTAAACTCCTTAAGCGCTGGGTCTTTTCCTTCATAGCTCAGGAAACTTGAAACCCTTAGGAGAAAGCTGCTCACCTTTTCCAGAACTCTTGAAAAGCTACTAGTTGGTAAAACTGATCGCGGAGTAAGACACAACGGTATTAAGTCTCCAAAATATTTTACACTTATTTGCATCCTGCAGCCTGGGTTTCCCAGATAAGTTTGTTGCCTATAAACTTTTATCCTCCTTATTTACGACTTAAATCATGTTAAAGTGCTCTAGCCTTACTTTAAGTGCCTCTCCGTAATGCAGGATAGTGAATAACAATGCTGTGCAGTGAAAAACAATACTCAGTACTCAAGCACAGCTTTCAATTAAAGTCAAACATGCTGCAGTGGCTGAGGAGACTGACTCCCAGTCTCTGACTCCAGCTGTATCTCTGTGCTTCTATACATCATTACACCACCACAACCCACTTGATGCTAAATATATAATTTATCAGCAAAACTCACTACTTATTCATGAAACAGCTCTGAAGCTGTGTTTTAAATTGGAGAAGTGAAGTAAAAGTACTAGCTGCGACGATTTGGGATTTACTTAGCATTCCTCTAAACAAAGAGCTTGCTTTTGTACTCTTTTTGCAGGGTGTGGGACGATCACTTCGGATATTTTCAAAATGAAAATATAAAAACACGTAGGACTGTGTTATTGAAAGCAGCTGGGGTGGCTGCTTTCCATCAGGGTTTTTATAGAACTTTCAGAGGCAGCCTCAGATATGGGTCCTGAGGAGCACTAACTGCCAGGCCACACAGCTCCCTCAGACAAAAGGAAGCAGTGAATGCTCAGGGCTCCTGCAAGTCAAGCTTAAATACAAGGGTTAAGCGTCTCTTTACCGCTGGAACAGCAATATGAAAATGAGGACTGTATCTGAGCATCTCCTCTTTAAAAGTTACTACAAGGTGTAAGAAACCATTATGAGCAGGTCATTGGCGGCTCTAATTTTCTCTTCCAGTTGGTGGGGCATTTGACTACAGGCGCTGGTTCCACTTAGTCTTGAAGTGCTGCAAAAGTGAGCGTGTGCATGGGGATGTGACATAGCTGCTCAGCACGAGTCCCGTTTGCCATACATGGGCATTCGCAGGCTTTCACAGAGCACTGGAATAAAATCCCAGACTTAATGTGCAACAGCATGGCTGGGTTTGAGCAAGGATCTCTCTGTCCTGGGCTGTTTTTAAACAACCCAAACCAGTACATGCCTTTCTTAATGGCCATTATAAAAACTAGCAGTAGACGTTTCCATTAGGACCAGAGTCTGATTTATGTCACATAATCCCTTTGAGGAATTTTCTGGAATTGGTGTCATATTTTGTTTAGAAAAAGCCCGTCTTCCTGTCTCAACGAGGGCTGCAGCAGGGCGACAACCCCATGATGAGGAAACGAGGAGGTAAAGTGATCTAAGCAGGAGTTGTGATTCACTAGCAAAACCCCCCAAAGGACTGTTGTCTTCGTCTGGTTTTCACACCTTCCAAACTTCTCGGCGGGCTTGTTTCTTTCCTGCGCTGTTTCTGCTTACCCCGTCCATCTGCTCACCCCGTAACTGTCCTGTTTGGGGGGGTTATATGAATCTAAATTTCAGGTTGAGCTATTAGAAGAAGCACTTGACTTGGCATCCCCCGTATACGTTGACAAAAAGGCGCAGGTGCTGTAACCTTTGCTTGATAAATCATTTACTTTCGCTGCTTGACTTGCAGGCAGTATGGGGGCATCGGCTTTTTAACCACCTTTTCCATATGCAAATCCGAAATACAGTCTGCCTGGGCCATGCCGGCTTCAGTTTCAAAAGCAAGCTGGGCTGGCTACCTCATGACTAAGTAATAGATACGTCTCTCAAGTTGCCAAGGACTTGTAATAAGGAGAGTGGTAGAGGACCAGGAAAGCACCATCACCTTAATTAGGGACTGGCCTGTATCAGTAGCAACACCGCTAAGAAAGAATAAAGGGTGCTGAGTTTTGGGGTGGGTTTTTTTTCCCCTAACCACACGTTAACAGTAATAGTGCAACACAGGATGTGTGCTCCGACTGCGTGCAGCTGGTAACACTAAACCGCCGACCTGCTCCTTGTGACCGGCGTTTGCGTGGTCGCTCCCCGCTCTGAATGGTGTGTGCTGATCTCTGCTGCCCTCGCTTTGCTCTGGAGTGCAAAATGCCTTCAGGGATTGGAAGCGTTCAGGATGCTGCAGTGTGCGCTCTGCGCTCAGCGTGGTTACTAGCCTCAGTCCTGTTTGCCACTCACTTACTTAGCCTACATCTTCCTGGAAATTTGACTTAGAATGCTAAAAACAGCTCCTGAGCAACACGTGCCTGCTCCATCTAATCCCTCCTACCTGCCCGAAGCCTACGTGCCTGACACAGGGATGCACAGAACAGGGGCTGCCTCCCACTGCAGACACCCAGGCTAAGGAATCCACTGCTTTACCACCTGGGAGAAACTGAATGTGTGGTTTTTCTCTCCTTAAGAGAGAAAGAGTATCATGAGCAGCTGTCTCAGCAAAAATCCCTCTAATCTAAACAGGCTTGATATCAGCGCCATCCCAGTTAGTCTCTAAAGCTTAGTTAAATGCAAACCCAAATATTTATTCCCTCACCTTTCTCTGAGAGAAAACTATTTGTTAGACGAACAGAAGTCAAAGCTCCTGCCTCTGCGTGATCCCAAAGCTACAGTCAGACGAAGGAGAGGAAGCCAAGGTCTTGTCTTTTCACACTTTCCCTGGCTGAAGCCATAAAGTCACCCAGCTACAGCACTGAGATAGGGCTCAGCCTTTCTAATGCAAAACAGCGGAAACAAAAGGCTCAGGACTTACCTAGCACAGGGCTGTAAACTGTAAAATAAACCCCAAAAGTCAAACAAGCTTATCTAGGTATGAAGGGCAGCGAGCTCCAAAGACCAGCCACGCTCTTGCTGCCGGACCAAGGAGAAAGATGCACCTTCTGGAACACGACTGCAGAGAGAAGTAGTGCTGCCCTATAGTCATTTATGGGGGAAGTTGCTGAAGTTTAGCAAAATGTTTATAGTTCTAACTTTAGATCTTCCTCTGAGTTAGGTGGTGGTGTCTTTGTAGCTGCTTCTTTCAGCCTTTTATTTATCTCTAAAAAAGCATCCTATGCCTCAGTTGCACACACAAACCCCACCGGCTGCTGTTTGAGGGACTACTGTACTTCCCCTCGGTCCTTGTAGGAAGCAAACTGCAAACAGCGCTTTTTCCCTGGCAGCACTTTAAAACAAAGGGCACAGGGGAAAGAAATGAGTTGGCTGCTATGTCCTATAGGTTAGCAGATGTGAGCTCTGTCAGACAAGGGAGAGAGGCACATTCCAGAGTAGATGGTCCTTCTGTGAGAACAGCCAGTCGCTGCTGCCTAGACACCTCTTTGGGTGGAGGGCAGTGCAGGTGATGCCCCTGGCTGCTGCTCACAGGCAGTGGGGAGGCCCGGGGTGCAGTCTTGCAGGTAGCGCTGCCCGAAAGCCTATAGGGTGCATAGGCCAAAGTCAGCACCTTGAAGGCTAATGCTAATGCAGCTCCTCCTGAGCTGTGGCTCCTGCAGCTGAAACAGCATAGCTGCTCAGTGCCCAGGTTCCATTGCCACCCTATGGAAGAAAGAAACCAGTGCACACATTTCTCGTTTGACAAATCAAACGTTTGCCTCCCTGCACGGGGATTTTCCACTTTTGCTTCTTATTGAGGCCGTGCCACAGCACCCTGCCCTTTGCACCGCCGGGAAGGGACACGGAGCTGCCGGGCTCACGCGCAGCTCATGTTGATGTGCTTGATTAATGACTGCCACTAGCTGCCTGTCCTTGCTGCCTCTGCACCCTTTCTCCCATTTACCCTCACCCAGGGGTTGCTGTGGGCAGACAGGCAGCACCTGCTGGCCCTCAGGGAGGAAAGGTAAGGTCAGGATGTCAGGGCACTGCGGCCATGTGCTAACAGCTGAGCCACCACTCGGCTCCACTTCGTGGAGCAGTTCATGTTCAGGGGAAGTGTCCAGGCTGAGCGTGGCTTGGTGGACGTGCAGAGAACTTGAGGCTGCTTAGGTGACTGTTCCCTCCCACTCAGGATAAGAATATTTATCCTCGAGGCACCGCTCACGGTTGAAGGTGGTTGAAGGTAACGAACACTAATTTGGGAGCATTTGTTCAGATCAGTTCAGCTCCTTGGGAGTTACACATTCCGTGAAGTATCTTCCCCTGGCTGGCATGCATTGCTTCAGACAAAACTCACCTGCAGAGCACTTCTAAGCAGAGACTGGACTGCTGCTTTCCTTCTCAGCAGAGAGAAGGTTCAGAATGTGCAGGAATAACATCTTTCACAGAATCTCGGAATATTAGGGACTGGAAGGGACCACGAAAGGTCATCCAGTCCAACCCCCCTGCTGCAGCAGGATCACCTAGATCAACCTGCACAGGAACATGGCCAGGCAGGCTTTAAATGTCTCCAGAGAAGGAGACTCCACAACCCCCCTGTGCAGCACCTGCCAGGGCTCCGTCACCCTCACCATGAAGAAGTTCCTTCTAACATTGATGTGGAACCTCCTGTGTTCCAGCTCACACACCCGGTGGCCCTTGTCCATATTTAACAACATTGATGGGTCACCCGTCAGTCTCTGGTTTTTCCCAGCTAAAGAGACCCAGCTCTCTCAGTCTCTCCTCATCAGGGAGATGTTCCACTCCTTTCACCATCTTTGTGGGTTTGCGCTTTGTAGATCACCTCCTTTACAGAAAGTACATTATAAAAATAGAGTTTGGGGTGTCAGGCAACAGTTTCCCAGAGCAGCTGAATTTAGGACCATCATCCCCCTTCCAAACCCAGTGGGTCTGTTGACTTCCCCATGTTGGCAGTGGGAAGCAGGGACTGCTCTCCTTTGACACCCAGAGCAGAGTTCTTCACTGCTCAAAGTGTCATCTGAATTTCTGATAGCTCTGAGCATATGTGGGCCCTATGGGGTATCCTCGTGGATCGCTTTCCTCCAGAGGGTTACAGTACACGTAAGAAATGAGAGACCCAACACAGAGATGATGAACGGGGGTGTGTGTGTGTGTGTGTGTGTGTGTGTGTGAGAGAAGAAAAAGGCATTTACTTAATGAAGAGTAATTGCCTAAGCTGAAGGGTGTTGAAGAAGCGATGAAGCTCTTGTGGGCTTGAGCCCTCTTGCGAGCACTGAAAGAGCTGATCCCTGAGTGGAAAGTGTTTTGCTTCAGAACCAGCAGCATCAACCCACAAATATGTGGCCTGAATCTTGCTGCTGTCTTTGATCTTCCACTGAGGTGGCAGCTACACCAACCTGGTCTAGAGAGTGTGTAGCTCTGAAAAGGTAGTGTGAGTCTAGAGACACTCACAGACATTGCAGTGTCAGTCTCTATCAAGCATCAGCAGGTGTCAGACCCTGGGAAGCTGAAACATTTCAGATCCTGCCTTTGCTTTGTGCTTGGCCATATCAAACTTGCTCTTCCCTTTTGAGGAGGTTAGTCAAGGAAATATTGACTGAATCCGTCGATGAGCTCAAACTGAGGTGTTTCCAGCATGGTGAGAGCAAAGGGCCTGCATGTGGCCATTGTGCTCTTGATGTGCCCCTGATCAGATAATAGCTCCACAGCCCTGTGGCCCCAGTGCAGCGTGAGTGTGACCGCGCAGCGCTGATCACAGGGGCTGACCAGAAATCAGGGTCACTCCCAACTCCCGTTCCCGTCACCGCCGGCTCAGCTTAGCGCTCAAAGCCCAGCTAATTGAGCCTTTGTGCAGAGGGATGGTGCGAGATTTTGCTCTCAGATCAGCTTTTAAAAAGCAGCCGAGAGCAGCCTACCTTGAGCAAAAAGCACACGTTGCACTGTAAAGGTGAGGATTCATAGGAAGCTGCCCAGAACCATTATCTGGCCTTATCTTCAAAGTGGGCTGGAGCCACATCAGTCCACAAATGCCTGAGTTAGTCCTCAGCAGGGAGGATCCTTTTTCTTCCTCCTCCTCGCAGGCTCCGGTGAGCCGTTGAGACTGGTTTTTTGGAAGCAAGCGCTCAGCATCCAATTCCCAGCAGATAGAGCTGCTCACAATTCTTTACAATGGCCGCAGACGAGTTCCCCAAACTAAGCAATTAAACTTACTGCTTTCTTTCCTGCCCCCCTCTCCTTACAATAAACAGGAAGCCTGTGCGTAAGGCACTCTTTCTGCGGGTTTTATGGCCATTACTTATGTTCCACAGTAGGGGAGAAGCGAGAAGAGAAGTAAGTGTGGGCCTGGTGGGAAGAGTTGGCAAATGCAGAAATATGATGAATGAGCTGGAGAGATTTAATTTCTTACTAAATTCTCTACAAGCTGTGTAACCTTTCTTTAGCTAAACAATTACTCTAAAAGGCAATGATTTTCTGTGTTTTCATTGAAAAGTCTTCATAACAACAATGGCCTGTGTTCTCCTTCTTGAAGAACTTCTGCCAAAAAACCAGTTTTCTTTTTTCCATTCAGCAGGAAACTTTCTTTTATTTGTATTTTTTCAATCTCATATTCCCTGCTAACATGGATTTACGAGGCCTTCCACTTAGTGCATGGGGTTGGGATGAAGCATCCCCTCGGGCCAAATAATTTCGGCCCATGTCTTTTATAGGGATTCTCGCATCTTCCTCCCAAGAGGGACACAGTCGCTGTCAGAGACAACATACCAGACCCAAATGACCATTTAAGCTGACAGAGGGTGATGGTTCCTGTGTTCATAGTACTGAGCATAGGGAAGGTGACACTCAGCAGCTCTTGCTGCTGCAGTGGTTGGCACAGTCAAAAGGGAGAGCGGGTACCAACTCTGCTGTGGTGAGGAAGAGAGTCATCAGATCTTTAAATTCCTCAGCCATGCTATTAACATAGAATCACTAAGGTTGGAAGAGACCTCCCAGATAGTCCAGTCCAGTGACGGGCATAGTGGTGTTGGGTTGACAGTTGGGTTTAATGATCTTGGAGGTCTTCTCTTCCAACCTGAATGATTCTGTGACTCTGCAACATGATCGGATTGGAGAAGGTGTTGATCTTCACTGACCCACAGGATCCCGTGACCAGCTGGACCATCATAAGGACTTTGACTGTTGTAAGGATTTGGAGATGGAGCACGGGCACAGCAACTTGTCCTGCAGAGCTGCACGTACACACGTGTGAACGTACACCCACACAAATCAAGCAGACAGGTCCAAGGCAAGATCATAGTTATGTGCCTCTTACTGCTCTTACTTGACCACCCCACGCCCAGCCCAGCCTCCATCGCAGATAATGCTGTATTGGATTAGTCTGCCTCGCTGCTGCATCAGGTCCCTGATCGATTTATTGACTCTGTCAGAGTGGCTAGTACAGTAATTGTTACAAGAGCAGTATAGAAAGCAAGAACGTGTCCGCATAAAATATAAAAATGACGTTTTGTTCGTTCTTCCCTCCTTTGCCCTATAGATCTCCGTGTGTTTACACACTGCTGAGCACTTAGGTTAATCAGCTCCCTCTCCGTTATTAATCGTGACAGTTAGGGTGCTGCACAGTGGCAGATGGATCGTTGAAAACATCGGTCTCATGCTCACGGCGTGGACCTGGATAGATTTTGTACTCCTTCCCTTCTTTTGCAGCTTCTTGAGGGCCCTATCAAATCCCACTTCCCTGAGTGACAACACGCCGTCCATACCAGAGAGGGGCAGGGGGACGCACACGAGAAAGAGCGGTGTTCCTGGAGCTTCAGGGTCTTCCACAGGCTTGGGAAGGCGTTGGTGGAAGTTGGCAATCTCCATAATTACATGGCTAGCTTGATGTCTCGATTCTTGTAAAGAGTAATAATTGAAGAGCTGAAGTTTCCCGAGGGTCGAAGACTTGCCGAGGTGGCGTGATGAGACCTTTTAAAATGCATGTAGAATGTATACCCTTCAAGAAAAAAAAAGGCACACTGACTTTTTAAAAGGGGCTTGGAAGTGCCTTTGAAAGACATTTCAGGAAAGTTCAGCTTTTGCAGCTGATACCTGTATGAGCTCCATAAATTCCACGCAGCCTGACAAACTCCAGTAGGTGTCACATGTGACCTGGATGGAAAAGGTCAGCAGCTGAATTTATGGCTTTTGCATTTACTGGAACATTAAGATTTTTGCCAACTGCCATATATACTTTTTAACAATTCTGCAATCAAAGGATTAGGACCACAATCTACAGTGAAGGTCAAAAATTAATGGCCACAATCCCTGCAATCCTTCCCAATGGATGGGCATTAAGCTACCTGTGTTCTAGGAGTCACTTTTGCTTAATGGCCTTAACACGGAGGTCAAGGAATAAGTAAGTCCAGAGGTGAATACCTTACAGCATAGATTGTCTTGCTCTGGAATTGATGCTAAATTCCATCAGAAGGGCTCCAAAGATGAGCAGCTGTTTCTTAGTAGAGAAGGACTCTCCAGTTGCAGCAGATTTCGTGTTGTGGAGCCACTGAGCATCATCTCGCCCAGTGCTGAACTGTCCCAGAGAAAAGTAACCAGTCTAGAGGGGAAGGACTGGGATTTCAAAAGCAAAGCAACTGCAGTTTTAGCCAAACCTGTTTGTACTTTAAATGTAACCCAGGTGTCCCCTCTTGGTAAAGATTACCGACAGCATGCCAAGTTGTAGCTCGTTTTAGTTTGGAACAACCCAAGATGCTGTGTTCTTCTAGTGTATTGAACTCCGAATCACAGCACCACAGAATTACTGAGGCTAGAGAAGCCCTCTGAGCTCATCCAACCCAGCCCATGACCTGTCATCACCCTATCAGCCAGACCAGGCCACTGAGGACCACAGCCAGGCTGTCCTTAAACACCTCCAGGGATGAAGACTCCACCACTGCCCTGGGCAGTCCATTCCAGGCTCCAATCACCTTTTCCTTGAGGAAGGGCTTCCTGACATCCAACCTAACCCTCTCCTGGCAGCTTCAGGCCTTGACTTGTTGCCTGGGAGAAGAGCCCAGCCCTCACCTGACCACAACCTCCCTTCAGAGACAGAACTGGAAAAGTTTAATCCAAACCTAGAATTGAAATAAAACCCCAAGTAATAAAAATCAAGAGGCTGAACGTGAACGTTGTTTGTAGGCTTAACTGCGCTGTAGCCTGTAGTTACTCTGGTGAGTAACATGCGCTTTTGAGAGCGGTGCTGACGCTACAATCACAGCATTTTCAGGCGTATGCACTCGTATGACCCAGCTCTTCCCTCCTCTCTGCGCCCGCTGGTTATTACACACTCAGAGATGCGGCTAAATGCGTTTCCGAAGGCAACGCGGTGAAATTCGGTGGTGTGAGTAACCCAAGTCGCTACCAATAAAATACAGCCACCTTTGAGGCTGCACGCGATCACTTCTGCATTACTTGGAGCTGCTTGACCCCACGCCAGGTAGCCTTTTGCACTTCTGCTGTCACCACGTCTCTATGACAACAGAGAAATGGTCTTTTTGTTTAAAGGGGGGACAAAGTTAGAGAGGAAATTTGGGTGTGGGCTTGGGTTTTGCCATCCTTGCACGTGCTGGACAATGAGACCTGAGGTTTTGCAGAAGCACTTTCACACATTAGCATCATAGGATCATTACCTTCCGTGTCTGGTTCTTCTAATGTTGCCAAGGGGTTTGGGGGTTAAAGATTGCGCCTGTGAAACCTCGGCTGTTGGACCCGACTTCTCACGGAAGTCCATGAGAGTAGGAGATGGAAGGATTGTTACTGGCAGGAGTTTATCTTAGAAGTACAGTGATCTTTTGGTGTAATTACTGTCATAACTATGCGCAGTAGACTAAGTCTTGTCTGCTTTACATAAGATAAAGGCTGCAATTCACGTTGTGGGGGGAGCTTGCAGGGGACTCCTCATGTACCTTCTATTTTGTGGCTACAGGTAGTATCTCACAGTGACTCCAGGGAAACCTTCCTTGATGTCAAGATGAGTTAGGCTTGGGGTTTCCCCAGTCTGCTGGTCTTGTCGTGTAGATCTGAAAGCGCAGGCCAGGTTACATTCTGTCTGGTTCATCACCAGCCAGCATGGCTCCACAGACTCTGTATAAACCTGTTGTCTTCCTAGAAGTGGTACCATGGGCAAAGTCTGTCCCTGTAGCGTTAACTGCCTTGTCAGTCCTATTGACGTTGCCTGAGTCAAAACAAGGGTTTGGATTCTTGTTGGTGAGGCTCTTCAGGACTGTGAGGAGTAAAAGTAGCACCATGCAGGAAAAGGGAAGAGGGAGAGCTGTGATTCCCTGTACAACAGAGCAGCCTGTTTCGTGCATACAAAGAGCCACTTCTGTACAGTCCGTTTCCAGAGCAAAACCTCATAAAAGCCAAGAGGCACCTTTTAAGTTCAAGGTTTACATTAGTAATGTAGTGTTTTCTCTGCTAGTATTAATTAAATTGAGATCGTTTAATTAGCATTACTAAATTTGATCATTAGTTGCAATTCATGCTGCCTGCCGTAGTGCACAAATATGATGAAGCAGAAATAGCTAAATTGTTCAATTCTGTCGCATTTAATGACTTTACACTCCACCAGGACTCTCACTGGCATCTCGCGGGGTGTGTGAAAATCACTCCAAGCGAGGCCAGGACCCAACTCCCCTTAGCCAGCCATGTCTAATGAGCCCCTCCTCATCCAAAGGCGGATCGTGTGCTGCAGAGGCTTTTCCCATTTCTCCACCACAGAACTGACTACCTTCAAAGTCTGGGCCGGCCCTGTCATTCAGCTGGCTCTTGTGTCAGCCCAACCCTGATGACCTTGACAGAGCTGTGTGGGACTCACTGGTCACAGCTTTTCTGCCCGGGGGCTCGCTGTGGTTTAATGGGACCAGTCCCATCACTGAGGCCAAGTGCTTAGCACAGTCATGGCACACAGCCTTCCACATCTCTTAGAGGGCTTTAACAGAGTACAGAGCATCAGGAAGAGAGACACCAAATGTTTCCGCGTTCACGAGGGGCGTTTTGCAGCTCAGTGCCCTCCTGGCTTGCTTTTTATTAAGGGGGCACTCGGGGAGAGGGCTTCACTGCTAAATGGATTCGTTAGTCTTCCAGCTTGCTGTCTACTTTAATTTTAAGATCAATGTGGCAAAACCACTGCAGTTGCCTCCATTCCCCTATTTCTGTGTATGTTATTCGGAGGCTGGTTTTGATCTCCTTGCCCAGCACAACTAGGACTTGCCAAAACTGTGATTTCTCTTCCCTTTCTGCGGTATCCAAATCCCAACCTTTCTCTGCCCGCTGCTGAAAACTTGCTGCTCTCTTGGCCCCCTCGAACTGGAGTCCCCAGCTCCCATGTCCGTCTGCTCCTGCCTAGTGCGTGTTTTGCCACCCCCCTGCTCCTGCTGCCCACAGACCAGTTTATTCCGTTCATCCCACCCCTCCTCCACCAACCCATTTCCCCTATTTTTTGCCCTGTTTGTCTCAGGCTGCCTTTGCTCTCCCAGTGGGGCTGCTAATTCGTCTGCTGCACCCAACGACATCGAGTGAAGGCAGAGAGGGGGATTTGGGAGGGATTGTGGAGGGGGCACTGGCTTTCCACTCCAGTTCAAGCTATATGTGCTGGGGCCTCTCAGCTATTCTCAGAGCAGTCAAGAAAAACATCTAAAAACTACTTTTAATACCCAAAACTCCACAGAGCAGAGAGCCAGAGCCTCTGCAGCAACATCCCAGGACCCCTCACATAGCTCCAGTCGCCCTGTTGCTCCCCAGCAGCACGGGACTGGGACGAGAGTCGCAGGGGCAAACCCCCCGGGCGTGCGCGTGCGTGACTGTGTGTGTGTGTGTGTCTGTGTGTGTGTCTCTGTGTGTGTGTGCGTGTGTGTGTGTGTGAGAGAGAGTGCTTAGCCTGGCTCGCTGCAAATGGAGCTTGGGAGGCCCGGACTGGGGGTTGATTTTCCCTGGGTGACTTTCCCCAATTGTCTAAAGCAATAAAAGCAAAGAAACTTTGTGGGGGAAACGGTGGTTGCGGGGAGATTATTTTTGCAGTTGTGGTGCAGGCAGAACTCCTGAGGCTTCAGGGGAGTTTTCACTCGCCTGAGGACTGCAGGAACTGGCTTAAATTGAATAAAACTGTAAGTACAGTACGGGCGACCGGGTAACAAGGGGTTCTGTAAAGGCAACAAAACCCGAGAGCACAATGAAGAATGGAGCGGGTTACGCCGCGGTGAAAGTATGTGCTGGTTGTTATAACACCGTGCCTCCAGAATAAATTATGTCCCTTTAAAAAGTAATACTTTAACTGTGCAGCTATATAGAGACAATTAAGACGATATTGTTCTCCTCATTTCCCTCCTCCCCCCTTCTTCCTCCCTCTCTCTGCAGTAGCTCTGTGGAAACTTTTAATGCTGCAGCTTGAAACTTGGGCCTCTGGGTCTAAAATGCCTGAGAAAGCACTGCGGGCTCTAACTGTAAAACATTCCTTCGGAGGGCCCTGGAAACAGGGCGCGCTGGCGCAGGCGAAGTTCAGAGGGATCACATGTAAATGAGGGCTGGCTGCAGACTCCCAAGGAGCATTTTATTTCGCTTAAACCTGAACTTGAACTTGGGAACACGCTGGCGGAGCCTGCGACTGGCAGACAGGGCTGCCACCAGCCCCATGCACCCACCGTCAGGGTTTGAGGCGGGGGGGTCCCCCAGGCACTCACTGGCTGCAGCACAGGGAAGGACAACACCAGCTCTGTATTTTATTGTCGATTATAACACAAGGGGTCACTTTTTTCTTCGCAAAATCATAAAAACATTAAAGTTGGAAAAGACCTTCCTATAGCAACTATAGAGCGTTCGTCATCCCAGTTTCCGCGGGAGTTCCCGGTGTGAGGTTATCAGTGTTTCCCAGCACTACTGCACACTTTATTTCAGAAAAAGAGAGAAAACAAGTGGGATTCAGGGTAAGAAATCCTGAGGAGCTGCAGCGTGTAGCGAACCTGACTGTGCTTCCAGCAGGGGAAGCGACAGGGCTGCCTCACAAGGGAGGCAGAAAGTGCAGCACACAAACCGCCCCTCACACTGTACTTACCTTTAAATCGTCACGGTGGACCTGAACTCCCTTGTAGGTCACCCCTCTGGTAAAATCCCTGCTGCTGTTTCCTTTTTCGCTCACAAAAGGCGATGGATGGACCTGGGTACCGATGCCAGTCAGGGGCACCTAGACATGGTGGCCAAGGTGGGCCACCCCGTGGGGCAGGTCCTTCCGCCCCGCCACGTCCCGGGCTGTACTTGGCTGGTGGGTCGGATTTTGGTCATTTCTGATTACTCCTGAACAATTTTGGCTACGTTTATAGCTAAACTTTGAAAGGATGAATGGGAGGAGAAAGAATAAAAAGGGGAAAAAACCCCTTTTTGGCAGTTACTCAGGAAATATCTTCCGAGATGGCCTTTCTGCAGCAAGATACTACTTCAGGGTTTGTGTTAGGATCGTTTTTATTCGGTGACAGCACATGAAGAGAGCGGGACAGAGCCATGAGCTCTGGCATCGCTAAAATCCCTTCTGTGTGTGTGTGAGGTTATATAGTTTATCAATGCAGAAACCACCACAGGCTTTGAAAAGCAAACAGCTGGCTCGGGTCTGTGCGCCGCGGCGCTTCGGGCTTGTCTGCTGGATTTAAATGGTTCGCCCGCGCGTTCTGGAGCGGGACAAATATAGAGGGAGGGGATTTTTTCTTTTAAACACGTCAAAAGGGGGTTTTCAGCCATTTGTTTTCTTAGGTCCTTTATTTGTTACCACTTTCCTTTTGGCTTTGGCTTGGTTTATTTTGCTTTTACAAACGTAGTCGCTGCCACCGGCGATCCTGCCGGGGGGGCGCAGGGGGGGGGGTGGGCAGGAAAGAAAGAAGGAGAAAGTTTCTATCCCGGTCAGAAAACCTTATGGCAGCGACAAATATCAGAGAAAGCCATCGCCTCGCTCAAAGATTTCATCTCGCCATCCGCTTAATCCGCTTGCTGTACCTCAGATCTCAAGTAACTTTCATACTGTGGGCTCACTTTAATGGATAGAATCTATTTTTCATGAAAAAAGCAGGAAATAAGCTGTCTTTCGTACAAAGATTTACAAAATGTAATCATTGTTGAAATATTCTCTTTGAACTGCCTTGTCCGCAGGGGTGTCTGGCTCCCAATACCCCCGTTTCTTTAGAACACCCTTACAAGTTCTTCTGGTAGATCAGGTACACTGGTGGTTCTGGTCTTTGATGTCCTGAATGAATGAAAGAAAAGCATAATAAAAGAGAGCTGTTGATCAAGCATAAAATACTCTTTAAGCTGACAGAATGGCAGAGTTAACACATTCTAAGCTGCTTTTAGGTTTTTCCTTTTTTCCTCACATTTTCCTGTGCTTTGTGTACAGTGGGGGTTTTTATTTTTTCAAAAGTCTCTGATCTATGTAGTATGCCGTCCTCGAACAAAAACCCAAATGGGATTGTTTCTCTCTCTTTCCCCCTTTCTTTTTCCTGTCTCTCTCTTTCACTCCACTATCTTTAAAAAAAAAAAAACCACTTCAATTTTTTTATTGTTTTGTTGTATTTTACTTTATTTTTTCTATTTTACTTTATTTTATTTTATTCTGTTTTGCTTTACTCTGTCTTACTCTATTTTACTTTATTCTCTTTTACCCTATTGTATTTTAGTCTATTCTACTTTATTTCACTATATTCCGTTCCGCTAAATAGCCCGGGCTATGCTTTAGCATCACTGCAATTAGCCTTTCAGCACCCGACACTAAGTTTAAAAGTTATTTTGAACATGTCCAAGCCAATTTACTAACAAACGACTGAACTTTGCCTAACTTTGGAAAACTCTGTCTTGCAGAGTGTCCCCTGACAAAAGGGAAGACCCGAAAAGCAAAACTCTAAATCCAAAAACGGACATAAAAATGAGCCCATTGAGAGAGAACTTTATTGCAGAGTTGGAGAAAAGAGGAAGTTTTCTTCCTGGACATCTAATTTAGATCTGAAGTTGCCCCCTATTGTTTATCCATCGTACTCCAAGTGCCAACGTGCCCCGCTCGCTGGCTCACGTTTCAAACACCGGCCGTTGAGAATGGGGGCTGTATTATGTTTGGGCTAAGTGCGAGTATGTCATAGCACAGTCAGTCTTTAATCCGCTGAGCTTCAGGTTGGGGCGGCAGGGGGTCCTGCGCTCAGAGCATTGCTTTATATTGGAGAAACATCTGGGGCCAGCTGGGACACTTTTCTGGAACATTCAAATGCCTGGAACAACAGCAGGAGTTACTGTACCCAGAGTGTTTTCATAGGTTTAGGAGGGTTTGGGGTGACTTATTTAAAAACACTGGCCGTTCCCAACTTGAGGTTTGAACCCAAGCAGAAATCTTGCCTGAAGTGAGTTTGTCTGTCCCGGGAGAGAAGTGGTTTGGACTACTATATGTTTTTAATAGTCAGCAGGCAGAGGTCCATATTGCAGAGTGATTGCTTGTAATTTAATGCAGTTTGCCACACTTGGCGTCCCCGCTCAAGCTCTTGGATGCAGAGCTACTGTACACATCGCCTGGAGACGAGTGTCCCTCTCGGGACAGGTTTTATCTTCCTCAAGACAGTATAAATATGCTCGTGGCCAGGCGTGTGGCTCTCTCTGGGGTGTGGATGTTGGACAACCAGAAGATTCACTCTCTGGTTTATGTCCCTTTGGGGATGACCAACACACTACTTAGGTCCCTTCGGCTGTTTCTTGTTGGAAAAATATAATTACTAAATAATTAATCCCAGCTCTAGGAAAATAACTTCCATAGGCACAAAGGTGACCTTGGCTTTACTATTCACCTTTCTCTTTAAGCAGTAGGATCACATTCTGTGCCTCGGGAAACTCTGGAGAAACCCATAGAGAAAGGGGATGAATTCAGATGTGGGGTAAATGCAAAGCAAAGAGTTGCTTTATCTTCAGGAGCCTCCCAACCAGTCACAGCGGAAGCTGAGTTCCCACTGCCTCTGCTCACCCTGGCAGCCCTTTAGACATTGCCCCAAAGTCCCAGTTCTGACCCCTTGCAACCAAACACCCCACCGTGGGGAAAAGCAGGCCCAGCACCTCTCACAAGGAGGTGTCTAAAGGACCGGCCTGCTGCCAGGGTGTTTATGTCCTCATTTCATCATTGCAACCAGGACGGCTCATTACCCCAATTTGCTTTTCCAGAGCTAACGGTTTTGAGTGCCTTCAAGTTCTTGAGATGACTGGAGTGTCATCCTCAAATAAACCAACTGAGCAGATGCGTCGGGGTGAATGTTCGTAGGTGCCCGATGGTCATGGCCGGGCTTCAGCTTGGCTTCTCCAACAGTCGCTTTGCCGGCAAGCTCTAAAGCTGCAAGCTGGTTGACTTTTTATTCAGGTTCTTATCAGCGATGGGTTTTCCTGCCCGAGCCTATGCAGCAGGAGCTTCCTGCAAGCGCAGCCATGCCCAGGGCAGCAACTGCCACAGCACCGCGGCAGCCCTGTTTGAATTCCTGATGGCACCGACCCGTTGCGCCGCGGGGCAGCCCAAGCGGGCTGATACCTACAGAAAATGGCTAGCACATGCCAGGTGGTAGCTGGAAGTGGATTAGGTGAAGCAAAGGCTCCTACATGTGGAGTTCAAGGAGAGTTGGAAACGTGTGAATGTCCTTAAATAACCTGCGTCGCCCGGAGAAGTAAGCCAACTGTCACACCCAGTTCTGGATTCCACATTAACAACCTCCTTCCGCAGCGTTAAACTTTGCCCTTGAGGACTTTTGTTTAACTTCGTAATTTGAAAAACAGATAGGGCTGCTTTACAGCCCTCACTGACTCCGCTGCGCTGAAAGGTCTCATTGTTAGGGCAGGAGATGTGCAGGTAGAGGTAGATTTAACAAGTTTGCCCTCGATTGTCTCTCTGGTTGCCAACGTGGGAGCAGTTGGTGCTCACGGTTGGGTTGGGGAGCTGGGGGGTGGAAAGGCTGGTTTCAGGAGATTTTAATCAACAATGGGCCCGTTTCTGGCCTCCTGACGAGGACAAGAAACTGCTACCGGAGTCAATGAGGCACTTTGAGCTTTCCTCCTTTTTAAATATCCTGAATCGCGGAGTGTTTCCTCGCTGTTCTTCCCTCACAAAGGGCCCGATTGTCACAAGCGGCTGGAGGATTTTTTTCTGCGTGTCTCTTACTATCTGCAGAAAGAGCGTAAGAACCAAATCGAGTTGGGCTATCCAAGAAGCGTAGTTGCCATTTCAGACTTCCTGGGTAGGATTCAGTCAAGTAGATATTGTTTATGGTTCATAAAACTTCACCACTACGAGGATGCTGAGGCACTGGCAGCGCAGAGTTTCAGCTTCCACAGTGCTGTAAATTTGGGGGGGGGGCAAAAAGTGTGGGACTGCTCCTCGGAGAACAGTAACATAGAGCTCTGCAGCAGATAAACGGACTCTTCTGAGCACATTCGGTGTGGAACTGTTTTGCATTACATGAGTTGAATACCTTAGAGATGACACACATCTGCAGGCACTTTATTAAATCCTTAGTCAGCACTTTTTGACCTGATGAGATTACTTCTTCATTTGACTGGAGAAAGGGAAGCGCAGATCTGGTACTGGCCTGCAGAATTCTTTCTGATGTTTCACCTTGAGCGCTGGGGAAGGACAGCGAGATGCTCGGCAGGATAATGTGGACGCGGGAAGGCACTATGACTGCGTGGCAGTAATTTACCTGAGTAGGGCCTTTAGCTCTGGTGGATTCAGTTAGCTCTAGGCTCGCTGAAAGAACAGCAGTGCAAGGTAAACGAGAGGGAAAATGAAATACGGGCTCTTCTATGAAAACATGTGGCGACAGCATCACTCTGACCAAGTTGTGATAGATGTAAGTGGAGATTTTAAGTGAAGAAAGGCAATATGCCGTTCTCCACCTGGGCGCAGTCGGGTAGGGCACGGGACGTGTCGGGGAACGAACGCAACCCACCGCGTTCAGCAGAGCTCTGCAAAGAGGCATAAAACACTTGAGCCGTCCCCACGTAGGGACATTGGGCTTCTTGCTTCCCCTCTGAGGCTCCGAGTCACAAAAAAAACTTGATCGCCAAGCCCAACTGCCAGGGCTGGGAGCGCACACTGCGCCTCCTAGACAGTTTCATGTGGGGCGCGGAGGCCGCCTCTCCCCTCGCGGAGAAGGTTCACAGGTGCTTCAGGAGGACAATGGTGCTCTTCAGCCCTAATCCAGGAAGACTTAGCCGTGTCTAGGAGCTTGAGCGGGATATGAGATCTTAATATCAAAATGATTAGTAGAAAAGGAGAATCTTTCTGTGTGTGTGTTTCAGCCGTAAGACGCTCTAAATTAAACCGGTATCCTGAGAGCAGTGCTGGTGGGGTCGGATGGGTAAATGGGCTCTCTGTCTCGCTGCTCCACTGTCCATAAAACATCTCATCAAAGTGGGGTCGCAGGACCAGGCGAGGCAGGATGCAGCTGTTTGCGAGGTGCTTGGAGTCAGGATTCCATAAAAGCAGCTTTTCAGCGAATCCAGAGCCCCGGCATGGAAGTTGGGAAAATAGCCGGTGCGGTCTGGGCCGATCCACCAAGGGTTAATTAAGCTTTTCGTCGGTATTAGGGCCTGAGCAGTGTCTGCAGGAGTCATATTGACACCCTAGTGCATGGTAACTCTACTCCTTTATTGACATGTTGCTAGTCAGGAGCACAATAGCACTCTGTGTCTGCAAATCATTGCTAAAATCATCTCAAGGAAGAGAAAAAAAAGAAGCGGGGGGAGGAAAAAAAAGTTTGAAAGCCCAGCGCTAGACAAAGGCCCCAGAGCTGCACTGCGCTGCGAAAAACTCCGGAGTCAGCAACTTCTATTGATTAGAAACTAACCTTTAAAGTAACTCGCAGAGTGTGTGGTTAGCATTTAAATTTAAACATGTCATGAGTTGATTTGTGTTGCTGAATACCAACTCTGAAGGAGTTACATTCACATCAGATTCCCCCCCCCTTTTTTTTTTCTAATTCCCTTAAGCAGCTAAAGTATTTCATGAAATGTCAATAGGGCAGTGGAGGAAAAAAAAAGGTGTTTTGGAGGGAGGGGACTCGCACCCAGCCTCGCCGTTTCTTTTCCCATGCAAATAGTCACCCCAAAAAGAAAAGTGTGGGGAGCGACACACAATAATTAGACCTTTGTCTAACTTTCCCAAGTGCCAGAGAAAGACAGATTAATTAAATATACAACAGTGTTGGTTTTTGGAGTGGGGGTCTCTCTTGCTGTGGAGGTCATAAATTAGGCAGAATAAATACTTCAATGTGTTTGCAGCGGGGCTGCTACGTCAGAGCGGCTGGCGGGCGGTGGGAGGGCGCAGCACGGCTCTTGCTAATGATAGTCACGTCTGGGGCTGTCTGGTTGCCCCTAGCAACGAGACATGATGTAACACCAGGATGAACTTGAACTTGGGGGACTTGAAAAGGGAACAATAGACCAGAGCAATCAATAAAGCCTATTTCAGTGAAGGATTACAGAGCCGCTCTGGGGTAACCTTGTCTGCAAGGCGCAGGCTGAATAGCAAGATGCGTGAAGGAGCGCAGTGCCACGGGGGGACAGACCCACGGACGAGCCGGCCGACGGACGGTGGAGGGAGCCCTGCCGCGACGCCCCGCGGGAGCTTCACCGCCCCGGCTCTGCACCGTGGACAGCCCCACCTCTGCGACCTCCGCTCCGTGCTTTGTGCCTTTTTTTTGGTGAAGGATTTCTTTTTGCCTTGGCTGTTTTCTTCAGCCCTCTTTTTGAAGGGAAGGAGGGAGGGAGTGGTGAGGCCAGAGCGGCTCCCGCCGTCCCCGGCCGCCGGGCCATGTGGCCAGGCCAGCGGGCACTGGGAGCCAATTGGACATCTGCAGTATAGACTTGAACCATCAGCTTGGAATTGTTAACCCCTCTGCTCCCTGCTGGGGACTCGCAGCCTGCCCAGCCTGCCCAAAGCCTGTCATGCTCAAAACGCTGAGCGTAAGGGACAAGCCGGCAAAGTTGGGAAGAGTTTGAGAGTCTGTAGCCCACGGTGGTTGGAGGTGCCTCCAGCACGGCCCCACGCTCCGCTTCCCCATGCCCGCCCCAAATCTGTAGGGCCCCGCAATCAGGGAGGGTGAATCTTGGCACCGCTTCCCAAATACCACCAGAACTTTTCCTCTCCGCTCATGAACTTTACATATGAGAACTATTTGGTTTAATTGCAGCCCGCGTGAGTCTAAATATAAAATCTGCCGGCAAGAGATGGAGCCGATCGGGGGCCAAAGTGTTTGTGTTCAGAAGGGTGAGCAGAGGAAGAGCTAGCTAATGAGGCATACTGGAAGCGGGACAGCTTCTCCCACTGTGCTATTTATTTTACCAGTTTCTACCTCTGTGGCGAGACCACAGAATCTCCAAGTCCCGCGTGAAACTTGCCTCGGAGTCTTCTGTAAATGGCCATCAATGCTTCCTGGGCTGACGGTTGCTATCAGTCATGCCTGACGCCGAAAGGGACAGAGGGAAAAGTCGGTAAAACTTGTCGCCGCTTTCCACTGGCCCTCACCGGCACCTTGTTCGTTAGGGGAGCCCCAGGCAAAAAGCAGGGTATCAGCAGCGGCGCTTGGGTACCTGCAGCTTTCCCGTTGCGTTAGTTCGCTTGGGGCTACATAGCCACTGCTTGCGGGCGCTTTCCCACAGCACTGTGTCGCTGCCAAGCAGCATCCCCCTGCACACACGGTCCCAGGGCCTAACACTGCGCTTATTCATCACGGGTTCAGGACGCGGTGACCCCGCCGGGGCCGACTCGGGTCTCCTTGGTGCGGTGGCACTGCCCCGACTCCAGCAGGGCCCACTTCGGCTTCCTGCCGGTGTTTATTTGCCTGCGGAGGAGCGCAGTCGCTCGCCATGCTCCGGGCATCGGAGTTAAGGAGGGCATTGTTGCGCAGCCGAAATCCCAGGGAATTCCCTCCCTTTTGGCAGAGGGGGCAGGGAGAAAAAAGAAGAAGTAAAAACAAAACTGTTCCCAAGGCAAAGCCATTAGCTGGGGCTTTTGTACCACAAGTAGGGCCAGAGATACGGGACGTTCTCACCGATCCTCTGTCCCCCTCCCGGTGGCTTTATCCTGGCTTTTCTCTAGCGGCCCCCGTTTCCCCTAGGAAAACAGCCCTGTTGTTGAGTTTCTGTGCATCTGTTCCAGCGAGACAGTTGAAGCAGGGCAGTATAAAGCAACAGATGCTTATGCTGGCACATGCCTAAATACCCACAAAAACCCCGACGGCAGGGTGATAAATGGCACGGAGAGGCGAATGTGTGTCGCCTTTTCAGGGGATTAGACAAAAGTGAACTGGAGGGATCTTCAAGGCATCATCTATTAAAAAGATTGATAACTCGTAACGTGACGTGACCCCCGCCTTCATCTCGAGCTACGACCAGCAACCGGCCAAAAGAAATATATATTGATTTGTACAGTATTTTTAATTAAGCTGCGTAATTAGGTCAATTTGTCACGGTCTCAATTAGCCCCCCTCTTGGTGAAGGAGGCTGGCGGCGATGCCCTTCGGGGAAGCGGTGAGTGCAGGCGGCCAGGCTGACGCTTCTTTCTCTCTCTCTTTCTGTGTCTGTCCTTTGCAGTCCTGGTACCTGGGATAAAAGTCTCCGCTTCCCACCACGCACCGGACAGACCACCAGACCCCTTCCCACCTCTGTAACACGGAAGCAGCAGCAACACAGCACAGCGACTTCACATCGGCGGAAGGGGAGGCAAGCAGACACCGACAGCAAACCTAGTACATGGAAATGGCAAACGTTATGGTTGAAATGGCAAAAAAAAGGCCGTAACTTTTGGGGTTGTTTTGGGTTTTTTGCGAGATTTGAAAAACACCTTTTTCTGTTGTTGTTTTTCGGGGTTTTTGCGGGGGGGTTTTGGTTGGTTTTTTTTAGACAACTTTAGGACTGTTGTAATTTCTCCTCTAATGGTGCTGGAAATGGTTGGGCTTCATAACTTCTGAAGTGTTTTCATTGGTAGAGTGAAGCGTTTAGGTGACACTGAGTAGAACGAGCCTCCGCTGCTGCTTACCAACTCGCTGACGTAACAACACTTTTCCATATGGAGCCTAACTGTTTCGCAGTAGCCTCGTCGAGTTTTCCCAGACAGGTGTGAGACTTCTCGAGAAATCACAAAACACCCTTCAAACTAGAGCTTTTGTAGTAGCTGAATTCTGCAACATAGAGAACTTCCCGGACAGACATAGCGCATGGGTTGGGTTGTTTTTTTGCTTTGGGGTTTGTTTTTTGGGGTTGGTTTTTTTCCTGTAAAATATCAGGGGGAAAAAAAAAAGACAAGAAAATTTGATAATTTTTTTCTTCTTTTTTTTTTTTTTTAATTCATTTTTCTTTTGGGGCTTTGGGGTGTTTTTTTTTCTTTTTCTTTTTTTGTTTAATTAACAGTCGGCACTTAAGAGACGTAACATGAACCATAAGAGCATTGTCAACAGATTTTCTTTTGGTCCACTCGATTGCAGAGTGATTTGAAACAAAACCCACACAAAAACCATCGAACTCCTACTTGTCACGTGCAAAAAGAAAGCTAAACCAACAAAAAGACGCAAAAATCGAGAGAAAAGTTTGAAATGCTGCACTTACATTGAGAGTAAACGAGAAAAACCAACATTTTTTTCAACAATTTTCAAAAATGTCACGCCGAAATGGGGAAGTCGGTCTGTTTTGACGGCAAAACTGACAGGAATCAATCAAAACAATCGAATTTTGAATTGAGTAAAGTGCAATTTCATTGGATAGCTAAATATCTTTGTAAGATAGAGATTGTTGAAAATTCTATTTTTGTTTTTTCCAAGTCCTTCCACCCCAGGACTCTAAATTATTGGGGTAAAAAAAACAGCCTTGCAAGAAAAAAAAAAAAGAAAAGGGGAGCTATTTTTTGCTTTTTATGTTTTTTATTGTTGAACCTTGTATCCCTTGGACACAAAAAAAAAACTGAAGGAAAAGTTTAAAAAAAAAAACCACAAAAAAAAAGCCTACACGCAAATCTAATGGTGCTTTTACCACGATATGTTAACTACGTTAAATGCTAACGAATCATTTTCTGTTATCAAAGCACATAACTAAAATGGAATCATAATCTCTGTTAATTTTATAAGCTAGAAAACAGTCACTCGAATGGATTCTGCCAATTCTGACAAATTGTACGCGTTTCCGGCAATATAGGGTTTTATCGGCTCTCAGACACCTTTGGGAATAAGAGAGAACGGTCCAGAAAGTGAAAACACCTCTGTGTCCCTGAACTGGTGCGTTTTCTGGACTGCGAGGAAAAAAACATTACAGAAGCGAACGATGCTGATCTGACGACTTCTGCCAGTTCAAAGCAAGGGCACTTGCTGAAGAAGAAAAAAACAAAAACAAAACAAAACAAAAGGAAAGAAGAGAAAAGAAGAGAGAAAAAAAAGAGCGAAAAGATCGAAAGGAAGAAAAAAAACAGCAAAAAACCACCACCAAGTTTGGACCCCAAACGTCCTGTATCTTATGTACAAACTCGCAAAAAAAAAAAAGGAAAAAAAAGGCAAAAAAACATTTGAAAAAAAAGAGTGCAAGTGATTTTTTCTATCAGACAGCGGAGCACCCCTTTGCTTCACATGCAACTTTAAGAAGGTTTCCTATACTATACATATATATACGTTCTGGTTGGCACGTCCAGCGAACCAGAGAAAGTCTCTGCATGTTCTAGTGTTAGTAACTAATTTTTATCTAGTTAACGTAGGGTAAAGTAGAGTGCATTAAGACACAATATTGTAATCCCTATTCCAGGCACTTGCCTTTAAACTATGTTTGTTCGACCCTTCAGAAGGGTTTCTACTACTGTCCTATACAATCAAGTAACTGAAAATTCTTGGGAAGACACTTTGCTCCTCATCTTTGTTGTTTTTTTTTTTTTCCCTGAAAATGATGTTTTGGTTCCTTTTTTTTTTTTTTTGGTTTGGGGTTTTTGGGTTTTGGGTTGGTTTTTTTTTGTTGTTGTTTGGTTTGGTTTGGTTTGGTTTGTTCTAGTTTTCTTCATTTTGCACGAAACCGAAAACCAAGCAAAACAAAACAAATGGACGAACGAAACGAAACGAACGCAAAAAAAAAAAACAAAAACAACAAAAACCACCAAAAAAAAAAAAGAGACAAAAAAAAGAATAAAAAAAATCTATTAAAAAAAAGAATAAAAAATATGAATTCCATATCAATGTGCCTTGCCCTGGATAGCGATTATTTGTGGAATTGTTGCACATGTTCCTCTATTGAAAAGGGGGTTTTTCCCTAGTCAAGCATTTGGAGACACTTTTTTTGTAAATGTGACTTTTATGTCGGCCATCGTCAGTTCCCACATCTAGAATTAAGATAGGATGTTAGTTGTTCCGCAGATAGGAGTAGTGTTGATTGTCCTGTACGGTCAGTGGCAGTGCTATTCTGAGATCTGTAGATGCTAGATTATCAGTATTTTTGGATGTTGCTGCATTTTGCATTTTATTTGGAGTCTTCCTTTTTTTTATTTTTGGTTTTTATTTTCTTGGTTTCTTTTTTTTTCCCCAATTTTTTCCTCGTTTTCTTTATTTTGTTGAGTTGATTCAATCTCCTTTCCGTTCGGTTTCGTTTTTTTCTCCCAGATATATGAAAATATGCAATACCTGCTTATATCATGTAGGAAAAAAAAACAACAAAAAAAGCATTAAAAAAAAAAGCTTAGCAATTATTAATTTTTCTTTTCCATTTTGATTTTGGGGGCGTTGTTTTTTTTCGTGGTGGGGAGGGGGTTGTTTTTTGGGGCGGGTTTGTTTTTTGGGGAGTTTTTTTATTTGACCAAAGTTGGTGCTGCACTTGACGCAGTGTGTTCGAGGTGTTCGTCCTTTGTACTTTTTTGTGATGAGTTGTTTTTTTTTTGTTCTTTGAATGCACATGGCAGGAAGGGCTCTTCTTAGAGAAGCAGTCAAACTGTGAAGCACTAAGCTGAACCCTGCTTCAAGCAATTTTCCTTTTGAACGACTAGTTCCTTTCACAAGCGAAGCCTTAAAAACAAAAACAAAACAAACAAACAAAAAAAATAACAAAAAAAACCATAAAAAAAAACCCACAACAAACAAAAACTTCCTTTTTTTCCTTCAGATCTCCCACACCCATTTTTATTAGCAGACTGCAAACCAATCCACATTCAAGACAAGTCTAATAATGCCCATTTTTATATGCACGTTTTTAAAAACTTCCAAGTTCGGAATAAAAATAAAAAAAAGCCTAATAATTGTTTACTTGGGGTTTTATTTCTTCTCTATTTAAGGAAAAAAAAACAAAACAAAAAACCAAACAAAAAACCAACAAAAAAAGGCAAAAAAAAAACCAACAAAAAAAAAGAATAAAAAACCTTTTGGGATTTTTTCATATGTTGTCTCTGATAAGTGGTTGAGTAGTCCTTTTGCTCTATTGTATTTGTGTGATTGTTAGTGTAATGGTATCACATCCTCTTTAGCCAGCATCCTTTGCCTTCCCTTATAGCACTTAGCTGGGCATTACTTTATGAAGACATAATGTGCACTAAAAAAGAAAGAGAAACAAAAGAAAAAACACAACACAACACACACACACACACACGCAACAAAAACCACACACACGCAGAAAACAAAAAGCAAATAAAAAAAAGCATTAAAAACCAAGAAAAGAAAAAAAACAGCAGCTTTCAGTGCTTCACAGTGAAGGGAAAAAAAAGCCTAGACAAACATTTTGTCAGAACCTTGCTCTGAGCCAAGGGATTTACCAGTAAATTGGTTGTATATAAACGGTAAAAAGAACGCACCCTTTTTTTAAACTAAACAGAAAAACAAAAAACAAACAAACAAGCAAAGCAATAGTTTGGGCAGTTAGGTTGGTTTTTAGCGAGCGCGTTGGTTTTTAGTCACGGCTGCAGAGAGAGCGATTCCAAACTGCCCACTCAGAAGATGATAATGTAATTTGTATGTTGTATAGTTTTATTGATTACGCTGATTTATTCTACCCTATTTTATAAATGCAGGACTTTTGTAATGTTGTTTAAATGAGGAAAACAAAAAAACCACATCTCTGTCAAATGAGCTTAGCGCAATTTCTGATTGTTCGTTACAAAAGGCAGCGTTCATAGAATTGCTTTTCTTTCTTTCCTTTTTCTTTTCCACTTTTTCTTTCTTTTTATTTTCAATTTGTCTTCTTTTTTAATTTCTTTTGTTGATTTTTCAATTTTTCTTCTTTGTTTTCATTTTTTCTTTCTTTTTTTTTTTAGTTTTTCTTCCTTTTTTTTCCAATTTTTCTTTCTTTTTCTTTTCCATTTGCCTTGGGTTTTCTTTTTTCCTTTGGGAACTGGATTTAAGTTCAAAACTTTCCCGTTTCCTTTTTGGTTTTAGTCTTAAATTGTATTCTATTTTTTTTCACTTATTTAAAGACCGTTCTTTTCCTTCTCTCAATGGTATCGCATATTCCTATGCTTGAGAAGTGTAGGCTACTGAAGAACCATTGTAAAATGGCCTTGTATGCTGTATTTTGGAAAGTGTTTTTTTGGTCACATTAAAGTTGGATGACGCTATAAGTTAGGGGAAACTCTTGAGCAGAAATTGTGAGGGGTAAAAAACAAAAACCACCTGAGAAAGATGTTTTCAAAGGCTTTCAAACATTTCCTAGGTGGTCAGGGGTGTTCACCAACAGGGATTTGTAAAGGATTAAACACTAAATTCAAGTGGTTTTTTTGGGTGCTTTGATCACCCTCTCCCAGCCAGTCAGTCCTGCCCCAGGCAGGTGTCGAGAACAAGCAGAACTTGAGTGTCCGCCCCCGTCCCCACGCGCAGCCAGGAGAGCAGACGGGCAGGGGTCCCTGACTCCTTGTCACGTTTCATCTCCGCTCCCCTCCGCGTGGCTCCACTCGGGGCTTCTTTATTTTGTTTTCATTTTGAGTCACATGAACAACTTTCCTCTTTTGCCTCTGGATCCCTTCTGTCCAGGCGCACAAATAACTCTGAGCTGGATCCACGCCCCTCCTTGCCCTCCCCTCCAGACCATCCCGATTTCAAGCTTAGTGCAAGTAGACTTTCCCCAGGTTAAATGCCCTCTTTTTCGCGGGGTTATCCCCCCCACCACCCCATCTTGTCTATTTCTTTTTCGAGCACTTGCTTTTCTCACGCCGCACACCCCGGCAACGCCATTCAAATTAGTACTCGGATTATTATTTATTCTCCTTCCTTATTTTTTTATAGAAGAAAAACTTTTGGGGGGCTTCGAGGTTAGGCATGGTACATTTGGTTGCTTGTATTCCCCCCCTACTCTCCCCTCACGGTTGAAGGGGAAGAGTGAAAAGACGACCAGCAGACCAGCCGAGTTTTCTCCACTCCGCAGTATTCAGTCAGCCCACAGGAATATGCAAAGCTCCCTCCAGCCTTTTGGTTGTTTCCTTTTCTCTAGTTCCCCTCGTTCCATCTATTTGCAGCTTCGTAGTTAGAACAGCGTTAGAAAAGATTTACCCCACCAAACAATCTACGAGATTATCCCAGACGCCATCCTAAAGCCTAACACAGGGTTTGGGTTGTTTTTTCTTTTCCTTGTGGTGAAAATTAATGATTTGACTCATGATTTTTGTTTCCAGCGAGACTGTCAGTTGACTCTTGTACTTTGCATATTGTGTCTCTGGAAATATCTTCCTTTTTCTTTGGTGTTTTGGGTTTGGTTTTTTTCTTACTTTCTTCTGGTTTTTTTGGGTTTTTTTACTTTTTTTTTGTTTGTTTGGTTGTTATTTTTGGTTGGTAGAAGGCCTCCATCGAACAAAAACTAAATCAGCAAACCACACTACAACAAACAGCAAAACCCCACGACCAACCGAACCAGAACAGGCATGATGATGATGATGATGATGATGATGATGATGACAGTGTAAGGAGAGCTTCAATGGCACCGAAACCCCGTAAATCTAAGCGGCCACCCCAGCCTCACAAGGTTCTGCCGCAGGCAGGGCCTGGTGAAGTTGGACTCCGGATTTCCGTTCAGTCCGGCTCACGATGCCAATTTAAGTCTGGAAGTCGATGCATGTGTTACTGTTCGGCAGCAAACGCGGCGATGCCATCCCCCAGTCCAAGGCTGCGCAGTCGTCTCTAATTAGTAGCGACTACCATTTTCCTTTCCTTTTTTTATCTTCCCCCCCAATAAAACGAGAACAAAAAGCAGTGGGATGCAAATTGCTTTGATCTGATAGCAGGTAACATTGAAGCTATTCCGTAGCACTTAACTGTAGTGAATGCTGTAGTGTCACCCAATTCTGGAACAAACCAACACGGAAATCAATTTAGTGTTTAATGCAAATCCATTACATGGTGCTATTACAGGCTGGCAAAATGAGTTACAACAACAGACAACAACCAACAAACAAACGTGACAACTTGGGCTCAATTCACTCTGCTTTCCAACGATGTAAATGCATAGCAGTGTTTATCTGCATGAGAAACTATGCACTAATCTATCCGAGAGAGAAATAAAACAAAAACACACAAAGGAAAAAAAAAACTAAAAAAAAAAGAAAAAAGAAAGAAAAAATTTAAGAAAAAAATTTTAAAAATAGAGAAAAATAAAGAAAAAATAAAAAATTTAAAAACTAAGTAAACAAAAAGAAAAAAAAGGAAAAATGTTAAAAAGGGAGAGACAAAAACCCACAAAAAAACCCACAAAAAAAAAAAGAGAGAAAAGAAATTATATCGACTTTGGTATCTACTTTTCCGTTTACTTCGATCCTTGCCTTTTCGGTCATTGTTATAATGCCAGCTTTAGGACAGAAAGAATTATTAAGAAAAAAAAAACACAAAAAAAACCAGCATAATACCTGATTATATTAAAAACAAAAAAAATGTAGTGCCTGTGAAATCTGTATTATATTGCTCTTCTGAAGTAAGATTTTTTCTACACCGGTAGCCTTCGCTGTCTGTCAGAACCTTCTGATACTAGGTGATGTAAAATAACCGTACAATATTAATGCATGCGACTCCATAATGCTTAGTAGCTGTATGAATATTACTCAACGTTATGTTTAGTCTTCTTCATTTTTTTTTTTCCTGGCTTGGTTCTTGTCAGATAGGTTTAAAGATATTTCACTGAGAACGCAACCTCTGTCATTTTTCTCTTGATTTTGGGGTGTTTTCAGTATTTTGGAGGTATACATTTGCTTAAATTCAGTATTACTTGTGTTTCGGGTTTGTTTTCTTCTGGTTCCTTTTTTTTTCCTTTTTCTTTTGGTTTCTTTTCAGGGTTTTTCTTTCTTTTTGCCTTTTTTCTTTTTGTTTCTTTTCTTTTTCCTTTAATTTCTTTTTGTTTCTTTTTCTTTTATTTCTTTGGGTTTCTTTACTTTTTAAATTTCTTTTTGTTTCTTTGCATTTCTTTGTGTTTATTTTCTTTTTTCTTTTAATTTCTTTTTGTTTTCTTTTTATTTCTTTTCTTTTTACTTCTATTTCTGTTTCCTTTATGTTTTTGTTTTATTTTTTTCATTTTTCTTTCTACTTTTTGCTTCTTTTCGTTTTTTCCTTTTCTTTTTTCATTGTATTTCTTGTTTCCTTTTGTTTCTTTTTCTTTTCTTTCTTTTTCTTTCTTTTCTTTGTTTCTTTTTCCTTTTGGTTCTTTCTCTTTCATGTCTTCTCCCTCTCGTTCTTTTTCCTTTCTCGTGGACTTTTTTCCTTTTTTTTTCTTCAGTTTCATTTGATTCTCTCCTCCTAGAGGGGCAGGACATGGTGTTTGAGACCAGAAAATAATCTGTGCCTGGTAAGATGGCTTCATTTATTTTTTTTAAGCTTTGTCTCAAGAAAGCCACCTGAAAGAATTCCCAGAACAGACTCATCGAGTTCCAATTTTAAGGGACTAAAACCCCTTTCCCAGACCCACAGACTGGGCTCAGCTGTTGCGAGAGAGATTTCTCCATGGGCAGCGGTTAACCAGGTACCCATGCTTGACCCTCCTTCACACCAGCCTTCCTCATCTAGAAAGAAAAACAGACACACAAGCAGAAAACCCTTGACAAAGGGAAGAAAGGAAAAAAAAGAGAAAGAAAACCTCCTGTGGTTGGTTAGTTCCTGCACCACTGCAATATTTCTCTTCAGACAGAAACTCTGTACAAACTTCGGGCCCGATTCATAAAAGCGCCCTTGCTATTAACACGGGAGGCCAGTGGGTGCCCCTTGGCCAGGCCGGGGACAGCTTTTCCTTCTCCAGGCTGAGCCCTGTGTGCACTGGCACCCGCCTGCAGGCCCCTCTCTCCCTCCTCTTCCTCTCCCCACCTTCCCAAACCCCAGGAAGGGCCGGGCAGGGGCTGGGGAGGAGACGAGGCCGCGCAGGCCGGTGCTCTGGGGGCTCCTCAGAGGCGCAGGCTGGCGGGAGAAGTAGTGGAGGAGACAGGGCAGAGGGCAGCTTGGTGCCCTAACGGGGCGGCGCGAGGCGACTCGCTCACAAGCGAGGCCTCGGCCGAACCAGGAGGGAAAAGACGCGCTCGGTCGCTACCTCCGAGCTCTAGGGAAACCTTTGTGGAGGCAGCTCTTGTGCCCAGCAGGAACTTTTGTACTTTGCACGCCAGAGTTTTGTAGGGAAGACAGTTTCCCACTTAGTGAGTCTCCTGTGCCCGAGCAGGAGCAAGGAGAGTTGTGTTGGGTGCATCCCACCCCATCCCCCTTTAATCAGCACCCACAAATTCATATGAGCGGGGGAACAGTTAAAAGGGAGATGAGTTTCTAGATGGAGAGTGGTAGGAAGAGAGCAACTGGCTTGGCCTCCACCACTGCCGCCCCTTGCTCCAGCTGCAGCCGCTGCCTTGGGGGAAGGTCTGTGGAATTCTTTGCTTAGGAAATCAAATCAAGGAGAAATCCCCCGTTCGGCTGGCGCTGCGGTCTCTGTGCGCAGCCGAGCCTTTGCCCTAGCCCTGCCCCTGCTCCGCAGCCGGAGCCTGGACCAGCCGAGTCCCTCAGCCATCAATTCGAAACTCGTGGCGCTAGAATTTCCACCGGCCGCGTGAAAAGAATCTGCTGCAAATTCACTTGACACCCGTGTTAATACCATGTCGTGTTCATTTCTTCTTCTTTTTTATGAGTCAGGCCCCTCGTGCCTCTAGTATCTCCTTGTATTGACTCTCATAGTTACCGTTTTAGTTTTTACTGTGTTCTGTGAAAAAAGAGAAACTTGTAATTGGTTGAGAATCACTGTGGGCATCCATTCTTATTCAACTAAGTCTCCGCAGGTTTTTTGAGCTGGTGTGGATTAGTTTAACTCTTGTATTCAACCATTAGTGCTACCACCTTCTCACATTACAATACAATTACTGGAAGCAAGTACTGCATTTCCTATGCAACAAAAAAGGAAAATAAAAAATTGCTAATGCTACTGGCGGCCGTCTGGTTATTTAACTCCTCGGTGCAGGGCGAGCGCCATCGGCCTCCCCCCAGGCTGGGTTTGGGGGGATTCATCCTGAATCACTGGGGTATTGGGTTAACTGGAGCCGCTGTCCGTGTCCCGGTGGCGCAGCGTCACTCCTCACGCGGTAACAGGTTGATCTTTGGCAAAGCTCTGTGGGCTGAGCCATCCCAAGTGAAGACACGGAGTGCTCTAGGGAGGGATGAGGAGGTCACAGACTCACAGAACATCAGGGATTGGAAGGGGCCATGAAAGGTCATCCAGTCCAATCCCCCTGCCACAGCAGGATCCCCTCGATCCAGTCACACAGGAACGTGGCCAGGCAGGTTTGAAACGTCTCCAGAGAAGGAGACTCCACAATCCCCCCAGGCATCCCTTTCCAGGGCTCTGTCACCCGCATCGTGAAGAAGTTCCTTCTCATATTGATGTGGAACCTCCTGTGTTCCAGCTCACACCCACTGCCCCTCCATCTGTCCTCCATGGATCTGTAGATGCAGCTAAACCTATAAAATTTCTCAAAGTATGGAACTTACGATCGACTTAGCAGAATGTTTCTGCCTGTCTGCAGAGCCCCAGTGACAGCTGGGGCCACCACGGTCACAGTCGGCCTGGGTGTCCAGGTGGGCAGAGCTGCCCTGGAGGTACCCACCTCTGTGAGCGTTCTGAGGGCTGTGGAGCAGAAGCAAACGGGCGTCTTCACAACCACTCAAGTTCTCGTCCATGTTTTCCAAAACCTTTCGTTTATTCAAGATAGAAATTAATACTTGCAGAAAGGAAACCTTTTCATTTAAGCCATCTGCCAGTTTTCTACTTAAGAGCTGGTGCTGAAGCTGATGAGAGCTGCGGGATGGTGCTGCCCCTGCCATGCGGGACAGGAGACGGACCACTGCAGCCCCCAGCCCTGCCCAGGGCAGCACCAGCTGCGATACCAGATCTTCCATTTTATTTTGGGGGAAGTGAGTGTTTTCTACCAAATAGCTGCCCAACTCTCCTAAACCCCAGGTATTTCCTTCCTCACACCTCTGTGTGCTTTGGGATTTGGCCAGGATGAGAGGTTTGGGCTGGCAGAGCCCTAACGTCCCCATCCTCACTGTGTCCTGGCTGCTGCATCAGACGAGGCACCTGCTGGCACCAGGGGATGCTGCAGCAGCTGAGGACAGGTTGGACCCTGTTCAAGTCCGCTTTTTCCCTCACAGCAGAGACTAGACTGTAGGGAAAGGCACCTCTGGCCTCACAGAAAGCTTGGTGCTCCAAGCAGGGGCTCAGCAGCAGCATCAGTTCCCTTTTCCCTGTGCCTCCTGGGATGAGGGGGAAGGTGGGGAGGGCTCCCTGTTTGGGGCAGAAATCTCAAGGCAGCAAAAACTGAGCCCAAGTGGTTGTGATGCCTCTTTGTCTTCAAAGTGAGCACAGGCATGGGTCAGTTTGCCTGGCGGTGCAGCAGGAGGTGGAGCAGTGGGAGGGAGGAACAGGGAGTGGGGGGACCCAGAAAAATCAAAACAGGCTTTAAAAACCCCTAAGTTGAGTTACCCCATACAAGGAAGGTTTCTCCCTATCACCCCATCTGTGGCTTCTGTTACCCTCTGACAGCTCCTTAACACCAACCCATTGTCACACTCGGCCCCTACCCCCACAACACCCTCATCCATCGCCTCCCCCCTGCAAAAATCATTCACTATTTTTAGTTTAAAGTCTTTATTCCGTTGGCCGAGGCTGCCCTGGGTTTCAGTGGAAGAAACAGGACAGTGGCTAGGACCTCCGTAGGGCTGTGGTCGGGGGGCTTGGGTACCATCTCCTGCTTCCTTGCTCCTTTTTTCTCCTTTTTTCTATCTCATTTTCTCTCTCCTCCTGCAGAAGAAACGGTCTCCATCAGCATCTAAGGAGATAAATCCCATTTATTATTTATTGCTATCAAAACGAGTCAGCTTGCCTCGGGCCACACAAGGAATCCACAATAGCCCACCGACGGAAAACAATTCAAGACTTTGGGGAAAAAGGTCTGGGGTGGTGTCTGGGAAAAGAGAAGCAGCTGCTCTGCTGCTCTGCCTTGGTGGGAGAAGCCACGGGATGTGCCCGTGGGGAGCTCTGGCTGTGGGAAGCCCATCAAAAGGTGCCTGGCACTGGGCACTGTGAAAATCCTGCACCCCAGCTCTCCCTGCCTGAGTGAGGCTTTGTTACCACTTTTGATTTTCACCCTGAGGGAAATATGGGCTGACAACCCCTGTTCTGGCCATACACACCACAGGCCACCCGCAAGCCCCTTTTGCCTCTGAAGGGTGCTGCGGGTGATGAAGCTGCAGTGAGCCGGCCCACCACAGTGTTTAGCTCCTACTCTGACGCTTTGAGCCCTTTCCCCTTTCTTCCCCCGAGAGCAAACAGTGCCGAATCATAGAATCCTAGAATGTGTTGGGTTGGAAGGGACCTCCAAAGGGCATCTAGTCCAAACCCCCCTACAACAAGCAGAGACACCTCTAACTGAAACAGGTTGCCCAGAGCCGCAGCCAGCCTGACCTGGAATGGCTCCAGGGATGGGCCCTCCATCCCCCTTCTCCAGGCAGCCTGTGCCAGGGATCCCCCACCCTCAGACTCTAGACCTTTTTACTCCTGCCCAGCCTCAATCTCCCCTTTTCCAGCTTCAAACCATGACCCTTTCTCCTACTGTTCCTTGCCCTTGTGAACAGTTTTCCTTAGGTGTTGCTGACAGGAAATCTTGGAACATTTTTCAATCTTCCCTCAAGCCTGTTGGTATCACCAAATCACAAAACATTAGGGATTGGAAGGGACCTCAAATGATCATCTGGTCCAGACGCAGATCCCTGCCAGAGCAGGATCCCCTGGATCCAGTTGCACAGCAGCGTGTCCAGGCAGCTTTGAAACATCTCCAGAAAAGGATCCTCCACAACCCCGCTGGGCAGCCCCTGCCGGGGCTCTGTCGCCCTCACCGAGAAGAAGTTCCTTCTCAGATTGACGTGGAACCTCTGCTGTTCCAGCTCACACCCGTTGCCCCTCATTAGATGACGCTGAGATCACACAAATCTCCTGGTGGGGTTGTGAAGAACCAGCCATATCAATTCCTGTTACCAGTGGATCCACTCAATCTCATTCTTAAATACAGCTGGTCCTAAGGATGCGACACGAAGGGCCCCATGTTGCTGAGGTGGGGGGCTCGGTCAGTGCCTTTGCTCGGTCCAAGACTGGAAATATTTATGGGTCCAGTACTTCAGCAGCACAGGATTAATCGCATTGGCGTGTTTGGACGGGAGTTAGCACAAGGGTATTAATGAAAATAGCTCCACTTCAGCGCTGAATTATCTGCTCAGCCATTCAGCAGCAAGAGCTGATAGATTATGGCAATAAATTTGTGATGGAGATTTATGCCACTGGAACTCTCACTCGGCCCCACGGCCATGCTCCGGTGGGGTCAAGGGGACGGGAACCACGGGCGATACCCCTCCCAACCTCCCTTCCCCATAGGCAGCTCCGTGGTTTTGTAAATCCTTCCAGAAAGTTGAGCTCAGGAGTTTTGTGACCTTCTGGGTCAGTTTTAGGGCTTCTTTGCAATCAATCACAGAATTACTGAGGCTAGAGAAGCCCTCTGAGCTCATCCAGCCCAGCCCAGGACCTAACATCACCCCATCAGCCAGACCAGGGTACTAAGGACCACAGTCAGGCTGGCCTTCAACACCTCCAAGGATGGAGGCTCCCCCACTGCCCTGGGCAGTCCAGTCCAGGCTCTGAGCACCCTTTGCATGAGAAAGGGCTTCCTAACATCCAACCTAATCCTCCCCTGACAGCTTCAGGCCCTGCTCTCTCATCCTGGCACTAGTTGCCTGGGAGAAGAGCCTGACTCCTACCTGACTACAACCTCCCTTCAGAGAGTTATAGAAACACTGAAGCTCAAGGGGGCATAGAGACCCTCCTTGGGATGGCCAGGTCTCCAGCAGCAAGCGGGATGCTCTGAGCCACTTCCTGCTCCTCTGAGTGGATGGAAACAGACCTGAGCTTGGCGTGGGGCCACCTGGTAGCCCAAGATTTCATCCCCATGTTCCCAAAATCCTTTGAAATACAGAGGCAGGCTACAAACCACCAGGATGATGATGACGACTATGAAGATGATGAAGATGATTCTTATTATTTTATTTTTTTGGTTATTTTATTATAATTGATATAATTGTTATTGCTGACATTATTCTATTTATATCTTTTATTAGAGCAATATTATTTATTACTGATACAATGCTTAATGTTGATAATATTATATTTATATTTTATTACAGTAATATTCTTATTTCCTACTGATATCATCCTAATTACAGCTATTATTTTGCTAATATTTGTGTTAAATAGAAAACATTGAGGTACCATTATTTATTATTCTTCAGTGACTGGCCTGCAGTCTGCCGGTGCTGGACCCATGTTTACCTCCCACTGGGCAAAGCAAAGCATCGCTGCGCTTCAGCTCAGACCCAACCCCACTCCTTACTGTAGGTTCTGTTTTTCTCACTCTTCACCCAGACCTGGCAGGGGCCTCAGTGGCCACCCTGGGCCACCCCAGTCCCCATCTGTGGAGGCTGAGCAGCAGCTCCTTGCCTTGGGCACTGAAGAAATTGGAAACTATTCCTATAAATGTGATTCATACCCTGCAACACCTGCCTGCACATCGCATTCTCCAAACCTATTAGGGCGGAGGAGGCACAGCCAACTCTTTTACTGTGTGGGGCTCAATTCCCCCTCACCCCCACCCCCAGCACCACATTGTTCATTGTTTCCCCACAGAAATTTCATACCCCAGCAACTTGGAGTGGGTTGGGGTTTTTTTTTCCTTCCAAAGCTGAAGAAACCTTCTTCTTCCAAAAGGCTCTCTTTTGTTATGGGGCAGAAAATGCCCAAGTTTTTGGAGAAACTTCAGCTGGATGTTGCATTTCTAAATAAATGTGACAAATTTAATAGGGCAGGAGAGGTATTTGAATTATTGATTGTTAAATATTTAAGCAGCGAGTCCCCATCCATCAGCACGTGTGAGAGAGCTGGGGGCAGATTTACGATGCCGGAGTTTTCCTGGTGAGCTGGCACTTGGCATTTTCATTCATTACAGCCCCCCACCTTTGGGTTTTTCCAGGATCTGTTGGAAGTGGCTGTAAAAGATGTCCCTATTACACCATTTAAATACTGTTTGTGCAACTGGAACGTGTTTTCTATGCGGGATTAAGACACTGTTTGATTTAGGGGAAAATTAAATTAGAAGGTGTATGTCTCGGGAGACAGGTGCTTGAGTTGAGAAGGGTTTCCGCCGCTGCAAACCTTTCCTTCTGAGGGTAAATATTTTGCTCTGGGTGTTTCCCAGGGTGTGCGGGTGGGAAGAAGATCTCAAAGTCCCCTTGGCAATGGGGAGAGCAGCAGAGGAGGTGCGTGATGGGGAGAGGGCAGGGTGAAATATGTCATATTGAGGAAAATTAAGGGATTTAGGGCCCCCCCACCAATGATTTCCCCAGGAGGGATGCGAGCACTGGGGCAAGAAGGGTCTGTATGAGGGAAGGAAACCGCCCAGGGCTCATGGGTCAATAACCTGCCTCCGAGTTAAAACTCCCCCTCCCAAAATGGGGAGCTGGTTGATAGACTGTAATTGCTTAAGAAGAGCCATTAGGGCCCGTTAGGTCAATACCCTGCACGGCCAAAGTGCTTTAATTAAGTTACCTCAGGTATAGCAGGGGTTTCTCTGAGACATGGTATTAGAGCAGGAAAGGCTCCTAACTTCTAGAGCTGAGAGTTTGGTCTCTTGGTGCTTTATTGCACCTCAGAAAAATGCAGCTCACCGTCACAAGCATCAGGAAACTCTCCATCCAGCAAGAACATCACATCAGCCCCCGCCTGCGGTGACAGTGAGGAGCATCCCGCACAGGGCAGGGGGCTACGCTGCTCACAGAGCTTTCTCCACTCACCCACCACAACCCACCTGGGGCCAGATGATCCTTGAGGTCCTTCCAGGCTGGGTGCCTGGGATTCTAGTATTCCATAGTTCTATGATTCTGTGACAACATTGTTCCACAACTCAGCGATTCCACAAGTCCGTAACTTTGGGATGCTGTAAGTCGCAGTTGTGCGATTCTGTAACTCCAAGGTTCTGTGCCTCTGTTATCCTACACCTCCATGAATCTTCGATTCTAGGATTCTGTGGCTTCATGATTCTTTGATTCTTTGATTCTATACCTCTTTGATTTGACAACTTTATGATTCTAAGACCCTATAATTCTATTCTATGGCTTTATGATTCTTTGATTCCAGGCTCAGCAGCCTCCCCGTGTTACCCATCTTCTCCTGGGCACTGCTGTGATGCAATGAAATATTAAACTCCTGCAGCTCTGCACCCACTCAGGGCTTGGTCTGGAGTTGTGAGAGTCACGGGACATAGATTCACCTGTTGTAGCCACCCCCTGCAGCCTGAACGAAGGGTCCCCCCTCTCCCCACTCTGGTTGAGCAGCAGGCTACACCCGCCTCACACAACTCTAACCATACCAATGCTAGAAGGTTGCTGACTGCCTTCTTCCTCTCTTATTTCTCCCTCCCCCAACCCCCCACCCCTCAACCACAAATTAGAAGCGGTGCTGTTAAAACTCACTGGTCTCTCCACAAATTTTAATTAAAAGCTGAATAAATCATTCTGGTGGCCACGCTCACACACAAACAATGAGGGAGATGGCACTCGTACAGCGGCTTGTCAGCGTCCGCTGACTAATGAGTTGCTGGGAAAATATGATCCGAAGGGCTGGAATTGGAAGCAGATTCCTCGGCTAATGAAGGGCACATGCGACCCCGCGGCAGAAGGCACCATACCACCTCTTAGGGTGAGAGGTGGGAAGGAGAAGCTTGGTTAGGGCTGGCAGGATGGGCTGTCGTTAACCAAACGCAGGGCAGCAATGGGGTGGTGCAGCTGCAGCCTCTTTGCACAACTCTGGAGCGACGCTTTCCCCGTCCTTGCAGCAAACAACAACCAGATGTGGGGCTGGTTACCGAATGGTTTTTTTATTTCTTCATTAGTCCACAATGAGGATGTGGAAAAAGAAAGTAGAAGGCTTCGTTGTTCTCCAAGCACTTGGGAAGAGCTTTGGACCTTAAGTTTCTTCAGGGAGAACTTTGGACCTTCAAGCTTCTTTGAAAAGAGCTTTGAACCCTCAGCTTCTTCAGGAAGATCTTTGGACCTTCAGCTTCTTTGGGAAGTGCTCTGGACCTTCAGCTTCTTCAGGGAGACCTTTGGACCTTCAGCTTCTTTGGGAAGAGCTCTGGACCTTCAGCTTTTTTGGGAAGGGCTTTGGACCTTCAGCTTCTTTGGGAAGAGCTTTGGACCTTCAGCTTCTTTGGGAAGGGCCGAATGAGGTGCCAGATACCTCATGCCCTGCTTGGTGCCCAAGTGCAGCTGTTTGAGGCTGTGCTTTGCCATGTGGCATCAGGAGTCCCTCTGCACCTCCAGATCCAGGGGTCCCAGTCAGGGCCATCCAGCACACCTTGGATATGGGATGGATGTCAGGAATCCAGGAAATAGAAATGGGCTTCTGGGTGGCTGCTCACAATGGGCCATGGGCTGCTGATATCCAGCACAAATGGAAACCCCAAGGTCCCAGTCATCTCTGGCTCTCACAAACCTCTGAACTAAAAGCCAGGTCTATGAAATAGCCTCTGCTTTCTGTAAGTGATGGCCTTGGCCAAGCTCTGCTCTGTTAACGGGTTCTGCCTGGGGCCACAGAGGCTGCAGAAACCCATAGGACATCGCTGGTGACTTCAGAAACCATCTCCAAGTGGTTGTCCTTAAGTGGAGGGGACGTTGTTACACCGGTACTGATGGGTTTGGGTATGGCTGTGCCGCTGCTCCGCAAGGACCCTTCCACTCCACATGGACCTTTCCTCCCTGAAAGGACCCCCCTATCATCTTGACATGGACCTCCTCCCGATATGGACCACCTCCTCCACGCACACACCGGCAACCTACCCATAAGACGATGTCTTCCCAAGGCCAGCATCCATGTGTCAAGCAGAGAACTTCCACAAACGCTTCGAGTTTGACAAAGCAGTTGCTGCAGCCCTGCCTGTGAGCTGCAGGTAATGATGTGCAGCAAAGACCAAAGAATAGTCTTGCTCCCTGAATACCCAAGAATGATGCTATTCCCACCAAGAACGATGCTATTTCCACCAAGAACAACACTGTTTCCACCAAGAATAACACTATTTCCATCAAGATAGATGCTATTCCCACCAAGAACGATGCTATTCCTGCTGAGATCAATGCTACTCCCATCAAGAATTTCCTATTCCCACCAAGAACAATGCTATTTCCACCAAGAACATTCTATTGCCACCAAGAGTGATGCTTTTCTCACCAAGAACAATGTTATTTCCTCCAAGAATGATGCTATTCCCACCAAGAACAATGGTATTCCTATCAGGAATGCTCTATTCCCACTAAGAATGATGCTATTCCCACCAAGCCTGATGCTCTTTCCACCAAGAACAATGCTAATCCCACAAGAGTGATGCTATTCCCACCAGGAACGATACTATTCCCACTCAAGAAGGGTATTATTTCTTTTTGGAGTGCTGGTAATTCACCCCAGAACATCCCAAGCAAGGAAATTGCTGGAAACAGGAGCTGGACCGCCTCACTCACCTTGGATTCTCTGGGAGTTCCCCTCTAAAGCAGCTTCATGAAGAGAAACAAAACCATTCTGTTGCCTCCGTCATCTCTGATTCCAAACCTGATCTTGACAAGGGGAAAAAGGATAGGAATAAAGAAGGAAAATAAACCTCCAGCCCCTCCTGACTGCAGCAGATGCCTGTGGAGACAAGCTGTGGCACATGTGAGGCCGTCCTGGGGAGAAAGTTCTCTAAAAATAACGCATGCAGACTCTGTACAGAAAATGTCATGAAATATCAGCACAGAGAGCCGTGTGGTAGCTCACGCTGCTGCAGTTAGGGTTCCCATGTGCCGAGGGAAGAACACGTGGCGCTCGGTGCATCTGCAGCGGGAGCCAGGCGTGAGGCCAGCTTCGCTCTCCAGCCGTTGCTCCAGGCACCGGGGATGGCGGCCGGCACCACCGTGCAGGGTCCTGATGGCTTTCTGGCTGAGGAGGGGCAGGGACAGCCTTCGGGCTACGTCTGGAGCCCTCGTACGCATGAAGGGTCTGTTCTCAGGGGCTGGGCTGGGCTGGGGAATGTTCCAGCAGCCAGGAGCAAGGCAAGGATGTTAGGAAGACTTTTTCAGCAGAAGGTCTCTCAAAGGTTGGAACAGGCTGCCCAGGACAGTGGTGGAATCCCCGTCCCCGGAGGTATTTAAAAGGCAGGCAGACGTAGTGCTGGGTGACCTGGCAGCACTGGGTCAAAGGCTGCACTTGATGATCCAGGAGATCTGGTTCAACCAGAGATTCTGTGATTCTGTCCTTCTATGGCTGCAGCGGAGCTGCCAGAAACACCCAGTCTGAAGGATTTGCAGCTGAAGTTCCAACCCCTGACAGGGGCTGTCAGAGGGCTGGGGAAGGCTGGTCACAGCCGCAGGCAATGACAGGACAAAGGGTCATGGTCTGAAGCTGGAAAAGGGGAGATTGAGGCTGGACAGGAGTAACAAGGTCTAGAGTCTGAGGGTGGGGGATCCCTGGAACAGGCTGCCCAGAGTGTGGGGGTGGAGGCCCCATGCCTGGAGCCATTCCAGGTCAGGCTGGCTGGGGCTCTGGAAAGTTTGTTCCAGTTAGAGATGTCCCTGCTTGTCATAGGGGGGTTGGACTAGACCACCTTTGTAGGTCCCTTCCAACCCAACAGGTTCTGTGACACTGTGATTCTAAGCTCACCTGGGAGCAGGACAAGGCTGAAACAGGTGAGCCAGACCTCAGCTTGAGAAGTGAATCGAAAGGTGATTTTTCACCCCAAGCATCACTCACCCTGAGTGAAACACAGCCCTAGCAGTCCCTTTGCCCGACGAAAGGCTCACGTTGCTCGTCTGGGAAGATCTCAACACGCTTTGAGGCACCATCAAGACCTGCTGATCCTCCCCCCAGAGGTTCTTGGGGGTGACATTTTGAGGCAGCTGACATTTTCCGTGCTCCTTCCTTGGTCTTCTGGCTGCAATATAAATGTTCAAGCTGTTCTTTTGTTACTTGCGTGCACCTACGGGCTGCTTGCTTGCACACAGTGACCTCCGTAACTTGCTGTAACCCGCAGCGAGGCAGCAGGGTCGGGCTGCAGGGGTGCTGGGGGGCACACAGCAGCTCCGGTTGGAAGGAAGCCATGGGTTCTGTGTTTTGGGAGAGGATGCTGGGGTTGATAGCATCTCCTCCGCTCACTGTCCATCCTTGCTAGTAGAAGTGGCAATGGGCTATTTCCATTGGTAGTCAAAGCCATGGACAATCTTTTCTTTGTGGTGAATTTTCATTAAATAGTAATTGCTTTTAATTTCTGGTTTGCTGATGACACCAAGCTGTGTGGTGCAGCA
>VXBP01001413.1:25818-40883 GCA_013400115.1 Rhinopomastus cyanomelas | reverse complement strand
CAAGCTAAAGACACCCAGCTCCCTCAGCGTCTCCTTATAAGGGAGGTGCTCCTCCTCCTTTGTCATCCTTGTTGCCCTACGCTGGACTCCCTCCAGCTGTTGCAAGGAGATTGGACTAGATGATCTTTCGAGGTCCCTTCTAATCTCTAATGATTCTATGATTCTATGATCTTTCAAGGCCTCTTCCAATCCCTAATGTTCTGTGATTCTGTGATTCATATGCTAGACCTCGTTCCTATACACTATTCAGTTGCATCTAAGAAGATAGTTGTAACCAGATACTTCTGAATTCCCACTTTGGGAGAAAGTTTATTAATGAAACAGTAACAGAGTCAGATATTTTCTCCTAACATAAAGCAGATGTTGGGAATAAGACTGACAGTCAAAATTCCATCCCCATCTTGCCTATCATCATAGTCTTCTGATTTTTAGCCATGAAGGTGTCTTAGTCTTTTATTCCATACTTGCCAGGAACATTTACCCTGATATCAACAAGTTCTGCCAGTAGGAATTAAACTAGGAGACTGCACTACAAGTAGTTACTTACTGTGATAATGTGTGTGTGTTAAAAGAGGGCAAAATGAGTGTATGCTACTGAGCTGTATTGACCTAGCTGAGTTTATAACTTACTATTGATTGTCATAATTACCAGATGAAGGTCTTTCTTCCATGAAGAAGAGAGAGAAACTGATTTACCTTTTCAAATGGAGTACGAAATTTATCTTAGGCATTTCTTATGCAATCATAATTTGCTTCAAAACAAATGTACTTGTGTAAAATTAGTAAGCTTGTCACAAAATCAAGAAAAGTGTTAGAATAAGAAGCTTTTTTGCATAATGGCTGCAAGAGCCAGTATTTTCACTTTAGAACAACATTGACATTAAATCTTCAATTTTTAGCTCCCTAAACATTCCAGACAATCTTTTCCTTCATTTTAATCCAAACGCCTAATTTAGAGATTGAATAATTGAAAACAGTTCTCAACCTGTGCAAATGAAAGTTCATCACGAGCTTTGAATTTCTGCCTTTTCAACCTTATCATGCTGAATCTGAACGTGTCAGTATCCAGAAGTGATCATTGCAGTGATATAATTCAAACTTAACCTTCTACAGGTTTTTGAAGTATCTATAATTTCCTCCTGCCTTCTTTCTTCCTCCAGGATCTGCACGAACTACAGCATCTTTACATCACTGACAATAACTTAGATCACATTCCGTTACCACTGCCCGAAAAGCTCCAAGCTCTTCACCTTCAGGTAGGCCACACAAGCAATAGCTCTATTACTAATTAAAACTGCAAAATTATCTCGTTTTGCTTCTTCTGTTTATCCAAAAGTGTACCTATTTGACTAAACAAACTCCTGAAACATACAATTAACGAGTAAATTGGTATTACAAAGAGGTAAAATTTTGCTCAGCCAAACACTAAAGGTCAGAGTTTGTGACATATTTTTTAAATATAAAAGTCTAGATTTCTTATTAGTACAGACCAAATTTACATTCACAGCTGTCAATAGCAGCATTGGTCTAAGAGAATTCAAAGTCAGAAATCCTTCACATTGCTCATACAAATTTTACAACTGAATAATTTTAAATACCCAATGAGAATTGTTTTACATAGAGCATGTACCTCTATGTAAATGCATCTTCTTAATAAGTCATCCCAACTTTCCAACATTTTTTCAGCAAAATATTTCTGTGTGACTTCCTTGGTACATTCCATCCACCATCATTCTGTAATCCTTTTTAATGCCTCTTTTTAACTTTTTCTACCTCTGCTTCTTTATATCCTTTTATATCAATGCCCAGTTTCAATTATTGGAAGATATTTTAATTTACTACATAGTACAGCAAAAACCCCTTTGAATAAATAGCCTGATGTATCATATATAGTGAGTTAGTTCTTCAATAAATAAATCCATTGAAGTGTTCTGCCCGGCAGATGACTGGTTTTCACCTGCCCATGCCTGTAAATTCAGTATGCAGAGCTATATGTTGAAGACTAAAGCTAATAAGTTGGACTTTTCTACAGTAATTTCTATCTAGCAAAGAGCTGGAGAAGGGAAAACTTTTCAGACAGCACTTAGAAGATGAAAAAAAGCTTAATGAACATATAAGGTATATAAGAGGAAATTAAATCAAAAAACCAGAAACTGAAGCATTCTGGTTGCCGTGTCCATATATACAGATATGGACTAAGCTACAATGAGAGGGCCTGGGGGAAAGAAATGTATCACAGATCAAACTGCAGATTTATGCTTTTGCAGGTCAAGGCATATCAAGTTGTTGGGGTGACAACTACCTGAGACTGGCCTATTGTGGTTCCAATATTTGTTAATAAGGCTTTTCAATGTGTTCCCAAAAATCAAAATGTTCTATAATTCTACCAGCCCTCTCCTGCAAAGACTGCCTTTACTACATGGTTTGAGTTACTCCTAAGTTTTCAAGCTTTGCACTGCTCAATAAATTCTCCCCTTGCTTGGAAGACTTTTTTTTTTGATGACTTGAAGCCACAACCTGGTGACTTGAGTTAAAACTAGTAACTCTCTGGGCACTGAAAATACATCCATAAATTGTTCTTCAAAGAGTAAAAAATACTTTCATGCAATTATTCTGACAACTTGTTGGGTTTTTTTTAGAACAACAACATTCAAGAGATGCATGAAGATACTTTCTGCAGAATGAAAGATTTTACTTACATACGCAGGGCTCTTGAAGACATCAGACTAGATGGCAATCCCATCAACCTGAGCAAGACACCTTATGCGTACATGTGTCTGCCCCGTTTGCCAGTAGGCAATCTCATCTAAGCTTTGAGAGAAGTCCATACTGCCATACACTGTGAGAAGTTTTCAGAGAGATTAACTCACTTCCACACTAAGCAAGAAGGATTTTTTAAAACGTTATTAATTTTAGAAGTATTTCTATTAACAATGAAATCTATCACTGAGATACAAAGAAAAATACAAAATGATAAGACAATTCCATTATATACCCGACTGTGAGTTGAATAGCAATACCAAGAAAGATATTTTACTGCAGTAACTGTACTGAAGGCAATGAAAGATCAATGTAAATGTAAAATTTTATATGTATTATTCATATTCTCTGTATGAATTCTAAATATAAGTAATTTTATATCTTAAAATCTAACTATAATATCATGAATAAAGAAATGAACATAACATGTGTATACAGTTGAATATTTATTCCCTTTTAATTGAATTAAATATATTCTTCTCAGAGACACATCTGTTTTTCCACTTCTTCACTTAAAGGTTGCCACAGTTTTGAAATCTGCTGTCTATACCATACATATTTCAGGAAAGATGCATATCAGGATGTTACAAACCAGACTGAGTCTCACAGAACTCAATTCTGATGTGCAGGTCAACAGAGCTCCTGAAGCTTGCTATCAAACATCATTCTTCAGAGGTTTAGGACTGGTGCTCAGCGTGCAGAGTGCATATGCTACCTGCTCTTCTAGTTTTCTCTGCTTGACTCTTAGCTTCTCTTCCCCAGCAATTCAGTGTCCTGCAACAACACTGCTGAACATAAAGTTTGTGCTTATCTTTCAGTCTTGCCATTTCCCCATTCAAGTACATACCAAGTGTATGCCTGTGTAAAGGAAATCACTTCTGCAACTGTGATGATGTGATACAGACAAAAGTCAATGTGAAACTTCACCTAAAACAGTTATATCAAAGCTGCACCAAATGAATAAAAACAATGATTCCTTTCAAATTAACTTATGGTATAGAAAGGGGTACATTTTCAACACAGAAAGCTGAGCGTACTGCTTTAATTTTAATTGTCATTCTCAAAACTTACATCAAGTTTGAGATCACACACTATCAGAAGCAACAGTTACAGCCACCTTGATAAAGCATTAAGGACTATGAACCTTCCTCTTTTTTCTTTTTTCTCTTTTTTCACTGAGCTTGGCAACTGCCCTGGGTTTAGGGTTAAAGGTGGAGCTCTTACTTGGAAGATTCATTTTAATAGGATAATTTTAGAATAAAAACAGAAAACTGGAATAAAATGCTATAACTTTAATGGGGGGGGAATAAGAGGGATAATGAGATGAACTGGAACAGGCTTCCCAGGGTGGTTGTGGAGTCTCCTTCACTGGAGAAGTTCAAGACCTGCCTGGATATGTTCCCGTGTGACTTGGTCTAGGTGATCCTGCTGTTGCAGGGGGATTGGACTGGATGATCTTTCGAGGTCCCTTCCAGTCCGTAATGATTCCATAATTCTATGAAAGAGTCTACAAGAGGAGAAAGAACTAATGTACAAAGAAACAAGGGGGAAGAAAGAAGAGGGGAACTGACGTGGCAAAAACAAGGGAAAGAAAGAACGGGGTGGGTGTGGAGCTGGCATGTGGCTGCAAAGGGGCATGGACCTTGACTGGAGCCAGAAGGAAGGTTGCAATCCTGGAATGAATGTTAGAGGAAAACCAAAGCCAACACAGAATCAGGGCACTCAGGCAGCTGAGGCTGTGAGGGTGAAACACAGAGCCACAATGGAAACACATAGACTGCATCAGAATGGTGTCTGGACATCTGGACTTCCCCTCTCCACCCATTCTTCTTCCTGGGAACCCTTTCACACTTCTGCCTCATGCATAGTGTCTGTGTTCCCTCAAAACATCTCCAGCAAACTCTGCACATGACTGCAGGCATTGCTGCTAAAACGCTGTGGATGGAACAAGAGGGTAAAATGGGAGGGTAATACATAAACATCAATCAGTGCCAACCGAACACAGTGACTGCCAAGAGTGATGAGTAAGCAAAGACAGTATCGATCTCTAGGGGGAAAAAAGGCTTTAAGGCGTTTTGTTTTACTGAGGTGCATTAATCATTTCATGGACCGCTGCTGCCATCATGTGTTGATAAATAGTCACTCTTCACAAGTGACTTCTCTTTATGTTTGGTAAACTTAATCCTGTACAGAACTTTTCATTAAGTACAAAAGCTCAGAGCCCTTGACAGCATCTCTTAACAGAAGATGGACAGAGATTCTGGTCTAAATATTCATTTACACAACTTAATGTAAACCACAAGCCTGATCTGACAGTATCAGTGGATTCAGATGGTGGTTAAACAATGAATCCTCTCTTCTTCCAAGCTGCATCAGCCTTATGAACTTCCACAGAGACAAATTTAGCCACAAAGAATTCCACTCCTCACTTTACATGATGAGATGAAGACACCCCACCTGTTTTCCAATATATCTATGTATATGTATAACACCCATTTTCAGCCTAGTTTCATAAAGCTCTTCCTCTACCATAATGGATAAATGTATGTATCTATTGATTCTGTATCCCAGGAAGCTGAATAAAACAATGTGCAAAACATCACCTTGTGTAATGTAAACATGGCATGTATAGAAAATTCGTCTTCAGATAGGCCTGCTGTCTTGCTGCCTTTCACAATAAAAGGACAAGAATTAATTTCAACAGGTGGTATAAATGACTGGGTTAAGAATTTTGAGTCAGGAGCACAAGAAAGGCTTTTTGGTGGAGCTGACTTTCTCTACAAGCTTGTGAAAGTTGCTTAGTTCTTCTGAATATTTCTCTGCCACATACGCTCTCACATTTCATGCATTCCATCAGATGGGATGGCAAGGCAAACTGTCACTTTGCCCCCAGGTCATCCAGATAAAGACCCTCTGCTGGATGACAGGGTGCCAGCATGCAGCAGGCAAGATACAGGGCTCTCTCCCAGGCCTCACATGGACCAGAGTGTCAGCAGCATGGCAGGGCATGCTTGCAGAATCACAGCTGGGCAAGGAATCAGCAACAATGATGCCCTGATCCGCTCCACAAATTCCAGACCAATGGACAGACCAGTGGTGGTCAAGTGGGATTGCTTTTTTGGAATGTGGAGCAGCACTGCTTTGTCCAGACCCTGCACATACCAGCAGCAACATTGTGAGAGACAGGTACATGCCTCTGCCCCATGAACATGGCAGGGTACTGCTGACCAGGGATGTGTGCGCCCTACACCACCACTCAGTGCATCGTGGCCCCACATTCATCCATGAGCAGAAACAAAGAGGAAGCAGCAATGTCTGAAGAAATCATTAATGACAACACTAAGATGAAGGCTTCCCTCTCAGCTGTCCCTATCCTTTCTACATTCAGGAGGATGGAGACACACCAGCACAAGAGGACAGCACATAGCCTGCCTGGCAAGAGTAGAAGTACCAAGAACATAACTACTGTGAAACCTAAAAATGAGTGACGGCACAAGGAAAGTATCTGACTTGCAAAATTATCAGCTATTAAGAGCAGGCAAGCTCTTGACATTCAGCTACCTAAATAAATATCTATCTGCGCTTCTAACCCAGCTGCCACTGAGATAGGGCTGGCACAATAAGAACCAGAAAACCAAAATGACTAGCCCAGCACACCAAAGTGATCAAGATCACTACCCCAGAGATTTGTCTTCTAGAAATTGTGTTCTGCTCAGGTACGTATCTTCCATTCAGGAAGACTTTTAAGTAAATTACTATGTTATAATGAAAAAAGAATGCCTTACAAAACGATTAAACACAAACCCCCCTCCATATGTATTTCAACACACGTTAGAATGGAGATTTTTGTCTGGACACTGACTAAAGAGATCCTAGCTGACTGGAGGCTAGCGAATGTGACACCTTCCGCAAGGGATCTGTAAAGAAGATCCAGGGAACTGCAGGCCTTCATCCTGACCGCAGTGCCAGGGAAGTTCACCCTTGGTGTCATCACAGGTCATGTGCAGGACACCCAGGTGGTCAGGCCCTGTCAAGACTGCTTTATGAAGGGCAGGTCCTGCTGACTAACACGATCTCCTTCTACAACATAGTGACCCACTTCGGGGACAAAGGAAGACCTGTGGATATTCGCTTCCTGGACTTTAGGACAGCCTTTGATGCTGCTTCCCACAGCATTCTCCCCTAGAGGAGGGCTACAAAGCTAGTGAAAGTGATAGGACAGATGTTCTATGAAAACAGATAAGGACTTTAGGATTAAGTCGGGAGAAAAGAAGGCTGAGAGGTGACCTCATTGGACTCGACAGGTTCCTGAAGAAAGGAAGTGGAGAGGGACAAGCTGGTCTCCTCCCTGGTATCCAGTGCCAGAACACCTTGGAATGGTGCAAAGGTGTGTCAGAGGAAGTTTAGACTGGGCATTAGGGAGCATTTCTTTACTGACAGGGTGGTGAAACACTGCAGCAGGCTTCCTAAAGAGATGGTTGATGCCCCAAGCCTATCAATTTTAAACACGTTGGACAATGCCCTTAAAACTGTGATGGTCAGTCATAAATTTTTCAGTCAATTGGACTACAAGATCATTGCAGGTTCCTTCCAATAGAAAATCTATTCCCTTCCTTTCCCTTCCCATACCCTCCCTTCCCTCTCATTTCAAAGGTTAACAAGAACTACAGTGTCACAAGGCCAAAGAGCTTCCCCAAAAGCTTTTCAAATTTCTCTCTGAAGTACTTTGATTTCTCAGTTGGGTTGCTTCTTTTCAAATCTTATTGGCTTTTAAATTATAAGATTGAGATAAAAATTTTTCTTTAAAAAAGGACAGATTTCTCTTTTTTTTTGTTGTTTATAAAATGACTTTCTCAATATGATTTCTAAGACTGTTTAAGAATATAAGAAGATAAATATTTTTCTTCTTTATCTTCGTTAATTAAATTTTAGTTCTATCTAGGAGTGAAATCTGTCTAGAGAAATACTTTACCAAAATCGTGAGCAACACGATTACTAAAAACATCGACATTTTGGTCAGACTGAGTTGTCTATAAATACAGTCTGTAGTGTGTCTTTGGAGTATTTATTTTGAGCAAATTTCTGTTCCAATGAGCTGAAAACCGTTTGGTTTATAGTAATTGCTCTGAATGATGTCTTTCAGTGTTTCCAAACCGCAAAAAACCCGCCCAAGGACAACTTTGTAGCAAAGCAAAATGGTAACAAGTGTTTTTAGCAAGAAACAGTTACAAGAGCAGCCAGAAGACAAAACAAACCCGACAGCGCCACCTGCAGTGCGGAGATCGTGAGTGCACATCGGGCAGCGATCAGCGGGTCGGTCCTGTGCGAAACCAGAGCAAAAGCAACCCCCGCGTCCTTTCTCCCCCTCACCGTGATGGCTGAGGGTGACAGGAAAAGTTAAAAAACAGAAAGAAAATGTGGGAGGAGGGGAGAAAAGTTATCCTAACCCCGAAGACTGGATCGGGAGAGAAGGAAAGGTGAAGAAAACAATGCAAGGGAGGAAAGGAGGAGTCGTCGGGGAGGGGTAAAAAGGATAATCTTCTCACCAAGTACACACGGCAGGAGCTGACACGACCAGCAGCAACTCAGGATGGTGGCTCGGGGAGGAAGAAGTTCAGGGGTTGTGCATGCTGTTACATGGCTATAAGAAGGACATTATTGTTCCTTAAGCTGGTTATAGGATGGGATGTAATAGGTTTTCTCAGCTGTCTTGTCTTGTCATGTCAGGGGTCTGTCCCAGGGTATCTGGTTGGCTCTGTAAGCTGTTGTGTCCTGTCATGTTAGGAGTCTTCCCCCAAAACTTAACCCATAACAGTAATGATAGAAGAAAACTGTTCATTTCAAAACCAGAAATCTGTGGACATTGGTGTGTAAACAAGTATCACAGCTGACATGTAGCCTGCAGTAAGTATATCTGCTCCTGGTTTCTGCTAAAATAGTGATGTGGCACAAAGGTGATCTTATCACTATATAGAATCATAGAATCATTAGGGATTGGAAGGGACCTATGACATCTTCATTTTGAAACCATACTGAGTGGGGATTGCATATTTTCTTGTGTAACTCATTTCCTACTTACACAGACAAGTAGATTAAATTGTCCCCATTTAGAAAATTGTTCATGATGCTACCATAAAATGGTGACATTTGTATTTTGACCACTTCTAAAAGTTTAATCTTTTGACAAAAGTAACTACAGTTGTTAGGTGAGTGCTGTTCATTAATACTACTTTATCTAAAGAGCCAAGGGAAATTTTTAATTTATTCATATGGATAAGAAAAATAAAAAAGTATTAAAATGTAGACAATGTTCTAACAGCACTTAAAAGCATGGGAAAACCCTCATTCACAAGAAACTCACAGTTGAGGGAAAAGAGCAACTCCTTTTTCTTTCTGTTTCCAGTGTAGGCTAGTATAATAAAGTGCTTGCTCTAAAATATTCTCACAGATAAGAGACCAAAAAGTATGCAAATATCTGATGAGATTTTTAATTGAGAGTTTATCAAAACACTTTTTAATACTTTTTTGAGGTTGGAAGGGACCTCAGAGAACATATCTCACCAGACCAGGTTGCTCTGACCCCTGTCCAACTTTGCTTTGAACACTTCCAGTGAGGAGGCAGGAAGCATTCACAACTTGTCTGTGCAACTTGGTCCAGTGCCTCACTACCCTCATAATGAGGAATTTCTTTCTAAGATCTAATCTAAATCTGTCTTCTTTTAGCTTGAAACCATTCCCCCTTGTCCTATCACTAGAGTCCCTCATAAAAAACCCTTCTCTGGCTTTCCTGTAGGTCCCTTTCAGGTACTTAAATGTTGTTATAAGATCCCCCTGGAGCCTTCTTTTCTCCAGGCTGAACAGCCCTAAATCCCTCAGCCTGTCCTCACAGGAGAGGTGCTCTAGCCCTCTGACCATCCTTGTAGCCCTCCTTTGGATTCACTCCCACAGTAAAATGTCCTTCTTTTAATGAGGATTCCAGGACTGGATGTAGAACTTCAGGTAAGGCCTTATAAGAGCAGCGTATAAGCTGATCCCTTGATCTGGTGGTCACACTTCTTTTTATACAGCCCAGTATATGGTTGGCCTTGCCAGTTCCTGGTGAGCTTCTCATCTACCATGAGCTTCTCATCTATGTTCCCAGACAACCAGTACCTAATAATTTTAAAATGCCATGTAAATACTTACAAATATACATCACAACAACAGAATGAGAACTTTGGCTCATTAGGATAATATTTTTAATGAAACATTGATGAGAAGTGTTTCTTACTGTTTTCTGGAATGTGTACTGTCTAAAACATGAATTTATGTGGATTTGATCTGTATATGTATTTCTGATACCTGAAGGCCCTTCAGATGTTCTGATGACATCTGCTGGCACTTCCAGTAGGGAGGTAATTGTTCCCCTGCACTCAGCACTGGTGAAGCCACACTTTGAGTACTGGGTCCAGTTTAGGGCACCTCAGGACAAGGCAGATATCGAGGTGTTGGAGCAAGTGCAGAGAGGGGCAGCAAAACTGGTTAAGGGCTTGAAGAATAACTCTTATGAGGAGAGACTAAGAGAACTAGGGCTGTTTAGTTTGAGGTAGAGGAGGCTAAGAGACACCTCATTGCTATCTACAACTATCTGAAAGAACATTGTACAGATGTTGGTGCTGGTCTCTTCTCGCAGGTAATTAGCTACAGAACCAGAAAGAATGGCTTCAAACTTCAACAGAGGAGGGTTAGATCAGACATCAGGAAAAATTCTTCACAGAAAGAGTGGTCAGGCACTGGAATGGGCTGTCCAGGGTGGTGGCTCAGTCATCATCCCTGGATGTGTTTAAAAGTTGCTTGGATGTAGTGTTGGGGGATGTGGTTTAGGGGTGAACATGTAGAATAGGACTGATGATTGGACTCAATGATCCCGATGGTCTTTTCCAACCTGAATGATTCTATGGTTGTGTCATTCTATGACAAAGATCAGTTTGACATTGACATCAGAAATCTCCATACATAAAACTGTAAATCACTGGGTGGTTTTTTTTGGTGTACATAATAGAATATGTGCCTAATTAACAGGGTATTGGTAGAGAAGCCATTAACAGCACCCCACGGACCTACCAGAGTCTCTTCATTGTACACTAATGAAGCAGGAAGGCTACATTAACTATTTCTTATTTCCTGATAATGGTGCTGGAAAAGAAAGTAACATTCTTCATTTACTGAATGTGACATTTGCAGAACTAGTTACAACCTTCTGTTCCTTCTCCCTGGGAGTGTATCTGTGGTTTAGGACAGCAACATAGCCTCTCTTCCTTTCCACAGTCTCACATGCCAGAAACAGGAGGTCAAACTGATCAATGTTTCATTTCAGGTATTTCAAGCAAACAATGACTGGAAATAAACAGAAAACTACCTTGTAGTCATTACTTCAGCATTACCATGAGAGACACCTGAATTCCTATTTATGTTCCAGTGTGCTGGAATAGTACTACAAAGTTTATTATAGAGTCAAGAGAATGGATCAAAGCCACACTGAAGAATTGACATCGAGGTCTCCTGGCTACTGAGTAAGTATTGAAATCACTGAGCTACTAAATGGTGAGGAAACAGTGTAATCCCTCCCCTTCAGAAATATGAAGAATCTCTTTGAATATTCTTAGTGGAATTATTAGAAATTGACTGCATGTTATTGCTAGGACAGGGTTGGTCACAGATGTATTGATGTGAAATAGCTATCACCACACAGGTTATTGACAGGTTTAGAGCCATGGTTAGCAAACTTCTGAGAAAGGCTGCTACATTAAACCAAGCACTACTAGTTTATCCTACAACTCTAAAGTCACAATGACTCCTGAAGTCTTGTTGCTGCTGTTGGCTGATATTTTGGATACCACAGTGAAAAGGTAGTAACTGTTGTCTGGTGGTTGGATGGGCTCCTGAAGGACCCTTTATGTCTCCTAACTGCTAATGAAAATGAAACAGGGGTATCAAGAGAAATTTAAAGAGAAGTAGCGGGAAGAACCAAACCTTATTCCCTTTTCATACTACAAACAATGCTGTTGAGAGAAGGCAGATTAAGCTGGGTCTGAAGGCATGGATCTACTGGAAAGAGTCTAGGGAAAAGCCATGAATATCGTTAAGGGCATCTGGCAGATGATGAGGGCTGAGAAAGCTGTGACTGCTCAACTTGAAAAAAGAGGGTTGAGTGGGATCTTATAAAGATATATAAATGCCCAATGAGGCAACTTTCCTCAGTACTGCCCAGTGAATGGACAAGAGGCAATGGGAACAAACTGAAACAAAAAAAATTCTGATCAAGTGTGATAAATAGTGTCCACCCCAGTGAGGGCCAGACAATGAGACATACTGCTCAGGGAGGCTGTGGAGTCTCCATATCTCAATCTTTAATAACTGAGTGGGTATGGTCTGGGGCAACCTGACCTAGCAGACCTTGTTTTGAGAAAGATAGTTGGACTCAACTGTCCAAAGAGACCTTTCAACCTTAGTGCTAGACACATTCTCCAGGTCAGTGGCATTTTGTATTGCAGATATATTTACAGTATTAGTGTATCCACTACTCAAGAGGCTTATAGAAAGTTCTCAGTAATCTCAGCAAAAACAAGCTGTACAGACCTATGAATCATAACACTTTCCATCAGAGAACTAGTCAGAGGACTAGTCACACTTGCTGTCAGTGACTAATGTCATTAAGATTGTGACAAATTTCAGAGTCCACTACTACACTACTTATTCAAAACTGTGGCTTAAATGATCTACTGATGTTAAATGACCTTAAATGTCCTACTTTAAAATCCTTTGAAATGTGAAAGATTTGGATGGGAATCCTCAAACGCTTATGAAGCCAGAATGAAGACAAAACAGAGAGTAATGCATTAACAAAAGTAAATGTAGCAGGGCTTTTCTGGTTTAGTTTTCATTCTCCTTGCTTGTCCCCTACATTTTGCCACTACTATTCAGAAGGGGTTGTGCTCAGTTCTCAGGCCATGGGCTGGAGATCCCATCTCACTCCCAGAATAGGGATGGGGGCACAGCTCTGGGAAAGGAGATTATTCCAAATTCCTTCCCCAGCTCCTGTCCCAGAATAATTTTGGTGCATTCTGAAAGCTGTAAAACAAGGAAGTGAGAGTGTTTCAACATTATTAACTTCACAAGTGTTTTGCAGAGGAATGTGGTAGGCTTTTTGCAGAAAAACCTATTTTATTTGTGATTGTGCCTTTTTATAGATCTAGACCTTGATCTTCCCTGATCAGCAGGAGTTTTTGCACTAAGTAAAATGGTCTGGAAAGATGAGATGACAATTTCAAGATGTATTTTCAGTTTCCATAACAAATGATACCTGGGCACTAAAGCATGGCATTGTTTGGGTAAGAAAGGGACAGTCCTGTTAGGACAGGGTCTAAATAAATACTTTAATATTTTTATACCTAAGAGACAAAATTTTTCAGGAAAGCACGAATAATGTGCCTGCAGCCATGTCAAACCTGTGTTTTCACCCCTGCTTCATTGTTGTGATGCTAAACAACGATAAGTGGGTTGCCAAACTGCTTGAATTTTTCAACAGGTAAAATACTGATCTTTACTTGATATTACTAGATATGACAGTGTGTTTAATCAATAAACTGTTCAGAAAGCTCTGGATACACACTGAAAAAGAAATACAAGCTGTCATCTTGAGGTCATCCCAGATTTTATGTGGTGTGGAGAGGGTTTTTAACTGTTAGTAAAAAGTGAGAACTAAAGAACTGTTTCAGCCTCAAAGAGGATTGATGGTTGGGAGTGGGAGGAGAAATAGTTTAAGCCAGTAGAAATTCCTGAGAAGTGAAAAGCATCAGGCCCCTGAATCTTGCTGCTGTTGGGTGTAGTAGCTTTCCATCTGCTCTGTTCTAGTATGCAGAGCTAGTCAGATAGTCCAAACAGACATTTTCCTGCTTGAAAATACAGATCGTCAAACTGAAAGAGAGTTCAGGGTCACAAGAACAAATTGCCATTGTTTAAAATGCTGACAATGGTAACAGGGGGATTCTGCTAAAAGCGCAAAATGGACCATGTTTTTGTTTTCTTTCCAAAACATTTTCCTTTTCTGTTAGTATGAGCTTGAGGAAACAGAATTATCTGTGTATGACCAGGTCAGTTTCAAGTTACAATATAGACCCCAAAAGACTCAACAAACAGGTCATTATATTCCAGCACCATGTTTTCTGGACATACCACAAAAAATGCTTAAAAACTACTTCAGAAATGCTTTTTCTTTTAAATCGACACACTGATTTTTTTCTGGAGTTGCCTTTATAGGAAAAAAGCTTAGGAGCATAAATCCATCCTGAATATGAAGTACTATGATGAATGTATTGTTGATAGGCCAAAAAAAACTCTGTAGACTTTTTTTATAGGGGTGCCTATGGTTGGTGCAATAAGCCACTGAGTTTGGCAAAGAGTGCATGAAATAAAGTATTGCTCCAGGGCTGAATTCTCTGCTTTTCAGGCTCAGCAAAATACAGGCTAAAGATGTGTCTGTTCTGAAATGTAGGAGAAAACCTTCTTCTAATCAGCTGTCTGATGAAAATAAGACACACTGAAATATCTCAAGGTTTCAGAAAGAGAAGTTGCTTGGCTGCATAATTTTTAATGTTACACCAGCTTCATGAGAACTTCATGCACTGGCAGAGTTAAAAAACATGTTCTCCCAGAAGTCTTTGTCTTAACAATTTTGCTTCTTTTGTAGGTAATCAAGCTCATGCAGATCTTTTTTATAGGCTAGCAAATTGTCCAGTTTGCTGTAGAATTTCAGCAGAATGGATGGTGCAACAAAATTATTTTCCTGCTACTAGTTCATTAACTCCGTGAGGAGGCCCTCTAACTACTTTGGGAAATCTGGCAAGAACAACCCCAGGTACCAGTACAGGTTGGGGACTGACCTGTTAGACAGCAATTTAGTCAGAAAGGACCTAGGGGGTCCTGATGGACAGCAGGATGACCAGGAGCCAGCAGTGTGCTCTTGCGGCCAAGAGGGCCAACAGGATCCTAGGGTGGATCAGAAGGGTGGTGGTTATCAGATCAAGAGAGGTTCTTCTCCCCCTCTAATATATTCTGGTCAGATCACATCTGGAGTATTGGGTCCAGCTTCGGGCCCCTTAGTTCAAGGACACAAAGCTTCTAGAGAGAGTCCAGCACAGAGCCACAAAGATGATGAAAGAGGTAGAACACCTCCCTTATGAGGGGAGGCTGAGGGAGCTGGGTCTCTTTAGCTTGGAGAAGAGAAGACTGAGGGGTGACCACATTAATGTTTATAAATATATGAA
>VXBP01001413.1:0-25694 GCA_013400115.1 Rhinopomastus cyanomelas | reverse complement strand
CTGGAAAGATGAGATGACAATTTCAAGATGTATTTTCAGTTTCCATAACAAATGATACCTGGGCACTAAAGCATGGCATTGTTTGGGTAAGAAAGGGACAGTCCTGTTAGGACAGGGTCTAAATAAATACTTTAATATTTTTATACCTAAGAGACAAAATTTTTCAGGAAAGCACGAATAATGTGCCTGCAGCCATGTCAAACCTGTGTTTTCACCCCTGCTTCATTGTTGTGATGCTAAACAACGATAAGTGGGTTGCCAAACTGCTTGAATTTTTCAACAGGTAAAATACTGATCTTTGCTTGATATTACTAGATATGACAGTGTGTTTAATCAATAAACTGTTCAGAAAGCTCTGGATACACACTGAAAAAGAAATACAAGCTGTCATCTTGAGGTCATCCCAGATTTTATGTGGTGTGGAGAGGGTTTTTAACTGTTAGTAAAAAGTGAGAACTAAAGAACTGTTTCAGCCTCAAAGAGGATTGATGGTTGGGAGTGGGAGGAGAAATAGTTTAAGCCAGTAGAAATTCCTGAGAAGTGAAAAGCATCAGGCCCCTGAATCTTGCTGCTGTTGGGTGTAGTAGCTTTCCATCTGCTCTGTTCTAGTATGCAGAGCTAGTCAGATAGTCCAAACAGACATTTTCCTGCTTGAAAATACAGATCGTCAAACTGAAAGAGAGTTCAGGGTCACAAGAACAAATTGCCATTGTTTAAAATGCTGACAATGGTAACAGGGGGATTCTGCTAAAAGCGCAAAATGGACCATGTTTTTGTTTTCTTTCCAAAACATTTTCCTTTTCTGTTAGTATGAGCTTGAGGAAACAGAATTATCTGTGTATGACCAGGTCAGTTTCAAGTTACAATATAGACCCCAAAAGACTCAACAAACAGGTCATTATATTCCAGCACCATGTTTTCTGGACATACCACAAAAAATGCTTAAAAACTACTTCAGAAATGCTTTTTCTTTTAAATCGACACACTGATTTTTTTCTGGAGTTGCCTTTATAGGAAAAAAGCTTAGGAGCATAAATCCATCCTGAATATGAAGTACTATGATGAATGTATTGTTGATAGGCCAAAAAAAACTCTGTAGACTTTTTTTATAGGGGTGCCTATGGTTGGTGCAATAAGCCACTGAGTTTGGCAAAGAGTGCATGAAATAAAGTATTGCTCCAGGGCTGAATTCTCTGCTTTTCAGGCTCAGCAAAATACAGGCTAAAGATGTGTCTGTTCTGAAATGTAGGAGAAAACCTTCTTCTAATCAGCTGTCTGATGAAAATAAGACACACTGAAATATCTCAAGGTTTCAGAAAGAGAAGTTGCTTGGCTGCATAATTTTTAATGTTACACCAGCTTCATGAGAACTTCATGCACTGGCAGAGTTAAAAAACATGTTCTCCCAGAAGTCTTTGTCTTAACAATTTTGCTTCTTTTGTAGGTAATCAAGCTCATGCAGATCTTTTTTATAGGCTAGCAAATTGTCCAGTTTGCTGTAGAATTTCAGCAGAATGGATGGTGCAACAAAATTATTTTCCTGCTACTAGTTCATTAACTCCGTGAGGAGGCCCTCTAACTACTTTGGGAAATCTGGCAAGAACAACCCCAGGTACCAGTACAGGTTGGGGACTGACCTGTTAGAGAGCAGTTTAGTCAGAAAGGACCTAGGGGGTCCTGATGGACAGCAGGATGACCAGGAGCCAGCAGTGTGCTCTTGCGGCCAAGAGGGCCAACAGGATCCTAGGGTGGATCAGAAGGGTGGTGGTTATCAGATCAAGAGAGGTTCTTCTCCCCCTCTAATATATTCTGGTCAGATCACATCTGGAGTATTGGGTCCAGCTTCGGGCCCCTTAGTTCAAGGACACAAAGCTTCTAGAGAGAGTCCAGCACAGAGCCACAAAGATGATGAAAGAGGTAGAACACCTCCCTTATGAGGGGAGGCTGAGGGAGCTGGGTCTCTTTAGCTTGGAGAAGAGAAGACTGAGGGGTGACCACATTAATGTTTATAAATATATGAGGGGTGGGTGTCAGGAGAATGGAGCTAGGTTCTTCTCAATGTCATCTAGTGACAGGACAAAGGGCAGTGGTTGTAAGGTGGAACATAGGAGGTTCCACACAAATAGCAGTAGGAACTTCTTCACAGTGAGGGTGACAGAGCACTGGAAGAGGCTGCCCAGTAGAGTTTCCTTCTCTGGAGATGTTTAAAACCCTACTGGATATATTCCTGTGCAATTTGGTGTAGGTGATCCTGCTATGTCAGGGGGATTGGACTAGATGGTCTTTCAAGGTCCCTTCCAATCCCTGATGTTCTGGGTTTTTTGTGATTCTGTGAAAGTACCTCTTATGCGTTTTACATCCTTAAGCACATACTTCATTAAATCATGCTTTAAAATACAGGCTTTCTTCAAGAAGAAGATCATTACTTGGAACAGCTATTTCCAGAAACTAGTGCACAACATCTAAAAAAAATTTCAAGGATATATTTTATTTTTTTAGCATTTTATCTTTTTAATAAATTCCTATACAGTTGAAGACACCTTTATTGGCCAAATAAACCATCCAAGTTTAGATTACATTGCCACAAACGTTTACATTATTTCAAATTATTTTATGCCTAAAATTCATCTATTCATTCACCGCCTAGAGTGAAGGTTTATCAGATAAGATTTCCTTTTGGATTGTCATTTACCTAGAAGAATTCTTCTTAAAATTAGGATAATATGATGGATCCCTTTTTACTTCAAGAGAACAATTAATTCTAAGAAGTCTTAAAAAAAATTAAAAGAGAAAGAATGATACTAAATAAAATGAGAAGCCTTGTAACCTGTCAGAGTAAAGCTAAGTAGGATTTAGCTTGAAGAAGGACTTAAGAAAGCAACCAAACAGAAGGCACAACTGAAGAAAGCCCTGTTGCTGGAAGGCTTTCTAATGCAGCACACGTTCCTCCCAGTCAGCGTTTCCCTTGGAAGGCTGGAGCACCCTTGTTTGCTCTTTAGTGACAGATTAAGCACAGATGGTAATTCAACAATCTTGTCTGCGCTTGCTGGCCCAGGGAATGTGATCTGCATCTGTTTTAAGCAACAGACTAATGTGTTTGCTCAGACAGCAGCAGGCCTTGCTGAATAATCCTTGGATCCACATGAGAGCCTTTTTTCTTGCCTCTGAGACTTTTCCAACATGGAAGAGCACATGCTCACGTGTGCTTCTTCCAGGATGAAAGATGGCTTTCTCTAACGCCGCTGAAACTTCTATTTTGACAGATTTTTGTGGAGAATGTGGACATTTCAGAGAGAGGATAAGGAGTGCTATGCCGCAAAATTTTTGTACTTAATATGTTAAAGCAGCAGGCCACGATGCAAGTGTGCATCTAAAATAAAAATCAAAATATTTGTCACAAGTCTAAGAGCACTTGCTATATAGATGTGCAGTATTTTCAGCAGACTAAGGTTTCTTGTGAAGTAAACGCAAATCTACATAGAGCAAGTTTGTTGTATATATTCCTACCTCTAAATGAAGTTCTGCAAACAGCATCTGCCGTCAGGCTAAAAATAACAGATATGCTGAGCTACCACAGATTAAGGCAATGTCTGTAACACCTATGACAAATGGTGTCACTTGATTGTCTGTATTGGGCCAAGTGCAGTTTAATATCTTCATCAGTAGCATAGACAGTGGGACTGAGTGCACCTCCAGCAGGTTTGCAGATCGTGTGAAGCTGAGTGGTGCAGATGTCAGGCCTGATGGATAGGACACCATCCAGAGAGACCTGGACAAGCTGGAGAAGTTGGTCCATGAGATCATCAGTAAAGGTTTAGCAAGGCCAAGTACAAGGTTCTGCACCTGGAGGTACCACTGGATGAAAAGGTGGACAAGAACCATCTGCGTGCACTCTCAGAGAGAAAGGCAAATCTATCCTGGGCTGCACCAAAGCAAACATGGCTAGCAGGCTGAGGAAGGTGGTCCTGCCCCTCTACCACACTTTGGTGAAATCTCATTTGAAGTATTGTGGCCAGCTCTGGAGTCCTCAGCACAAGAAGGACATGAACCTGATAGAGACGGTCTTGTGGAGGATCACAAAAATGATCAGAAGGATGGCGAACCTCCCTGTGAGGACAGGCTGAGGGACTTAGGGTAGTTCAGTCTGCAGAAGCAAAGGACACCTTATGGTGTCCTTTCAGTACTTCAAGGTAGACTGCATGAAAGATGCAGACACTCTTTTCATCAAGGCCCATTACAATAGGACAGTGAGCAATGATTTTAAACTAAAAGAGGGTAGATTTAAAGTAAGTATAAGGAAGATGTTTTTTTACAGCACTGGCACAAGTTGCCCAAGAGGAGTGATAGATGTCACATCCCTGGAAATATTCAAGGTCAGATTGGACTAGGATCCAAGCAACCTAGTTGTAGATGTTCCTGATGACTGCAGGGGTGTTGGAATAGCTGACCTTTAGAGATACCTTCAGTGAATGCTTAGAAAGCATTCTGTAATTTTAATGTCCTTGAAATAGCTAGAGACAGAGCAAAACCTGGCACTGTCCAAACAGATTGATCCACACTCCACCTCCATGTTGATCTTAGTGTTCTGTTGAAGTTAGGCTATTCCAAAATCCTAACTGTCTTTTGAAAAGCAATTAAGAAGTTCACTACACACTTAGGGGAGTCCTTATTACCATCTACCACTACATTACCAGTACATCTACCAGTATTCTAAGGGTTGCTACCAAGAAGATGGACACTCCCTTTCTACAAGGAATCACACAGAAAAGACAAGAGGTAACGGATGCTGGTTGCTTCTGGGGTGATTCTGATTGGACTCCATTGGAAGATTTTTCACCATGAGAGAAAATGACATTGGAATAGTCTTCCCAGGTGAGTAGTGAGTTCAGAATCTTTACACAGTTTTAAAGCTCATCTTGCCAGGGTTGGGGGTGATCTCATCTAAACTGTATTTCTTTAACTAAAAGGCTTGGAGTGATTGATCCTTGGGGTCTCTTCCAATTAGGTCTACTGTGGAACTTTGAAGGCAGATGGTTAACTGTCTGGGCAGTGCACACCGGGACCCCTTCATACCGCACTTGTTAACACAGTTGCTTGCCGCACATGCATACAGCAAAGCTGGGACTCCAGGCGTGCACCCCCGTGTATGATTCACAAACCAGGCTGCATTAGAGACGGGTGCTGAAGCTGTTCCCAAATATCAGGTATTGTCACACTGTGCTTCTAGTCTTAACAAGAACAAACAAATCCAGGACAGTTTTCTCGGTGTGTACATTTCTCTGTGACTGTGGCTAAACTTAGCAGATAAATTACCGATTACCCGTTGAAATGGTAAGATACAGTTAATGTGGAAAATAAGGACTTCCTGGTAAAAATTCTAAGCTACCCAAGTTTTCAAAAAATGCTGAAATTCCAATGGCTAAATTTGGCTTTATTTCTTAAAAAGCTAAAATACCTCTGCGTCTTCTGAAGAGGTAACAATTTAAATAATCACTATTGCTAAACATAAAACATAGAAATAAAGCTCAATTTGTTTAAACACATTTTGTGCAGTCAAGTTTTGAAGAGTCATGTGATCAATCTCATATTAGTAGGGTTTCCTTTCTTCTTGTGTTACAAGGTACTTTTTTCTAAAGCTAGTTTCATTCACCCTTTTTTCACTGTAACATCATTGCATCAGATCAGTATATAATCACGGAATGCAAATGATGGGGTGTAGTGGCAAAGAGGCTGAGGACTACATCTTTGAAAAAAGAATGCAGTATGGAGGGACAATGGTAATTTTTAGGCATTTTTGTTGTCACATCATACACTATTCTTTCATGAAAAAGAAATGTCATAGTTCTCAGACAATTCAGTTAGCTTTAAGATTAACAATGCATGTGAAAGAGCACATCTAGAAATGACTTTAAAGATTAAGATACCAAACTTTTATGTTCACACACTGGCATCTAAACTCAGCATAATATAATTCTTCCCAGTGCTATGACAGCCTATATGCCTTGCTCAGTGTAGATCTTGCCAAACAAGAGGAGGCACTTTCAACTTAGATATAGAGGGCAAAATAGTAAATAACTTAAGACTTTTGAAAAGCATCTCTTTTGTGACCCCTTGTATTTTTAGAAAGGCAGCAGTTTCCACAGTGTAGGCAGCAATTGTCCAGCAGCACTCAGAGAGCTCTCTGACAGACACCATGTCTCTATTCAGAGGCATTATCCTAGCTCCCTAACTCATGCTTTCTTTTTTTCTGCTGCAGAAAAGTCTGTGAGAACAGTTGATATTTCTATTTGTCAGAATGTTTGGGTTTTTTTAAATGTTGTGTCATCAAACTGAAATGATTTTTCCTAGGTTCTAAAGTGCTTGACACCTAGGAACACCTTTTTCACCTTTTCTCCCACATTTTCATTCACCTTCAGAACCGACTCACTCAACAGTTCACAACAACAACAAAAAAGGTTGTGACATATCCAGAATTATCCATAGCCCATTTTATTCCTTTTGCTGTTCCTGAAATAGATTGATCTTCACTGTCTGAGGGGGAAATGTGTGACCTTTTTGTTTTCCTTGTATGATAGAGAGGGACGCACCGAACTCTTTTTCCAAACCAACTCAAATTAAATGGGAATATATGAAGAACTATACTTCAGTGTCTGGCAAATTTGCTTTTGAATTAAAAATGTGTTTTGTAGAAATGTGTTTTAAATGTTTTCTAATAAGAGCAGAAATAACACAGTGACCTTTCAGTACACTTAAATAGCACATAATTGTTAAAAAGCAAAGTCACTTAACTGTATCTGTTTCCAGCTGTAGAGATTTTTCATTTAGGTTTTATTGCTGATAATTGAAATACATCTTTCTATATTCTAGTATCATCTCTAGGAGATCATGGTGCTGAGACTTTACAAAATTAGAGCTGGAATTTAATCTCATATTTCCAGTAATTTGTGTATGTTTGAAACTTCCCTATAGTTTCTCATTTCTGCAAGACTTTCTTTTATTGTACTAAATAAGAGCACCATGGTAGCCATGGCTGCTAGCTAATGAGCTGATTATATTTATCATCTGTAGTAGTTAATTGGAATGGGTCATGTACCTGTAGGCAATCAAAAAAGGGATCAAAAGGACCTTGTTAATCATGCTAGAATTCAAAATACCTCCATGAAGTGTCTTTGCACTATCAGAAGATGGCTTTGAAAATAGTGCCACATCAAATAAATACAGATATTTGGAGAAGGAACAGGGTTTGATCTAAAACCTGAAATGCAAAAGGAAAGCCTTGTAGGAGGAATATTTGAGGCTTTTATTCATAAAGTTACATTTCCAGTTCACTTCCTTCCTCACAAAAAAGTATTTTTCTTGTTGGTGTATGTGTCTGAAATAAATAAGACCAACAGAAGACTTGCCAAGCCTTGAATTTCACACTAAATGCTTTACAGGTGAGAAAAACTCTACAAAACAGCAGTCCTGACTGCACAGAAATTTGTATTGTAACTAGCTCTGATGATATTTAGATTTATATTTTATTTTCTGCTTGCAGACTAACAAAAAGAAAGGTAGAGTCACAGGAAGAGAAACAATTAGACCTTCAGTCTCTGTATTCTCACTTCTCTATATTCTTTGTTTCAGGAAACAAGAGGCTGGCTCTGTACCATTGTGAAGTGGAAAATAACTTACCTTCAAAGAATATTTTCCAGTACAGGAGCACTGTACTATTTGCCAGTACATTATTTATTAGAAGTCAGTCTTCATAGTTTCTCAAAGTAGATCTGGATATTGGCTTCACAAACACAAGTTTTTGGCTGATTTTCTCTTCCCCTCATTTAATTTCAGGAACTCAATGTACTGTTTCCATTCCAACTGAAAGAGCTGTAGATGCTTCAACTGCTGTTCCTCCATGAGAGGATTTTTTGGTACATCCTAGTTTCTCATGGAACTAATTTCCTTTCAACCACCATGCAAGTGCTGCAGTTTACTAATATTTTAAGGTATTCATGGAAGTGGAGGGGAAAGAGAATGCTACTGTGTTGAAAGATGGCAAGTCCACAGCTGGAGAGCTGGTTCTAGTCTGTTTGACACAAGAAACTTGATCACCAGAAACAATTATTTGTAACTCAGGAATTTATAGTATCAATATACATGCAAAAGAGTTGTATACATAGCTCTGAGCTTCTCCTCCTCATGGAGGTAATTTATTTTCTCAAAGATTGTAATGTTCTCTACTGTACTATCTGTTATAGGTTTTATTGTGGCAACCCTGCTTTAAGTCTGAAAAAGCTTTGCCTTCCATGGTTCCTTTTTCTATTTTCCATTGCTAACAGCCTCTATTTCCAAAGTTTTCCTCAACACGTACCACTGAAGTACTTTCAGGGGAACCAGCTGCTCCCTTTTTGCATGGGATAGAGTACTTCAGCAGCTATTTTTAGTAAAGTGCTTGCTCACTGTACAGGCTAATTAAACCCTTCATTTATATTTTCTGGGTGGCAGCTTAATTCAGGGATGTTTACACTCTAACACAAACTCCATGTGTCTCTCACGAGTCTCCATGGTTTCCTAATTTCCAGTAAATAGACATGTCCACAGATGATTTGTTTATTCCTTGAGACAACGTTGTGTTATTCATAAATCATCATCCTACAATCAGAAAAGCTAGTATTTGATGTACAGGACCTTAAGCCAATTCTTTCAAAAGCAGTAGTACACATAGTATTTAGCAAGGACTTTGTTCTCCATAGGTGCAAGTATAAGCAAGAACCTTTTTGCATTCAGTCCTTGGCAGTAACTGTAGACATCGAGACATCACTTGCAGAAGCAGACACTGTCTGCACTAATATGCTCTTGACATCAACAAGTGACACCTCTAATATTCTCTGGACATCTCTACTTAGTAGAGACTGAGCTGCAAGGTAAAATAACTGAATAGAACTAGTTCTTTTTGAACTCAAACCAAGACAAGAAAGAAGGAGTAAGAAGCAGGATTTGAAGCAGTGTAAATGGACATGACCCTACTAACCAGCTCATTAGATGACTGAGTCATCACCTTCACAGATTCATACTGTGTCAATTTAATGTGTCACCTTTCCCTACCCTCCTTACTTTCTGTCCTGTTCTGTTCTGCCTGGAAGCAAAAGAAAAGGAGGTCCTTTCTTAGCTGCTGTACTTCATGACTGGTGTATCAACATGAAATAAACTTTTGGTGGTTTGAGATAACAGGTCATTCTATGATATGCAGTAGCTAAGCAGCAGGAGAATGGAAATACTTGGATCCAGTAGCCTATTAAGTCTCCAGAGACAAAACAATCGGGGTTGTGAGTCAAAGATATGAGAAGACATGTCTGCAAGTATATTGCAGTCACACAGCTCCTGCAGCCATGGTCAGAGAAAGTTGTAAGAGATCTGAGAGCAAGGGGATGTTCAAAGATGTCATCTGAGGGTGCAGTGACCCACCTGAGGCAAGCACACATTTTGAGTTTCTGCTATACTGTGCTGAAATAGCACTAATGGGTATGGAACAGACCTGGACAGAGAGGATCATGCCATCCAAGTCTGAATCAGATAATTTTTCTTCACAAAACTTTAAAGTAGCTGATGCAATACACTGGGGCTTAGAAAAAAAATCCATGCTGAGGGATGAGAGAGATGGGATTTTACAGACATACACCAGTGCTGGAATGTCATGTAGTCACACACACTCAGTGCTTCTGTTGCTTGTGCACTGAAGCTAGACAGAGTCAGAGGTTAGGCCTACTGCAAACCAGCTCTGGGACATTGTTTAGATTGGTGATCTAACTGGTGAACCATTTGTGGCTGTGCTGTCACACCACACTGACTACACAGTTTACTAAGAGACAAAATTGAAATAGAGGTCTCCTATTTCAATGCTCTTGTTAGTGCAGAAAGGAGAAATGAGATAAATTAGTTTTGGTTGTTGAGTATTTTTCCATTGAAAAAGAGCTCATACTGGTTTTCTTTAGTCACATAAGTGAAATAGATTCTAATTGATCCTCCGGGGCATTGACAGCACTTTCAGTCAGTCAGGGAAATGGTAAGAGGAATATTGATTTTCTATGGAAAGAAAAGCTTCATCCAGCTTTCAAATGCATCGCAGAACAGAATCAAAAGATAGACAGGAAGGAGAGCGCAAGGTTTGTACCATCTGCAATTACAAGTTCACAGAAGGTTTGCTAGAGCTAGTTCCTGAATGCTGAGCAGACACAAATCAGAGCCATAAGGGTGCTTGACATTTTGATAGTCTGTTTCGCAAACCTTTAATGAATCTATGCTGCTACAGAGCAAATTGTGGAATAATAAAAGTACAGAGCAATTGACAGACTGTTGTTGAAGACTAGAGCTACATAACTAACAGGAGAGAGCCCTTGTGTATGCTCTCTAACAATAAAGAAAAGAAATAATCAGCCATACAAAGGGAAGTTGCATGGGTTTAAAGAATACTGATTTTATTTTCAAAGTCACAGTCATAATGACATTTTTAAAGATGGGCACTTTCATATGGGAGGGTATCAAGTGCCTGATTTTGATGATCCCAAGAAGAAAAGGATAGAATCATAGAATCATTAGAGATTGGAAGGGACCTTGAAAGATCATCTAATACAATCCCCCTGACACAGCAGGATCACCTAGACCAAGTCACACAGGAACACATCCAGGCGGGTCTTAAACATCTCCAGAGAAGGAGATTCCACAACCTCCCTGGGTAGCCCCTTCCAGTGCTCCATCACCTTCACTGTGAAGAAGTTCCTTCTCATATTGATGTGGAACCTCTTATGTTCCGGCTTACAACCACTGCCCCTCATCCTATCACTAGATGACACTGAGAACAGCCTGGCTCCATCCTCCTGACACCCACCTCTCACACATTTATAGACATTAATGAGGTCACCTCTCAGTCTCCATTTCTTCCAAGCTAAAGAGACCCAGCTCCCTCAGCCTCTCCTCATAAGGGAGGTGCTCCACTTCCTTCATCATCCTCATTGCTCTGTGCTGGACACCCTCCAGCAGCTCCACATCCCTCTTGAACTGAGGGGCTCACAACTGGACACAATACTCCAGATATGGTCTCACCAGGGCAGAGTAGAGAGGAAGAAGAACCTCTCTCCATCTGCTAACCACCCCCATTCTGATCCACCCCAGGATGCTGTTGGCCCTCTTGGCTGCAAGAGCACATTACTGGCTCATGGTGATCCAGCTGTCCACCAGGACCCCCAGGTCCCTGTCTCCTAAACTGCTCTCCAACAGGTCAGTCCCCAATGTATAGTGGTACCTGGGGTTGTTCTTGCCCAGGTACAAGACTCTACAGCCTCCAGCTCTCCAGCCTGTCCAGGTCTTGCTGAATGGCAGCACAGTCTGCAGCGATGTTGGCAATAAACAGGAAGCCGTTGTTTCCAGGATACATTTGGGAACATACTGACCCAGTAGATTGCTCTTCTGGGACAATCCCAAACGATTAGTCCTACCTCCACTGCAGCACCACTATGCATTCATGGCTGATGAAGAAAGAGAGAGGAGAGATGGGAAGGAAGAACAAAAGTAGAGACTTGGATATTGGAAAAGTAGAGTTTGGGTATTGTTGTTTCCTCAGAGCTATAGTGGAGGCCAGGTAGGCACTTGAAGCTCATGTGCCATGCCACCAACAGCACTGCTCCCAGAACCAGTGCCTAGCAGTGTCTGGTGGTGACCCCTAGCTGCTCCCTGTAGATCCTCTCATCCTATGTCTGCCACCACAACCTCCCTGGGGTCATTGTCCTTTGGGCAGTCTTCAGATGAAGGTGAAGGCAAGGATGGCCACCAAAGGAAAAATTCCAGAAGTGGTGAGATGTAAGGTTTGAAGACTTTTTTCTCTTCCAAATACTTGTTCATTCCTTAAAACACATTAGGAAATAAACAAGGAATGATTATGGTGGAAAGGCTTTCTTTCAAATACACCCTTCTCACCCTTGCCCAAGATCATAAAAGTTTTACAGTGGCACAATGGAAGTGGAACTTTGATAAACATAAATATACAAAGGGAAAGAACTACTGAATGCTAACTCTATGTGACTGTCCTTCTCTGCCTCTGCAGAAGCTGAGGAGAATGAGAGAATTCTAATTGACCTTACACTGATGTCATTTGATTCGTGACGCCTCCTGTGGCACCTTCAATTCTAGGAAGAGAATGCAGAGGTGGGAGGGTCATTCATCTAGGTGTAACATCTACATTCAGGATGAATTTCAGTCTTGTACCAAGTTTACTTATAGAGAATTCTGATATACTGGGTCACATTCAGCCTGAAAAGGGTCAGTGTGATTTCTATGCTTTCAGTTTTGCAAAAATATATATCATCCTGACCTTCAAGTTGGAATAAATAAAACCTGTGGTAACGTGCTATCATATGTGTCATGCTATGTAGTCAGTAAGACCCTGGAGGTAGATGATTTTGCTTTTGTTGTGCTATGAAAGGTTTCCATGTTAACAGAACAGTCAGTTTGCTTTTTTTTTAATAATAAATTGGCATTTCTGAGCTGTTCAGTGTGGGTGAATACTGTCACTCCTGCAGTTTTTTGCTGCAGGAGACTGTAGAAAGAATAAATAAGTGCTTATTTCTCACATCTCCATCCTGCTTGAATCTAACATCTGTCACTGAATGAATCAGGGAAGTCAGGCACCGTTGCCTTCCTCCTTATCCTTTGACACATCTATAGCTCACATATTCTCAGTCATCATCAGAATGACTGTGTCTGCCCCTGTATTCAGGCTGCCTTTGAGAAGGCATCTGCTTCCTTCTCTTGACTGGCAGCCTGCAACAAGCATTTAGGACAATTGTACCCTGTAGGCCTGTTCTGCTATCCTTACCCCATGCTGACCTTCCACCAATTTCCTAGCTCATGCTTTTAAAAGTTTTGAGACTTTCCCTTATTCATCTCCTCGCACGTTACAGGCTATGTTGGCTTTTCCAGGGAGCAGGCATACTTTTGTATGAGCAGTTTTGATGACCTGTTTCTCTTCAGCAGCAGATGCAACCCCTTAGAGTCTTGACTTCTGCTTTCAGCTACTTTGAAAGCTTTTTCAATAGATGACCGAAACCTGGAACAAGGGGAGTGCATCTGGTGATACTGAGTGCTAGCACTCGACTAGGAAGAAGGGAGATGGAAGTGGTGCACAGAAAATAAAAATACAGTAAGTGGGGTCTGTGTACTTTGGGTAAGCACAGATGATGTTTCTCGGAGAGACTGGTGAGCTTAGCTGTGAGGGCCCTGTGGAGCAGTGCCTGTAGTTCAGAAAGCAGAAAAGGCACTGTGGTCACTGTCTGAATAAATCGTTTCTGCCAAGTTCTAAACATGAGGGAAAGAGATGATGGGTGGGAAGGAGCTGGAACAGCAGCTCTTGGCTCAGTGCAGAGAGGGAGATTCACAGTAGTGGTATCCTTCATGTGGGCCTTCATCAGGCATCGTTACTCCCTGTTCCTCCTGCTCTAACCAAGTTTCACTTCCCTGATCTATGGCAGCTGCTGGCACACTTTCTGCCCCTCCAGCTCCCCTCTCCCTTGTTTCATGCCATGTCCTAGCAAAGTAGCAAAAAAGCAAACCCACCTAGTAAAAGCCTATAAGGATACAGAAGATGAAGGAAGATGTAATTTGAGCAGTGAAGGACCATAGACTGCCCACAAAATACGGGTTTCACAATTTGACACAATCATATTTCCAGTAAGTTCCACAGCATCTTCTAAAAAATCTGTGGTATTTTTAGTTGTTTGATTGTTTCAGAGTTGTTCAATAAAAAGTACTGTGGCAAGAATACTGCCCTAGCCATGGCAAAAGATATAGTCATGACCAGTCATCAAGCTGTTATTTCTGGCTCTTCTAAATCAAAACCATTCTCTCTTATTTATCAATAGTTATTTTGAATTTTTTTTCCTCTCAAAAACGAGACAATAAGAAACCTTTACAAGACATTGTTTTTAAAACTGTCTTTACATACTAAAATAATTGGTCCTCATGGAATACCTGCCTATCAGGTATTGTCAGTCACCTTTTTATTAAAAAACAAAAAAAGTTCCTTCACACCTCTGCCTTATTTTATTCATGTTTACTTCTCTTTCTTCAGTTATTTCAGAAGTTATTCTTTCTTTAATTCTTACCATCACAATTCCTCCCACTCTCCTATGGTCTCTCCTTTTTTTTCCTTCATTCTACATGCAGTTCAAATACCTCATTCTCAGTTCTTAAGTTTATGCATAGAATCATAGAATCATTCAGGTTGGAAAAGACCATTGGGATCCATTAAGTCCATCAGTCCTACTGTACATGTTCACCCTTAAACCATATCCCCCAACACTACATTCAAACAACTTTTGAACACATCCTGGGATGGTGACTCAACCACCACCCTGGGCAGCCCATTCCAGTGCCTGACCACTCCTTCTGTGAAGAATTTTTTCCTGATGTCTAATCTAAACTTACCCTGTTGGAGCTTGAAACCACTGCCTTTGGTTCTGTCGCTAATTACCTATGAGAAGAGACCAGCACCAACATCTCTGCAACGTTCTTTCAGATAGTTGCAGAGCGCCATGACATCTCCCCTAAGCCTCTTCCCTAAAATAAACAGCCCCAACTCTCTCAATCTGTCCTCATAAGATTTGTTCTCCAGGCCCTTCACCACCTTCATTGCCCTCCTCTGCACTCACTGCAACACCTCAATGTCTCCCTTGTACTGAGGTGTCCAAAACTGGACACAGTACTCAAGGTGCAGCCTCACCAGTGTTGAGTACAGGGGGGACAATCACCTCCCTTCTCCTGCTGGACACACAGTTTCTAATACAAGGCAGGATGCCATTAGCCTTCTTGGCCACCTGGACACTCACATCTTTGTGTGGGACCTCTGCCTGGGTCTCTACGTTTTTCTTGACAACAGTCTTCTTCTGGGTTGCAACCATAGTGAACCACCAGTCTCAGCAGTCACTAGTCAAGGACAGACATGAGTTAAGGAAGGTTCTATCCTCCCTAAAACTTTGTTTGCTTTTAGCAGTCCTCAGTCTGTGTCTAATGCAAACTGTGGGAGGCAACCTGGTATGTATAAGTCTGCATTTAATTTTGAATTTATCGGTAACCTAAATGCAGCAATTTTTTTTTTAATCTGTGTGTATGTGCTTTACAGTGTCACCATGGCACAGTAACATGTAGTCTGATTTTGTCAGATACTGAAAAAATTGCACTTGTAGTTTTTCCTCCATTCCTGTTAGTTGTAAAAATGTAGTCGTTTCACTCAACTGCAAATTAGAAGTAAATTTTCCTTTCACAGTGACTAAATGCAGGATACAATTTTCTGGTATCTCTAGGTCATTTGGAAATGATGGCTTTTAACACAATTAGCAAAGTCCACAGTAAAGAAACTCATATCCATTAAAATAAAGATTTCTGTGGAAAAAGCACTTTAAAGACATTATTTTGAAGAGTTAACTTTCTCCAAAAGATAATGCACTGGACTGTTTTCCTGATGTCTACCTATATATAGTCGTTTAAACCTTGACAAACTGAGTAGAAGTAAAGGCTGTCTCCAAACCCTATTTCTTCAGCTTGCTGACAGAGAACGGAACAGGCATTCCTGTCTAAAATAACTGGTTTTGCTGAGGTGTACAGAAGGGATGAGCACAATGCTGTACCAAAAGGTGAATATACTACATTTCAGAGGAATGCAGAAGTAACGTAAAAAGCTTTACTGACAAAAATTTGGCTTTTTGTCTAGCAACAAAACCAGTGAGATCAATTTTCACCCAAGATTCATATATTAACACAAATGTGGTCCCTTTCTTGTTAAACAAATGGTTGTGGGGACTTTTCCCTGTCCTGTTTCTCAAGCTCAATACCATGGTCACAGCAAATTTCTTCAAATTCAGTGAAATCTCCTAAAAATCTGCAGAAGAAAAATGCAGTTTTAGATCAAATTACTTTAAATACTACTTACTAGTTAGTTGCTAACTAGTGACACTCCAGAGACTAAGCCAAATTATAAAGAATATGACCTAGTGTGAATTTCCTGTTTACTAGAAATGTGGCTACGAAGCATCAGCCTAGAACAATTTGATATGCGCTAATATTTATTGTCACTGGATGTATTTTGCAGTGCTCTAAATTATTTCTGAAAAAAATAATTTCATAGCAAAGGTGTAGCTCTGTTAACTGATAAAAGGTGCAGGTCTTTGACAAAATCTCAAATGGGTAAACCTTGATCATAATTTTGTCTGTGTTCAATGTTCAGTGCACTTGGCTGCTTTTCTGAAATGGATGATTTGCAGCTTAGTCCTCATATTTCAGACATTCCCAATGACCAATCTAGTGGCTTGCAGTTAGTTAGGCATGTTTCTTCCATGCTGTGTTTGGATTAGTTGCCCCAGCAATCCCTCTTCTACTCACTCTTACCTTTATTGGGAATGATTCTTTGTTCATGTCCATAAACTTATCAAAACGTTATGAAAGAAAATGAAAACACACTGCCTAAGTAACCTCTGAGATGTGCACAACATCAAGTGTAAGTCTTATTAATTTTGTTTTGCTATCGCTGTGGAGATAAATTAAGCTGATGGGAAAAGTCATTAAAATATGTTATACACTTCATGAATGCTGCATGGAAAAGTTTAATATGCAGTGCTCACCTATTGTTATATATTTGCTCAGACCAGCTTACCTATTACTGTGAGTACTCATCCACAACCAAACTAAACATATTTCAAATTGATCCTGCATTCATAATTAATTAAAGAAGTAGGATGTACATAAAAATTAGGCTTTGCATTCATAAGAAATGCACAAGGTCTTACAAATGTGAGTATTTTAAACAGAATATTGAGGAAAATTCTGCTATTTAATAAAAAAGAAACAAAAAACCTGTGGGGTTATGTCATTAACAAGAGAAATAGTAATTCTCTTTACAATAATAGTTACTAATATGTGAGTTGGGCTGTACTGCATGTTCTAGATTCCTTTGTCTGTGTCAGACTCCCTGGCTTTATCACATCTTTCCTGACAGCTGCTTTATCTTAACACATGCCCGATAAGAATAATGTGATTCATACTTTGTTTTCACTCTGTGTTGATGTAAAAATGTAAAAAACAATTTTGCAGAACTTTTAAGATGCCACATCACAACAGACTCCTATTTTTCCTTTTTCTGAACAAAAATATTGCTCTTCTTTCTGATTTGATACACAGAGACGACTTTAAAATGTTCACATAACCAAGTGGATTAAATACCACAGATCTTGGGGAACAGAAATATTGATTTTTTATTAGTATGGTAATTCTATATTCAGTCTTAAGTTTGAACATATCCATTGTTAAAACATATTTCTACTATTTTGAAATAAATGGTGGAACAGGGACAATCAGAGAAGAAAGAGAAAGCATGTAAGAGTGCTTTGCATTAATTGATTTGCATGCACTCTTTGTCATCTCGCTCAACTTTACACATCTAAATGATCTGCCTAAGGTAAAGGCACCGTGTTATAAGTGAATGGAAGGGGATCGTCAACACATACAAAGTTGGACGTGTATCTTCTTTGACTAGATAAGGAGTTAAAAATTGTATGTTTCATGTGTAGGTGCCTCATTAGAGTACCTGAATCTAGGTCAAGCCAAGACTCAGATTTAGCTGCAAGGATACTTAAATGTGATCAATTTTGATACTCTTGTTTTGGGGGTTTTTTTTAAGTCCTAATCATAATAAGAACACTGGGTTAAAAATAAAGACTACTGATGAACTGAAGTTTAAGCTTAATGATTTGAATAACTTTTTGGCTTCTCTGAATGAAGCCGAGGAATTCAAAATGGGAAATTTACTATTACATTTTAGTAGAATTTCCTCTTTAAATATTCATTTGTAGAGATTTATATATGTGTGTGTTTTTCCTTTCAATGTTCAAGAATATGTTGTTTAGTGAAGACAGACTGCAATTATTCAGCCATCAAAAATAGGTTTTTCTGGGTCAGGATCATTCGTAATTGTCTATGTTGTTTTGAGATTTAAATATAGTTTACTACATTCCACACTGGAGTTGTAACTTGAGAGACTGATTCCAAATTAAGATTCCATTGAGAAAATGGACTTCATTTAAAAATAACAACAATCTCCCCACAGAGTTTCCTGTCCTGCAAACATCAATCTTTTATCCTTTACAGAACAGCAAAGCTGATTTGAGCAATTTCTGACTCCATCAGTTCCATCAGACTCAGACATTACTTGTTAGTGACTTTGGAAGAAGACCAGAAAGAGTTATTTTCTTATTATGAACAGAGTAAGACTGTGTGTGTATCCTGTGGTTTGAGACAACTTTGCCTCATATACCTGTTTCTTCTCCACTATAAGTAGTATTGTTACTGTTATGTCAGACAGGGACGTGGCATTGTGTGATTAATAGACCTAGCTGTGCCTGTAAGCATAGTCACAATTCACGTCTTCAGTCTTAGAATGCAGAGTATTTTATATCATTCCATCTTACACCTTCATATAAGCATTGTGTAACCTAGTTTGGCAAGGATAGAAGAGCCCAGGTGCTAAGGCATCCCATATCTTGGCACAGAGTGAGAGCATTGTATGAAAATGGAAATGCTGACCAATAGCACCATTTTCCAAACAATTTTTTCCAAGACAAGACCCACAGAAATGCATAGAAGCATGTAGTTTTTTAAGTCACTCATCTGTTTCATGGTGAAAGGCAACACTTGTTATGTTTGGCCAATTTGGAGTTTCTATTTAAATTTGATAAGATATATCTACTGCCATCTCAAAAGTGTAGTGAAGTTAGCTTTTCAAAAGGAACTAGTGAAGGGGTCTTTAGCTTAAAATTCAGCCCCAGTAGAAATGGAAAAGCAATGCTAATTTTATGAAATATGGGGTAAACCATTCCATTTGAGGCTAATGCAGAAAAAAACTGGGATTCGAGCTCTCCTCTGATAAACTCCTGCCTAGCTCTACCCAGCATTTGAGACATATTTTGAAGATGTAAGTGTTGCCCATCACCCTAAGGAGTACCACTCATCAGAAGGTTCTCAAATCTCTGCAGGTCTGAGATTCAGATAAATTCAGCTTCTTTGTTTTTTTTTCCCCTCTTCAGTATAATGTCATTAAATTCATTTTGTCGTCTTGTCTACCATTTCAGTGCTCATTTCACCAGAATGTATCTCTGATTTGAAATTCACACCTCATTGTTAGTAAATTAACACCTTTTCACCTTATGTAACTGTGTGATCAACTTCTGCAGGAGAAAATATAAAGATCTTGAACTAGCACATTGGCTGAAGTGAAAAAAAAAGCTACAAAAATAAAGACAATATCACAGTTTTCTCCTATTAATATATTGAAAAATGGTAGTGCTGTTATTCATGGCTTCACTCCATTTGGAAGTTCACAGATACATAGCACCTCATTTCTCAGAGGTACATCATTAATTTCTCTGTGGAGACAAAGTTATGTGTCATGATCTTTATTTCTTATGTATTAATAAATCCATGTTCATTTCTATGTGACTTGTGTAGCTGATAACCCATCTGAGCACAAATCTGTCTGCATCTAAATGAAACAAATACCACCAAAAATACTGTTTCTGAAGTATTTAAGAAAATATCAAAATAAAAATGTAATATTTATAAACCACATTTACTAGTGAACCTTCATGTGTGCACAAAGGTCCCTGTGAGGACTAAGAATTTCTCTGCACAGGTATGACCATTTCATTGTAAAGCTTAAAAGTGACTTCTGAACATGATATCCTCAAATTTTTTCCTTGTCCTAAAATGTAGGCATCTTTTCCTCTGCAAAAATTAGTCTACCAGAACAGATTATTTACAGACATAAATATGAACAGACTGTCATTTCCCATCCCTATTTATTTTAGAGGGAGTATGGTAGCTATTTAGATAGTACAGGAGGAATGAATCACCCCCAATACCTTTACTGAAGAGAAACTTCTTTATTCTTGTGCACTTCAACTAAGTGATAGTAAAGTATATGTTACTGATTTCAGGAGTAAGAAGAATGTTGTAGCGAACAAGTTTAGGATCTAAGTATCTGTCTAGTCCTACATAAATATATACGGAATACACCGATTATACACAAGCAATGTGCTGTTTCATCCATAATTAAGAGTTAGATTGAGCATCTTGCTTTGCCAGATTTTTCAATTTCCCAAGAAACATTCCATGATATTACTTATAATGGTTGACAAGATTGAGGCTTAAAAATCTATTAAGATGGCAGTTACTTGTCAGCTGATGTGCCTCGCTCACTCAGAAATACCAACTTCATTTGTCTCCTTCTTTATAACTAATGCAGGAAGTCAACAGAGTTATTAGGACCTGCTGATTTCATCTTAAGAATACAGGACTGCTGGAGAACACTGTCAGTGAATACCCTAATTAAAAGAGTTAATTGCTTAATTTCTTGGATTTTGAAAATAAGCATAGAGCCCTGCAGTAAATATGGAAAAGTGCTGTGAACTACTCATTTCTCAGAAAGAGCTTTTGGAGCTACTGTTGCTATGGCATCCTTCACTTCCCTCCCATCACTGCAGGAGATGCAACCAAATTCTTACATATACAAGCAGGCACTTTGATTTTGGAATTGTCTTGTTGGAAAAGACCTGCTGTCTCATTTTACTTATTTTTTCAGTTTGCAAGAAGAACAATGTAATAAACACTCTCGTACAAGTGGTTTGCAAGATATAGCTCCAGCTTTCTGAGCTGAATGTTGGCTAGATTTGGTTGTCACTAACTGTGCTGTTCACAGAGTAAATAGCTCCAAGTGAACCTCGTGCTACAGTGGCATGGTGGCTCAGAAGGTACAGTAGAAATTCAGAATTCCTGTACTCCAAGGAAATTATTGTAGAAAATAATAGTATCACAGAAAATAAGGCTGTGATTTTCAAAGACAAAGTATTCGCTAACAAGAGAAATTTAAAGTGCATCTGCTTTTAAGAAAATACATTCTATTTTAGATTTGCTTTTCTTTCAGGCAAAGTTGGGGCAGAAAGGTAGAAAATAAGCAGAGCAGGAAGGCATCAGGGTAATATTCCAGCAGGTCAGTTTGAGAAACCACACACAAATGTGAACAGAAAATCTAGATATATTACTGAGGTTATTACTTTCTTCAAGATAGGATTGCAGTTGGCAAATGCTTGCCATACTTGTTTCTAAAGGCTTGAAGTAGTACAGATCTCAGGACTGTTCTAAGCACTGTAACAGGCTGCCCAGGAGCTGGTGGAGTCACCACCCTTTATGATATTTAAAGAATATCATAGGTGTGAGTTTTAGGCACATGGTTTATTGATGATCCAGCAGTACTGGGTTAACGAGTGGATTTGATCTTAAAGATCTCTCTCAACCAAAATAATTTTGTATATCAATAATATGANGTGGAACCTCCTATGTTCCAGCTTACAACCATTGATATATAGATGCGAGTTTTAGGCACATGGTTTATTGATGATCCGGCAGTACTGGGTTAACGGGTGGATTTGATCTTAAAGATCTCTCTCAACCAAAATAATTTTGTATATCAATAATATGAGTGTAAAAGCAAAGACAAAAAAGCAAACACTTTAAATCATTTAGCTGCCTGACATGTCAATTTGAAGACCTTGGGATGGCAGGAGTCACTTTTATATCAGTAAGACTGGATAAACTGGAATATATTAGTTTTCTGAACTCGGATCCTGATAAATTACAAAACACATCTGAAATATATACATAAAAAGTAAGTTTTGCTCCATTCTGAGCACATTTTTTACATTTTTATAATCACCAGATTTGGATTCTCAGGATAAAAACCAGGCTGTTTTGAGGAATATGATTTATATGGCTGTGACAACAACTATTTTGTGAGACAGCTAACAAGTGATATAAATTGAATAAATTATATAAAACCAACTATTCTTGTTGCACATAGATTTGATTTGCAGTTTTTAGTGAACTGTTATCTGCTTTCTACTCCCCCTTTGTAAATCTATATATTATGTTCTCTTCCTGAGCTCACAAAATTAAAAGGCAAAGGCAAGGTCTCTTTTGCTATAGGTGGCAGCACTAGACTATTTTAAATGTTGATGGGCTTCCTGCTCTTGCAGGAAATGGATACAAGGATACCTGGGTGAATCGCATTTAAAATCTAAACATTCAAAACACAACCTCGTATTTTCATACAAGGAAGACAACTGTAATATTTCCCTCTTTTACATTTTTCTACTGTCAAGTTAGGGTGATTAGACTGAAAACATAGCTGCAGTCTTGGCTGGATTAGTGGTAAAAAAAAACAAGCCAATTTGTAAAAATTCCACAGAAATTTGGAACACATTTGTGGGCTTGTGGAACAGCTTGCTTTTCTAACTCTCCTAAACTCACTTTCTGGAAGATCTGTTTCTAGAATATTGACACTCTGCCCTACTGGTACAGATGTTCCTTAAGGATTTGCTGAGCTTTATTCTTGAATTCAATGGTGTGCTATCACCACAGTCCTTCAGGTCAGCACTCTAAACAAATTCTATTGAAGAAATACAATCTCTGGTCTCTTTCCTTTTTTACCTCAGTGTTTGTGACAACACAAATTATCCTCAGAGTATCCTCACCAAGTCACCTGTGAGAGGTGTTTCATTTTATTGAAAGCTATTTTCTCATAATAGTGGAATTAGCTGTTTGACTGTCATTATCCTATATCATCCATGTTCTTGAATGCCCTTAGGCATTTAAAATAAGACCACTGGAATCCTTAACTTTTAACAAATACATTCTGGAATACATGCTGTATGGTAGTGTCTTATGAACAGCTAATGGAACATATTTCTTCCTATTACCTTTGCTGATGCATTAATAGATTGAAGGGTTAGAAGTATTTTAGAGAGTTTACCTGGAGAAGAGGAAATTGAGAGGAGACCTTATTGTTCTCAAACTACTTGAAAGGAGGTTGTAGAGAGACAGAAGTAGGTCTGGTCTCCTCAGAGGTGAGTGATAGGACGAGGGGAAATGGCCTTAAGCTGCACCAGGGAAGATTCATGTTGGATGTTAAGAGGAACTTCTTTTCTGAAAGGGTTCTCAGACATTGGAACAGTGTGCCCAGAGATGTGGTTCATTCACCGTCCCTGGAGGTGTTTAAGAGAAGGGTACATGTTGCACTGAAGACATGGTTTAGTTATCATGATAGGGCTGGGAAAAGGCTGAATTTGACAGTCTTGAAGGTCTCTTCCACCCAAAACTGTTTTATGATTTTTTGATTCTATGATTCTAAGTATAACCATCAAAGCCAACCAGAAGTATCCTGTGCAGCATGAATTCTGAGACACTGCTTGAAAGGGAAGGGAAAAAACCCTAAATATTATTTACTTGCCACATACTGGTTACCCTCACAAAATATGCTTTTTAGAGCTGTTAATTTCCATTACTTTTCTGCAAACATCAAACTGTTTTTCTGCAAAACAAATGGATTAATATATTTGCAGTTTCTGCTATTTGTTCTTAAGTAGCTGTGGCTGAAATAAACACCACACTATATACTAGCAAACCTACGCCAAAGACTTAGTAAGACACTGTTGTTACACAATTTCCTACAAAAAGGCATAATAGAAGACTCTGCGGCTAAAAGCAATTTAAGCTTTCAAGATTAAATTCCTGTTGTTAGACTTTTACATTCTTGTTTAGTATTTCAAAATGCTGAATGCCAACAACTCAAACTAACCTTAAAGTCTATTATTCTGTAAAAGAACACAACCTTTTCCAAGAAGGTGTCCATCATTTCAGATGCATGCAAGGTTGCTTTCATGGCTGGCAGGGTTTAGTTACAGTCCTAGGCCATTTATAAATATGATGATATAAGGTGAATGAAAGTGGCAAATTACATTCCAAAGTTCACATTTCCTACTCCCTCTTTCAATGTATTATTTCAGACACTAATTATCTTTTTAAAAGCAGAAACTTTAGAAGTTCATTTGAAAAGTCTCCCAGAGATCTGCAATATGCAAAGCAGTGACCAATTTTAAATTCAAAGTGGATGAGCTTTCTTTCTATGTATGTATTTGTGCATGCAAATTTTCTATAAAAATCTGAAATGGAAAAAATCTTTAAATACATTCTGGTTTGCTGTAGTCCTTGCCAAAATTCTCATTTGCAACTTGTACCAGGCTGCTGCTGGATAAATCTTCAACTTGCTGTCTTTCTAAGGATCTATTCTGTATCATCTACACCCACTTTCCTAAACCCCTTGATTCTACCCACTACTGCGACTACTCTTTTAATCACTGTTTCTCTCTCAAGCTTGAAGTAGCTTTTATCTTCCAGAAAGTTTAGACATTCTCTTATCTTTTCCTTTATATTTGTCCTAAAAATCCTTTTCAAACCCCCTAAGCCACAGTAATTCTTTGAAAAAATTAAAGTTTATAAAATTATCTTTCTGATTGCTAGCTAGGTCTTTAGTTAAGGAAGCAGGATATTAGGAGGAGAAGAAATAGAGTACTGCCAAAAGTTGGTTAATGAAAAGTGACCTAAAAACTGTACTAACACACAATTGTATTTTAGGTCACAAGGGCAAATATGCTGACTCTCATGCTAGCGAGTCATTCTCATACAGGTTTGGTTTTTTTTTCATCCTCAGTGCTTTTGCCCAGGAGATCTGTAAAATTTGTTCTGTTGACAACTGAACAAAATGTAATGGAGAAAGCAGCGTAGATTCATTTATTTTGCTTTTCTGTATTTATTCTTGTTACAAGTGCTTGTAACTTCAACAATGACTGTACTTAATATGTCACATTTCTCAGTAGCCTCCTATTCAGAGTTGGAGTGGTGTAAAGATAATAATCCTATAGAGATCCCCTTTAAAAGTGTTTCTTCAAAGAAGCATTTGTGGGCTTTGACATGCCACGCCAAACCCACATAGAAGTAACTTCCTTCTCTTGCTTATCTTTCTCTTTTATGTTGCAGCAGCTTATCATAGACTGGAGTTAACCTACTTTGTGATCACAATGTATGTCCATACCATCTCGCATACATTCCTAAGGAGGAAGGGGTTCCTTCCTTCCTCAGGGAACTATGTATTTCCAATTCTCCTTCACAGCAACCACTAAGGCTGGAAAACTACCCTTGCTACTACTCATGGTTCCATGTCAAAGAGGAGGAATGCTTTTTATCTCTTTTGCAAGCTGTGAGCCATACGAGATGTACCGGATACCCTGTATAATGTTATTTTCATGGTATTCTGAAATAATAGTTCTAATCCCATACATTTCTGACATTTCATTGAGAAAGTCTATTCAGAGCAAAGATCATAGAATCACTAGGGATTGGAAGGGGCCTTGAAAGATCATCTAATCAAATCCCCCTGCCAGTGCAGGATCACCCAGACCAAGTCATACAGTCAATCAGGGTTAGAAGGGACCACAGGAACATCCAGTTCCAACTCCCCTACCATGGGCAGGGACACCCCACTCTAGATCAGACTGGCCAGAGCCTCATCCAGCCTGGCCTTAAACACCTCCAAGGATGGGGCCTTCACCACTTCCCTGGGCAACCCATTGCAGGCTCTCACCACTCTCACAGTGAAGAACTTCCTCCTCGCATCCACTCTAAACCTACCCATCTCCAGCTTTGCTCCATTCCCCCTAGTCCTGTCACTACGCATCATCCTAAATAGTCGTGTGTCCCCCCCAGCCTTTTTGTAGGCTCCCTTCAGATAC
>VXBP01001412.1:7819-33273 GCA_013400115.1 Rhinopomastus cyanomelas | reverse complement strand
CCCCCCCCCAGACTCTTTTTTTTTTTCCCCCCCCCCCCCCCCCCATTCTTCTCAGCCAGTCTCAAAGCACCTCCTCAGCAAAGTTAAACCTCTGGGCCTAGAGTTCTCTCAGCCTCCTTATATCAAGTCAAGATTTCACTTCATGATTTTGCAATCTGTGATTACAAAATGAATATGTAACACAATCCTAAAGCATGGTCTTGAACCACTGTTATGACAAATAAACACAGAAAGGTATCTGTATCAGTATCATGTGGAAATCCACATGGCAGACTAAAGGTCTAGGACTGAATTTCTGCTGACAGTGTTGTTTGTTTATAATCTTCATATGTGTGTATGTAAACCATCCTTATCCTATTAAGCTAACTTTCTTACTGCCTGTGATATAAAATACCCAAACTGTGAAGCACAAGTAGAGGCAGAGAATTTCCACCAAAGGCATTTTTTTCTCAGTTTTGTTTAGGTAGTTGGACATCTCAAAACAATGGCACACATTGAGTCTTGCCAACGCTAAGAAGACTGAACAAGTTTTATTTTATTTGTTTTCTACACAATTTAAATACATTTATACATACTTCCTCATAAGCATTCCTTTTTTTCAAAATATGTCTTCCTTTTATCTTAACTTAGTCAGAAAATATTTCTATTAATGAAAACAATAAACTTGGTTCTGTCCACTTAAATCAGTTTCATTTATCAATTAAGAACAGCATAAAAATAATGTATAAACATTGGAAATTCATATATTTTCTAAAAATAACAAAAGAGCAGTTTGAGGACAAATGCAGTGAAGTTGATGCAGTCCACACCAAAGAAGTAGTTTACATTCTTCTGAGTCGACAGAAGTATTTGACACAGAAGAATACAGGTTATCAAAGTTAGTTGTTTGGAATCAAAAGTGAATACAGGATTCCACGGAATACAGGATAAAAGCCATTACAAAGACAAACTTTTAAATACTTTTAAATTATTATTATTGTTGACCACCTCTTTCTCCACCATAATTTCCTTTTCAGTTCGCTGAGTGCATCATAAAATAATAAAATTTCGATGCTAGAAGACATAATTGTACCCTCTACATCCAATTTGCCCATCCCTTTAATGCCAAATATCACAACCCAGCAACTTCAGCTTTGGCTCATTACAAGTGCATTCACAAATGCATTCATGTACATGAAGTTCAGCAGAAGCACAAGCAAGTGTTTTGGGGTTGATTTGGTTCTCTGTTTAATGATAAAAGTGTAGCACACACTGCTTTTGCATGAAGACTGAAGCAGAGGATCATAGGCAAAAAGCCAAAACAATGCGTGGTAAAGCTGATAGATGGCTTTTCTAAGAACCCATTACTGACATGAAGGCTAATGGCCTGACCACTAACTCACTGCAGTTGTGTTTACATGAACAAGACTACTTCTCAGTACTCTTTGTTAAACAGTTTCACAACATGCACATACTTCCGTAAGGACCCCTTTGATAGAAGGAGAGAAGAGAGATATCACCAAAAAAAAAAAAGTAATTCAAGAAGTACAGTGACACATTTCAATTAAAAGAATAAAATGTCTTCTTTCAAGAGCCATTAATACCATGTCTCAAACGTTAGGGCTGTGCTGGCCACTAAACAAAGGGCAGATGCTTTCCATTAATCCCTCCCTCTTTCTAAAGGGGAAGAAAAAGGGAATAAGTTAGAGAGGTTTATGGTCTGGGAAAAAACCCCACCACTAGAATTGCTTTAATGAGAAAAATAATAAGATTAATTTTATACCAACCACCTCTGCAATGCCACCTTACAAGTTTATGTTGTGGGCAGGTACTGGGAAATGCAGTCACAGATTGGATTAAAAGGCAGATGAACAAGATTCAGGAGCTGGATTCTGGAATTGTTTCCAGGAGCACATGGTAAAGCATACAGAGTTTTCCTCAGACACCAGCTATTGAAGAAGAGTTTTACACCTTTGCTCCTTCAGTTCTAAACCTAAATTGATGCTGTGGGATTGAACACCTTAATTGTCGGTGAAGGGTCACCTGTCCTATTTTTCTCCCTTCAGATGCAGCTTCTGATTTATTGTGCCCCAACATGACACATAAGATTTAGCAGTGACTTTGATCTTCACAGTATAAGCAAGAGCCTATATGTACAACCCTCCTTGGTAGTAACTGCAAACATCAAACACTCCTACTTCTAGAAGCAGACACTGCCTGCATAAATACACCATTAACTTCAGAAATTGCAGTGACCCAGAAGAAATTGAGCTGAAAGGTAAGATTATTGAAGAGTAATATGTCTGGTTTAGGATAAGATGCAACTTCAGGCTTCAGTAAATATGTAAGGGAAGTAAAGGAAGCAATAAAATTACAGGACTGGGAAATCAATTCAGTGTGTTATCCTTCAAAAATATAATCAATTGTAAAATAATGAAACCAGGGATATATGGAAAGTAAGAATCTTTGACAGTTACATGATTATTTTTTTTTCTTTATGTTTCTAGTGATAGTATATGCCCGTTAGTGGATTCCTGAAAATCTGAGCAACAGATACAGTATTGATAGATTAGCCAAACACATTGGTTTTCACAGTAAATATGAATAAAAACATCTCCTGTTCTTCAACATTTCGCATATAACCATCCATCACAAGGCCTAGGAAAGACTGCAGAGAGAGATCGGGTCAGGTTATCCAATCACTGTATTCTAATAATCTCTAGAAATCAAAAACTTTCATCAGTCTCCCTGGGATGCTTCATGATGAAAGACTTCTTTAATTCGAATAGAGAAAACTATCTTTGTTATTTTGCTCTAAAAGCACCTTGAGATTAACAAGGACCCTGGGCCTGGAAGTAAACAAACAAGAGCCAGAAAGTCTTAAACCCAGAAAGCAACCATCAGGTCTATCTCATGTTCCAATTACATTCTATCAATTAGGATAATTGGTTTTTTATCAGGATTCAGTTTTAACTATCTGTTTTCCACTTGAACCAGGTGTGAGTGGTCCAGAGGCTGGTAAGTCAAATGAAACCACACTAAGTTTCAGAAGAAAGCAGAAAGAAATATTGTCTTGAAAGTGTCACAACTTAAGGAAACATATTTTCTGTCTCTCCTCAATATATTTATTGAGTGAATACATAATGCAACACAGTCCTGACATGTCTTAGAAGACAATCTTTCAGGCAGATGGTCAACTATCACTCTATCTTGTGACCTTTCATTTTAAAAGGTCTGTCATCACAAAAATAATTGTCTTCCTCAGTCATGATCCACAAACACATTCTCAGTTCTTTGTGGGAGGAAAGCCTATTGCATTGTCCTTATAATAGGCACTAATGTTCCAAAATATATGCAAAGAACTGTACCCTGAAGAATTAATCCTATGGCCAGATCCATCCAGATGGACACTCACTCTCATCCAGACTCAACAGTAAAGACTCTGGCTTAAAAGCCTAATCGCCATGATTTTATGCACAGTCACAACAAATTAAGGTTGTCACCTGTTACAGGCGTTCCTGTCTAAAAATAAATAAATTTATTCATAGTATTGTCTTACAAATTTAGTTTGAAAGTGTTTATTGTTTCTCACAAAGATGTTAAAAATCTATCTTTGATCCTGAAAGACAATAGATAATATAAACTACACCTAATCTGAAATGTTTGGGTCCAACAAGGTAAAGATCAGCCTCAATCTGGTGTTGGTCCTCTCTGAAGCCAGAATTACAATTTTTGGTGATTTTGGATCATGCAGTAGTGAGATGGTTAAGGAAATTACTATTTTCTTCTATCTCAAGAGTTTTTTAATAGTTATTTTAAAAGGAAGATGGCACTTAAAAAGAAAATCAGAAATCTTACAGAGATTCTTCCTGTGGCTACATCTTCAGCTTTCAGAAATCCACTATTCTCAGCATTGAGATAAAACCAGATATTTTCTACTTCTCTTCCCCCCATACTTTACTTTATAACCTCAGGTTCTGCACCAGAGACGTCTATTTCTGTTTTGACTTCCCTACCACACAGGCAAACATTGTAATTTTCATTTGATATAAGTCATTAAAGTAATCAAACTGCAAAAATTAGTAAAACAGCAACTTACGTATTTTTAACACCTCTGAGTTAAAACCACTTTGCATCAGGGAAGAAGAGCAGATGCTCATTTCTAAATGCTAAAGCCACCAACTGGGAATATGCCAGTTGTAACTGCTGCCATCTGTTTTCAACTGTTCTTTTTACCTAGCTCTCTGAGATTCCTATCTGAATTCACAGCCACACATTTCCACCATGAGAGAGGCAGTGGGAATAGCATAAGCAGAATTTTTCCCATGTGCTCTTACCTTCATTGAATAAGAACAATTACAGATCTACAAGATCTCTATGAAATGGTAAATCAGGAGCAGTTTTTGCGAGGATTATATGGTGACAGCAGTTGTTTAATAGACACTTTTCTTAATTCTTTCCCACATTTCATCTGCTTGTTTATTTTCCCACTGTTGCTGTTTGTCTTCCTATCTTTTGTCTAGTCAAAAGTGGAATATAAAGTTCCAAGGTTCTACAGAGATAACTCTGCTTTTGCTGAAAGCACAGCACCTTGTGCATATACAAATGTCTGCTCATCAGGGTCAGTTGCAGTACAGAGCTGAATAGTGCAATTAATGCCTAATTTTGTGTTCAGATATCCCTTACATCCATACGCTCATAGTTTTAGCAGTGTCTGACAGACTGCACAGTGCTAAGCTGACATAGATACAATATGACATATAAGGTCAAAAAACCCTCATAAGCACCTACAAAAAAATATTTTAAAATGCTCAGTTCCAGTTTTGCTACTTTAAAGAAAAAACCACATTTAAATCATTTATTGCCACCCTCACTACATACAGTAAAAAGCCCTCAAAAGTCCCCCTCAGCCCTCAACACCATTATGGAATGTTTATTCAGACAATGGTAGATTATGATCTAATATCACTACGGGATATTTCATATGTGAGAATGTGCTACTAGTCTACTAAAGAGGTCAGTCTGCAACAGCCCGAAAAATGTTTTGCTTTTTTCATGATGGCTATTGTCTTAGCCAACATATGTATTGAATCAGTCTTCTGCAGATTCAGCTGCAGGATATCCTAGTACTTGAGCTAAAAAGCCAAGATCTGTAGCTGGTCTCTGCTAAAGACCATATCTCCATGCATCAGACATCTTTTCAGGAGTATGTTCACACAAACGGATTGATGCTGGGGCATCCGGACATTGGCAGCATTTTAGCCTCTCAATGAAGAATGCAGTTAAAGGATTCTATCAATGTCTACTGAACAATATATCTTTTAATAGATGAGGAATGTACTTTTCAAGTATGTGAGTACGTTTCAGTGCTATTAGTGGCTGAGTGATAATTAACACTTACTCAAACAATTTGATTGTTATACTTCTTTCTCTCTGTGTGTCATCAATTTATTGCAGTTTTACTGGTTATTTTAACAAGAAAACTTTGAGCTGTAACAATAGCAGCACTCCATCTGAAGGTCTACCATATCATCTCTTTCTCACTCTATGAAGGCAAGAGGATAAGATGATGAAAGAATAATGGGTCAAACTAATGTGTTACTCAAAATTCATATCATACGTAAAGGTTAAAAACCACAAACATATTTACCTCATGATGACAGAAATGTTAAGGAAAATAATTAATTCATTGAGGAAAGACGTCCTCCTGTAACCAAAGTCCTACCTTGCACTACCAGGTAAGACCTTACAGTCCTTAAATGTTAATTACTTTTCTTTCCAATCTTTTCAATCCAATAAATTTGATTATTATGAATCATGAAAGGGATGGAATGTACCATAGGAAAAGCTAATAATAAGGACAACTGTGCTGCTATGAAATCTTTTTCTTTAAATCAGTGATTATCAAAAACATATTTATGAAGCACAAAACCTTAATGTGAGTGTTTAATGTTAATGATATTTTGTCTCTGCAGTATCATACTTAGAGACTGCAGAATTTGAAAATGTCAGAATAAAAATATAGGGAAAGAGCAGAAAAGAATCACAGAGTCACAGAATGTTACAGGTTGGAAGGGACCTCAAAAGTTCATCTAAGTCCAACCCCTGCTGTGAAAGTTCTTCAAGACCTTTGCAATCTTGAAACCATGATCATGAAATCTTCTCTGGAATACTAAGAATATACTAGTTCACTAGAAAATACACACTTAAGAAGTGATACAAACAAATTATGTTACATTTTCTCTGAAATATTTTAGAGGCTGGTTAGGAAACTTAAAGCATATATTACTCCGTTTCTCTACTAAAACTACCTGAAGTAATAGTAAAGATGCACAAGCACAATTAATTCCTTTAGGTCTGCAACCAGACTCGTGTCTAGACATAAAATATATAATCTGTAAGGATTTCCATCCACTGTTAGCAAGGAATTCTTAAAGGTATGAAGTCTTTATGTAAATAGTCTACTGAAAATTAGTGTTGTTTCAGTTTCAGTACAACACAGTTGAACCTCAGGAACACTGTTTCAGTGACATGGCCAAGCCTTGTAGGTCATTGCAAAAACACAGGAGGATTATTATTTTATTATTCATTTTTGCAAAGGTACACTCATGTCTTGCCAGTGAGCACTAGGTATAGTTAGCCTCACAGAAAACGTAATAGCTCTTCTATTCATCTGCATTGGAGAGAATGCCTGTCACAGTCCAGGGAAGCATTAAGCAAGGCTGTTACACTTTTAGTTTTTGAAAATTCATAGTGATCATCAAGCTGTACATTATAAAGTATCTATTGCTGCTGCCAATATCAGTACTTTTTCTCTATTCTTTAGAATAATTTTTTTCTGAAATGGTACATGCTTTAACATGCTGTTTAAACTTCATTTTTATTTTAAATCAAAAAGGAAGACTCAAAATGTTTGTGTATTGCACTACCAATAAAAGATAAATATAAAAGATAAATATAAAAGATATGTCACTTGAAAAATCAGTTTCTGAAATGAAATTGATCAGTAATTAGTGTTTGCCAAAACAATATTAAAATTGGAAATACAAAATTTTTCAACTCTTCAAAGTTGAAAATTCTTTCAAACAGGTGAAAGGTTTTCTGACATAAAGGAAGAGCAGTTGTCGTGGGCTATTAAAACAGCTAAAAGACAGTAAGCCAGATAAGTTACCTGTAATTAAATTACAGACAGGGCTTCTGAAACTTCTGCTATTGATATATTCAAGGGTAAATACCAAATAGGGATACTAAAGTGATGGATATATAGACTCAAAAAAACCCCTGCTAGTTCTCCGGCTAAGAGGCAGAAGCAATTCCTGCTTTTTCCACAAGAGAAAAATTGTCAGGACAAGCTGCCTGCCTCCTGCCGAGCACAACTGACAGGTGTAACAGAGGCACAGTAGTAGCAATACCACTGACTGCTGCTGTTATTGACACCATGGCACAAAGCACTTTCCCTTTGATGTTAAGAGTATCTGCAAAGTAACCTGCAAAAATATTTGGGAAAAGGGACCAAGAACAGAAATCGCTATTAAAAATTAATTTCTTCTCTCTCTCTCAATGTTTTCTAGGTGGTGATCTTGAGCAGGGTAAATTAAAAAAAAAATTAATTATGTTCTCCCTGGCTCTCTAAATTGGAAGCTGGACAGACAATGAAAGTAGTAAACAGCAGAGAAAAGGTAGCTATGATGAAAATCAAGAATAGAACCCAGGAATTGCACAAATGGATCCTGCAGTGCAAATTGACCCAAGTAATCTGAATCTAGACCTTGAGAACTGCTGAATTCACCTGGATTGTGAATGATGTGTGAAGAATGATCCAAAATGTTTTCAAAGGATTTCCTCACTATATTAGAACTGTCTCTTCCTACAATTATCTGTTCCACCTTTACTTATTTTATGGATTAGAATTTTAATGATTTTTTTTTTTAGCTTCTCATCTGTTTATTTGATACATAACAAGAGACTTTCCTGTCTCTTCTTTTGGTCTGAGCACATATAGCCAGTATCCAGCTCAATAGAAAAGCAAACTACTTCAAAATAAGAAAAAAAAATCTGAAACTTTTTCTTAAAGAGTTTATCTGACATTGAGGCACTATTTCTCCAAACTTGCACTGAAAATTGTTGTTTAAACAAGTCTTCATCTTAACATTTTACTATTGTTTCTCAAGCCTTTATGAATCAAAAGGTAGCAAGACATATGCCTGACCCTGGTCTAGATTTGAATAATGCCAGTAATTCTTTAGACATTAATTACAACAGTAGAATACATGGCCAAGGTTTTCAAAAGATAGTACTTAAGTTTAGCATCTTTCATCCACATTTTGTTATTTTAATAAATGTTTAATTATTTATTACTGGTAACTGGACAGAATTTCTGCTTTTATCAAGATGCTAAGTAGTGAAAATTACAAACCTACTGTATGTGGTAATTTCAAACTCACAGTGTTATTTTGCTCGTCTTATAAAAGCAAGAATATATCCTGCTAAAACTGTCCTGAATTACACCAGGACTCCTATACCTTTGTATTTCATGCTTGTGTATTTCATGAACTATTTACCCTTACAGAGTACAAATGTGAATCATTCTCTCCTTAATTGCCAACATGTCACTGTTAGGCATACGTACGTAGCCAACAGGCTGGCCTAGCATTTGCTGCAAGAGAGAGTGTTGAGAAGGCAGCTGTCAGAGTGATATCACAGTGTTCTGGTCAGGCAGAACAAGCAGACCAGGCATGAATAAACTCCATTATCTTAGCCTTAGCCATGATGCTGCTGCCCCTACAAAGAAGGGTGTTACAGACTCAGCTAGCAAAGGCCACAGCTGCCGTCTCCCAATAGTTACCATTTGTTGCTGGCCATAGTAGCCTCTGTAGGGGACTGCTAGTCCGCTGCTTTCATCATATCTTACCTGTTTTTCAGATCATTGGTGTGTATTCTCCAGTGACCCACAAAATGGTTTTATCATACTTTTAAAGATTTCTGTTCAAAACACATTTGACTGTAATTCTTTTTTATAGTTAGCTGAGATTCAAGAAAGTTCATAGGACTGGTCATACAAAGCTTGGAAGAGTGTCTAACTCACCAGAGAACTGTGCTGCTAATCAGCATGACTTGGACAGACTGGAGAGGCACCCAGATTAGTTCCACAACAGCATGTAGGGCCTTGCACCTGGAGAGGAATAACCCCACACATTAGCACAGTTTAGAGGTACACTTATTGGACAGGAGCCCTGAGGAGAAAGATCTTGAAGTCCTGATAGGTATTAAGTTAACCATGAGCCAGCCAAGAGGCCTTGTTGCCAAGGACATTGTTATCCTAGGGAGCATTAAGAAGCTTGTGGCCAGTACACTGAGGGAGGTTATCCACCCCCTCTGTTCTGCTCAGGTGAGGTCAGATCTGGCATACTATGTCCAGTTTTGTGTTCCCTCCCTGGGAAGTATATTCCAGTGCCTGACCACCCTGCCCATGAAAATATTTTTCCTAATGTCAAGTCTAAACCTACCCTGTTGTAGCTTGAACCCATTCCCTCTTGTTCTGTCACTAATTGCTTGTGAGAAGAGACAAGCACCAACTTTTCCACAACACCTTTCAGGTAGTTGTAGAGAGTGATGAGATCTCCTCTCAGCCCGCTCTTCTTCAAACTAAAGAGCCCCATCTCTTTCAGTCTTTCCTCAAAAGATTTGTTTTCCAGGCCTTTCACCAGCTTAATTGCCCTTCTCTGCACCTGCTCCAGCATCTCCACATCTCTCTTGCATTGAGGTGCACAAAACTGGACACAATACTCAAGATGTGGCCTCACCAGTGCCGAATGCAGGGGGACAATAACTTCCCTGCTCCTGCTCGCCACATTATTGCTAATACAAACCAGGATGCCATTGGCCTTCTTGGCCACCTGGGCACACTGCTGGCTCATATTCATCTTCCCTTCAGTTAGAATCCCCAGGTCCCTCTCTGCCAGACAGCTCCCCAGATACACCTCCCCAAGCTTGTAGCACTGCATGGGGTTGTAGCGGCCCAAGTGCGGGACCTGGCACTTGACCTGGCTCATGCCATTAACGTTGCCCCATCACTCTAATCTATCCAAGTCTCTCTGAAGAGCCTCGCTACCCTCTGGCAGATGAACACTCCCATCTAACTTGGTGTAGTCTGCAGACCTACTGATTATACACTCTATGTCCTTATGGAGATCACCAATAAAGATTTTAAACAGAGATGACAACACTGAGCCGTGAGGCACATCATTAGTGACAAGTCACCAGCTGCATTTAACTCCATTAACCACCATTCTTTGGGCCTGTCCATTCAACTAGTGTTTTACCCAGCAGATCGCCTGCTTGTCCAAGCCATGAATAGCCAACTTACCAGGGAGAATTCCATGGGGAAGAGTGTCAAAGGCTTTTTGAAAGTCCAGGTAAACAATAGCCACAGCCTTTCCCTCATCCAATAGTTGAGTCATCCTGTCATAGATGGAGACCAGGTTCATCAGGCAGAACCTGCCTTTAATAAACCCATGTTGACTGGGCCTCATCCCCTGGTTGTCCTACATGTGAAGTGTGATGACACTTGAGGTTATGTGTTCCACAACTCTCCCTGGTACTGACGTCAGACTGACAGGTCTATAGTTTCCTAGATCCTCCTTTCCACCCTTCTTGTAGATAGGCGTTACATTTGCCACCATTGGGACCTCCCCAGATAGCCAGAAATTTGAATAAACTATAGAAAGTGGCTTGGCAAGCACATCTGTCAACCCTTTCAGAACCCTAGGGTGCAACTCATGTGGCCCCATAAGCTTGTTTGTGTCTAAGTGGTGTAGCAGGTTGCTGACCACTTCCTTTACAACTGTGATGGCCTCATTCTGCTTCCTTTCTCTGTCTCCCAGCTCTTGAGGTNTTTGTCAATCAGTCTCCTGAACAGGCCAAAGTTCGCTCAGCAGAAGTCTAAGGTAATGGTTTCACTAATCCTTCTCCTTGTTCTTGCAAGGATTGAGAACTTAATCCACTCATGATCACTGTGACTCAGATGACCTCCAACTTTTATTTCTCCCACAAGATCCTCCCTGTTCACAAGAAACAGGTCCAAGAGGGAACCTTCCCTGGTCTCCTCCCTCATCACTTGTGTCAGGAAGTTATCTTCTACACACTTCAAGAACTTCCGGGATTGTTCTCTCTCTGCTGTGTTGTATTTCCAGCAGATATTTGGAAAAATGGATTCCCCCAAGAGCACAAGAGGCAGGAATGTGAAACCTCCTGTGCTGCCTAAAAAAAAAGTCATCTGTTTCCTTATCCTGGTTGGGTGGTCTATAACAGACTCCCACCACAGTATCTCTCTTGCTGGCTTTACACCTAATTCTTACCCATAGTGACTCAACTCTATCCTCATCTGCATTCATTTGTATGGCTTCATATGTCTCTAACACAGAGGGCTACTCCACAACCTCTTCTTCCTTGCCTATCCCTTCTGAAATATTGATAGCCATCAATTGCAACGCTCCAGTTTTGGGAGTCATCCCACTAGGTTTTTGTGATGGCTACCATATCATAGTTTCCCTGCTGCACAATGACTCCAGATCCTCCTGTTTATTGCCCATACTGTGTGCATCAGTTTATAAACAGGGATGGAGCCGAGTACACAGTTTGCAACATTGAGGGGTGATGCACTTATTAAACAAAATATTATTTATGACTAGCTTTCCTGATATTTTGATGCATATATCTCTTCCACATTTTGTGACATCTTGCTAATCTATCTTGCCTCCCCATCCCATGCTTCTTGTGGAGCCCCTCTAAAAATCATTAATCTTGTCACTTCTCATTAGCCTGCTTGGGAGGCAAGAGGTATGTGATACATTCCAAACAGAAATGTGGAACTCCCATATATTTTATGACAAATTAACAGAAATAGGACCCAAACTACCTCTAGGAATGATTACTAATTTAACTCATTTATAGCATAATTAAAATGAAGGAGAGCTGTGAATAAGGCTTGCAAACAGGGAAGGCACTGCAGTTTGCACAGCAGTTTATATAGAAAGGTGAATTAGTAGGGCTGTAAAAGCGGCCCAGAGAAGAGTTCTAGCTCTGCCAGGATGATGTGCACTCACCTGAGAATTAACACTTGTGTTTCTGTAAAGAAAGCCCCTGACATATCTAATGCTAGATAGAACTAGTAAAGAAGGATACAGCAATACAAAGGATATGCTATGAATGTGCAGAACCTTCTCCTATAAGTAAGTACCCACATAAGCTGTTCACATGTTGAAGATGTGTTGTATCAGGTGGCTGAGTTGCTGGAAACTGTTGAAAGGCTGCACATATACAAAGTATTATGGGGCTGAGACAGAGAGACATAAGTAGTTTCAGAACTATGTGGCCAGATATCACAGACAATAAGGTACTTTAGTTCCCACTGACCCATAAAAGCAGGACTCTACTTCAGTCCCCACCCTCTAACATTACAACCAAAAGCACATACAAAAATTTAAAAGCTCTAGAAGCCCAGAAGCAAGGTCTGCAAAGGAGAATTTGCATGAGCAGCATACAGTGGATGCCACAAAAAGAAGTGATTAGTGCTCAGTCTCTTGGAAGGTAGTCCCAGAGGACAAAGACGTTCAGGAAGTCTAGACATTCTTTAAGACAGAAATTTTGAAGACACAAGAACAAGCCATCCCAGTGTGCCATAAAACAAGACAGCATGGTAAAGGACCAGCCTGACTAAACAGAGAGCTCTGCCTGAAAGTCAGGAAGAGAAGGAAAGACTATGACCTACGGAACAAAGAACTGGCAGCTTGAGAATGATGCTAGGTTTTTGCAAGGCTGTGAAAGGAAAAAACATATGGGTCAAAGCCCATCTAGAACTTAATATGGCTAATGTAGTTAAAAGCAGTAAAAATGTTTCTATTAATACATTAAGAGCAAAAGAAGGATTAAGAATAGTCTTCATCCTCTACTGGATGCAGAGTAAAACATGGTGATCAAGGACAAGGAAAATGTTGAGGTACTGATTACCTTATTTGCCTTAGTCTTCATCAGTAAGACAAGTTGTGCCCAGCTCCCTGAATCTGAAGATGAGGTTGGGAGGTTGAAAGAAGCCCCCAAAATCCAAAACAATTATCAGCGACCTATTGTGCCAATTACATGCACACAAGTCTGTGGGTTCGTACAAGGGTTCTGAGGGAGCTGGAGGAAGTGCTCATCAGATCACTCTCTGTCATGTATTAAAAGTTCTAACTAACCGTGCAGGTCCCAGCTGACAAGGCTAGTAAGTATGACACCCATGTACAAGAAGAGCCAAAGGGAGGATCCAGAGAACTACAGCCTGACCTCCGTGCTATGAAACACTATGGAGCAGAACATCTTGAGCGCCTACAAATGGCACATACAGGACAACCAGGAAATTAGGCCTAGTCAGCATGTGTATATGAAAGGCAGATCCTAACTGATGATGCTCATCTTCTGCTGAGATAACAATCTTAGTGAATGAGGGAAGAGCTGTGGATGTTGTCTACTTGGACTTTGACAGTGCTTCTCACAGCATTCTTCTGGAGAAATGGCTACTCATGGCTTGGGTGAATATGCACTTCATTGATAAAAACTGATTGGATGGCTGGACCCAAATACAAGTAGGTCTGGAGCCTAAGTCTTATGAGGAGCAGCTGAGAAAACTGGGCATATTTACACTGCAAAAAAGTCTAAGGGGAGATTTCATCACTAACTGAAAGAAGCCTGTACTGAGGTAGATGTTGGTCTCTTCTCCCAAGTAACAAGTTAAAGGGTGAAAGAAAATGGCCTCAAGCTTCACCAGGGAAGGCTTAGGCTGAATATTGGGAAGGATTTTTTCAATAAAATGGGTTACCAAACATTGGAGTATGGTATAAGGGTGGGGAAATCAACATCACTAGAGGTATTTTAAAAGACAAACAGTTCTAGTGCTGAGGGACATGGTTTAGAGACAATCTGGCAGTTCCAGGTCAAAAGTTTGACTTGGTGATTTTAAAGTTCTCTTCCAACCAAAACGGTTCTGTGATTCAGGGGGTTACTCTCTCTTAACGGGCATCATGTCATCCATCTGCCATCCTGATAGGAAGTCACTAGAGCCACACTGGCTTCTAGAAGCAAGATGCTGCCAAGTCACAACTTATCAAGAGCATAGATTAATATCCACCATTACTCTTTCATGTGGGCACAAACGACACCCCAAGCCAGAAGATGGGTCTTAATGTTAATTCCTTCGTAAATTTTCTATATGATAGGATAAAGTGTATTCTAATGAAATTCACTTATGATACTGAACTGAGTGTGGAAGTAGACATTTTAGAAGGGAATATCAAAGGAAAACTTGTTGGGTGACTTCACAGCTGATGATTTGGGTGTGTAAGAGGCAACCAAGCAACACCCAGGTCCCCAGGGAGGAAGTGAGTGGTATAGGACCTGACAGCATGATACTGCAATCAGCTAGGACAATGGAAAATGAAGAGTAATGTTGAGAAACATAGAGTAGCATATATTTGGCTACACCTGTGTATTCTAAGGTATTAAATGAGTTTCCACTATTCAAGATTATATATTGGGTAAAATTGAGTAAGTAGTTCACAATACTTCAAGCATATTGGTTAACAATTACAGTGCTTCATCTCCTGTCCTAAGTGCAGTAGAGGGATTTGTTAATGTTTGGCCATGTATCAGTTAATTCACAAAGGAAGAAACCTGCTTATCTTCCTGAAATAATTCACTTCCCTTTTCTGCCACATGGTTGTGCTGGCTAGCCTATACAGGACTGGCAGAACAAGAACAAGAAAGAATTGGCAGATCGTCTCTGATTTCACTGGTGTAAACTGTGTTGCAGAGAATCTGCAGAGAGTACCATGATTATCTTCTACCCATTAAGTTTTTAAGTTTGCCCCTGCTTCAGGGTATGAATCCCACATACTTTCAAATGGCTCTTACAGCTCATCCTAGTCATGGAAAAATTTTTCTTAGCATGTTGCCATCTTAAGACATGGACAACACTATGTCTCTCTTATGGTCTTTCTACACCCTCCATACATTAATATAAAACACATTTAGATTATATTTCCATTCTTTTATTTCATAACAAAATGATGAAATAATCCTCTCCTGTCATATGGCAAAGACATTTGTGATTTTATCTTTTTTGGTGCATATACAATGGGATGGATACAAGAGGATGTATCTTCATATCAGCAGCCGTGGTTTCTGTATGCAGCTGTGAGGGGACCTTAAAAGGTGCATTGCGTGCTTCTCTTGTCTACTAAAGAGTAAGTTGTATTTACTGATGTTACTGTATAAAAATGCCCAAAATAGAGACACTACCACTTAACACTGACAGATAAAGAAGATTGGTATGGTATTTATGTCATCTGTCATATGTCCGTAATACTAGACCCCTGCATTCCCTCTCCATTTTAGTCAAATGTGCAATGGTACAAACACAGCAAAGTAATGGGATTCTTTTTTTTTTTCATTTGGGGTGGAAAACAACAGTTTTCTACTTACATCCTTAGCTGCTACTAGACTGATTAATAGGTTAGGACTAGTATTCTGATAAAGACAAACAGGAATCAGATTCTGATGAGAACAAAGAGGAACTATTTGTCAGGAAGATTCATCATTCCTAAGTCTTGTTAACGTGACTGAGTGAAGGAGGGGAGGGGAAAAAATAATTTTACATAGAAACCTGGAGTAAAGGCATTGGTTTCTAACACTGTTGGTTGCATTTTCTGTCATTGCTGATTTCCAATGTGAAATACAACATGTGACAGAGACACTAACACGAGAAATGTACAAAAAAATGCCAAACAACTGAGGCAAGAGATAAAGAGTCAGATACAAGAAATGGAAATGCCTATTGCTCTTTCCTCCATTTGTAGGTTCATTTTTTATTATCCCTAAAATTAATAGCACTAAATAGTTCAGATTAGACTTCTACTCTTCCTGATCTCAACACTAAGGGGTACACTATGAGCTCTACCTGGTAATGCAGGTATCCTCCAGTGATAAATGTATCTGCCAAAGCCTTTCAATGGCCTGAACATTGAATAAGGGTTACAAGCCCTGCAGAAGACAAGACAGTCTTGTGATAATCCTTAGATGGCATCAGCAAAAGCCATCATACTGAGTCTTCTGCCTGCCTCTCCATCTGTTTCTGCTAAAGGAAATGAGCAATGGTGAATCCCACCCAAGAATTTCACTCAAGACGGATGCAATCAGCATGCTGGCTGGAGAAAACAATTATTCAGCAAAAACCTACATATTCCTAGCTAAGAGTGAATGAAAATCAAACAAAAAGGTGTCTGATCAGCCTTGGTTGTTTACTTGCTGAAGAGCATCTGCAATGACTTCTGCCTTGTACTTACATTCTGCACTAGGATAGCTTGTAGACATAGGGTAGCTGTGTCTATGTTGCAGGGTAGAGGTGCTCCAATTTGAGATTTTCTTCTTGTGATTCCCTGCATTATACTCCAGCTGCTTCCCAAGTCCCATCCAGGAAAGAAACCCAAGTACAAACCAGAGGAGAAGCCTGGCTGTATGGGTTTTGCAAAACCACCAGAGAGTTTTGTGGTGCTGAAGGTCTGGGGATTAGACTGAGTTGTTTACGACGACACACAAACAGGAGAACAGTGACAGCAACAGCTCTTGACAATTTGTTTTGCTTGAATTGAATTATAGAGGGTTAAAAAACAGTAACATAGTTGGGTTCTAAAGTGTCTGAATTTAAGTTTCAATGCTCCTGTGTTTGATCCCAAAGTCACAATTCTTAAGGCTACAGGTCATGTCCTACACATGGAAAAACAAAGTATATTCCTTATGAAACAAAAAAACTCAACATTCTGAGACTCCGGAAAGATAAACAGCTCCATTCCTTACTTGTTCCCCTCCCATTTATGTTAACAGTGGGCCAGTTCTGAAACAACACAAGTGTTTGAGAGATCACTTGTGCACACGCTATTTGTGCTGTGCAATATGGTATGTTATATTATTTGATTGTCTCCTAAACCTCACCATCCTGACCTCAAAGCAGTGTCAAAGTATCTAATTTTTTGGATTTTTTTTAACTTTTTATGTTTTGAAGGTAAGGATTTTGTAATAAAGAGAACAGCAATACCTCCTTCTACAAAGAATGAATCATTTCAGTTTTAACTGCTCTGTGGCCTTAAATTAATAGCTCTGTTGATTTGGCTTGTTTTGTGGCATTAAATTAGAGAGGACCATGCTTGAAATTATAACCTTTTTGCAACTTTAGGTAGCATGAAAGAAATCTGTGCTTCAGGTACTTCAGGGTAAGCATTAACCTTTGGATACTCAGACAAGATCAAACCAATTTGGAAGAAAGAGCTAACAATAATAAGAAATATCTAAAGGTCAGCTACCAAACCTTTACATTATTGGGTGAGGTACTAATAGCAGTGGAATTACTGACGTGGTACTGAAATTCTTTTATTTATACCAGAATATAAGAGATTTCTGCTGGTTTGTCTTACAGCTGCCTGAGATACTAAGGGCAAAAGGTACAACATAGATGAGGCATATAGGACTGCAATTCTAAAAGCATTTCCCCAGGTATTGAATAAGAAAGCATTTTAAAAGTATAAATTATGTCACAAAGGACAGTTGGGCTTTATGAATCATGCCGTTTTAGGAAGAAAAGGACCCACAGTAACTGAGTTGTTCACTGTCCTTCACAGTGCTGTATACTTCTCACATTCACATTTTGAAACTTCTCAAATTTTCAAAACTTTTTACTTTTCTTCAATACTATTTTCATTAAACACAAACTGTGCATTTTGCACCTTAAGAACTGCAGCAAAAACAAGAAATACAGAACATTTGTGACAGGGTTAATTTCAGTTGCACTGTATCAACTGAAATAAACTACTAAGTTAAACACATTACATAATTTAAAACCAGCTGATGATGTGGTCAGATGTAAAAGATCTGAGGATTTTGTCTAAGGATTTAAACTACATCTGGAGTATTGTATCCAGTTCTGGTCCATTCAGTTCAAGGACACCGAATTGCTCCACAGAGTCTCGGGCAGAGCCACCAAGAAGACGAAGGGAGTGGTAAAAAGGAGACTAAAGGGTGACCCCTTAAATGTGTATAAATGTGTCAGGAGGATGGAGCCAGCCTCTTCTCAATATCACCCAATGATAGGACAAGAGGCAATAGGAGTAAGCTGGAACATAGAAAGTTCAGCGGAAATATGAGAAGGAACTTCTTCATGATGAGGGTGACGGAGCACTGGAGCAGGCTGCCCAGGTGAAACATTTACCTCTTTGCCTACACTCTGTGCACATTTGTATATTTGTACTACATTTTTTTTCTACTGTCTCTTACTTAACCACAAGCACCTTTTCACAGTAGTATATATCCTGCCATATAGTATCTCAACTTTACTGTCAGGGTCCGTATTATTGGCAAGACTTCATTCAACAGATGTTTTGTCATTTTGTTGAAGCCACAATAGTTAATGGCCAGAGGGTTTAAAAAATATGCTGTAATAAATGCATCACACTGCTTGACATAGCAAGGGAATTTTTTTCCTTCCTCATAAGATTTGTATTCCTGCTGTCTTGTGATACAGCATTGCAGGACTCCCCATCTGCTTGGCATAGCTTACCTCTTGCCACTACAAAACACCTTCTAAATTTGCATCATGTTTTGATTTGTGTTTGTAATAAAATTAAAATAATCCTTCCAGTTCAGTGCATTCCCAGTGATCACTGAGGAGTGCAGACCACTCAGAAACAGGCAATTAACATGAGCCCTCTTCTGATTTTGTCCAGAGCCTGACAGAAACAACCTCATGAAGATGCATACAGATGCCTTTCTGCAGCAGCAGGATTTAGATTAAAATAGAGGGAGAGAGAGGAAAGAAACACTTGTCTGGTGTCAGCAGCTATGCTTCACTAGGACAAAAACAGGTTACTTTTTACTTCTGTGTCTTGATAAACTCTGTGTCCACACTAGCCTGGTCCGGATAATCAAGTCTCAGAGCAAAAGCAGAAATCAAAGGCTTTCTACAAGCTGGAGACAAGAAGGAACGTATTTCCTTCGCACAGGCATGAATTTGCTTCAGCATCTTATGAACTCTCCGTCAGATAAGCACTGCCTTGTTAAACAGATTAAAGTATGCCAAAGCCCAGAAATGCTAGAACTGCCAAGACTATGAGAAGGAATAGTTAGGGTCAGATCTGAGTCTCTGTGGTAGCAGCCAGACTCAGCAGTCTGTCAGCAAGGGCACGGAATAAGGACGTCATATGAGTCCCCAGGTAAAGCAAATAGGAAGCCAAAGCATTTATTACTGATTTGAATAAGAATAGAAACAGACATATAGAGATAGCTGCAAAATCACTTTATGCTTTCTTGGCATGAAAAAGGTCTAAATCTGACATTTCAGGAATATAGAGGAAGGTCACCATTATTTACTTGTCTACAGAAGAATGGTTCATTTCTCAATAAAAATAATAAATAATGCTATGGTTAAAATAGGAGATCAATAGCCTGGCAAGCTACTTATGTACATTTTTATGCAGTCCACGGGGCTAACAATGGGCAATTCAGAGACTTTAAGACTGTATAATGGTAAGTCTCAGAGTGTACAGCCTTCTAAACACTAACTTCTCAGAAGGTACAAGAGAATAAAATGGAATTCTAGGATACTTTGTCAGACAAAATAGTGATATTTCCATGTCAAACAGGAAAACACTTATAAAATAACTAAATGAAATAAAGATGTCTTAAATGTAAACAGACAGCCATTTTGACGGGTTGTTGGCTGTATTGTTTTCTGCCAAACGGAAGATCCTTTCTGGTCTAAGCCAGAAGAGGATGCCAGCATTATGCAATTAGGATGTCCAAGGTGAAAGTGAAAGCAGAAAGCCTTGGATTAACAGCACCATTAACTGTCTGAGAATGGAAAATTACAGACTAATCACACAATTAATTTACGTTATATTTTGTATCTGCATGCCACAGTACAAAGAAATGTTTTGTCTGTTCCAAAGTCAGGGAAACCGAAGCATAAAAAGTCCAGGGAAAAGACTTGAACTCAAATATCTAACAGAAATTATAGTCTCAAGAAAGGAGAAACAACACTGAAAACAGGAAATGTTTAAAAACAAGGTAGCTGAAAAATTAAAGGTATGGCTACTTTGTTCAGATGCTATGTGTGCAGCTGTTACTTGAGTAGGCTAAAGGAAACTGTGCAAAGCAATGGGTACTGTGAAGAATTTATACAGACACATCTTTCTTTCCTACTTACTGTGCTCAGCTGTGGGAAGAATAGTTTATGGATATTACTCATTCTTTTTGGAAGAGAGGAAGTGCCAAAAGCTTCTTCCACTATCGTACAAGGCAAATTCATAAAATATAGCTAGAATCATCTATTCACATCACAGAAGAGGTCTGCAGATAAATGCCCCAGAAGTAGGTTTTTTTCTATATGTATACTGTGAAAATACTGTCCATTTCTCAAAGTGGAGCAAGAAAAAAGGCATGCTACTCTTAATACTGGCATGATAGCCATATCTCATATATTTATGATTACTGATGGTTTTTTTGTGACTGTTCACTGTCTCCAGCCAACCACTTATCTTTCCTGTGATTGAAGAACACATCAATATCCTAACACAAACCATGACTCTCCTAAAAGAAAACCTCATCAGACTTTGCAGCTTACATAAAACACTACATGAAAGCGTTAGTCTAAGGCTACTACTATAAAAACAGGTGCCTTCAAGGCCCTGCACAGAATACAGCAAATGGAGGCTTGGAGTCTCCTTCTCTGGAGATGTTTAAAACCTGCCTGGATATGTTCCTGTGCCACTTGGTCTAGGTGATCCTGCTGTGGTGGGGCGATTGGACTAGATGATCATTTGAGGTACCTTCCAATTCCCAGTGTTCTATGATACTGTGATTCTGTGATTTCATAATTGCACTAATTATACTGGATTTCAGGAGACTGTAGGAAAAATAAAGCAGAATGGGAGTATTTTTACAGTGCAAATTCAAGCCTCTATCACAGTGATAAACAGTAGAAGATCCCTGAGTTATTGCTTCTACCAGCTGGAGTCTAAACACCAGTGACACAGTAGAAGAATTTCTCTACTGTTTCCTTATGATTGGAGTTTCCTTTCTTTTTGAATTGTCTGTATATCTAAGTATTCCACATGCTTTAATCATTTTTACAGCATTGTATTATCTTTCCAACTTCATATTTATCTTTGGTTCACATGATTCTAGCTAGACACCAGTTCATATTTTGCATGGAGTAGTGCTTTCAGCATGCAGCTGAACTAAGAGCAGCACAATACAGACCAGCAAATCATGACAAAAAAGCCTCTGTAAGCCACAAGATGTCTCATCATCTCAAACACAGTCAGCCCACACTTTGGCTTGCCAGTCCATGCATAATGGTCAATAATTGAATCATGTCGTGTAGTTAAAGCTTAGTCCAACAGCCTCTGTATTGCTCAAAAAGAAAAACATACAATGTTAATATAACTAGTAGAAAAGAAAATAAGACAGTACAGAGTACCTTTACTTAATCTATATATGTGTATATAACAACGTCATAGAAGTCTATTTTAGTGTCTTACAGAATTATAGAGTTTACTTTTATTCCACATTTTTTGTTACATCTGAAGGAAGGCATGTAACAATATTAAAGCCACACACTTATCACAAACATTTTCAAATGTTAAAACAGATTCAAAATACACCATATGAGAACTAAATCTAAATTCTGACCAGTACTTTTTGTAATTGATTAGACCAGGAATTTATAGTCATTATAAAAGACCATTTTCTATCTATTTTTGGCAAAATCTAGCCTTTCCCACTGTATCTGCAAATCCCACAATTAGAAAATAAGAGAGCAAGAAATGTTTTGACATTTAAACATTATTACATTTATTCTAGTTTGACAATATAGACAAGCAGACACTTGTCTTTTGAAGCAGTAACTATTAAAATTATTGCAAAGACTTTATGTCAGGAGTTAATGAACCACATGCTGCTGTTCCTTAGGAAAGATATTTTTCAAAATTTTGAAGTTTTGCAAAGAACAACATGATTTTCCTCCTCTCTGGGGTTTGCTGATTGGTTGAGTTTTATGCTGCTTTATATTTTTCAGTGAGAAAGTCAGTCACTACTAGCTTTCATTAAATAATCCCTTCCCTTTTTCTGCACCTTCTTTTTCCCCTTGTTAATGTGCAATAACATATTTATATGTTTACAGCACCGATCATCATGGTGGCAGATGGTTGATGAATGTCCCTAACTTTATCCTGCTGCTTGGTGCATCAAAATTGCTTAGCATTAAAACTTTGCTTCAGGTTCAAAGGCAAAGGACCTTGACAAAAAATGACCACAATGTCAATTTCTAACTCCCTCTGCTGCATGCATAAGCAAAGGTACTTCAGGCAGGGACCCAACCATGATACTTCCTGAGAAAAAGCCTGGGTTATCCGTACGCCACTTTCCTGTTTACATGTCTATACTCAAAGGATGCCACTTTAGCTCTTTTTTTATTGATTGTTCTCTTCTTTTCCCATGACTGTGTCTCACCTTTCTCATCCTTCACTTTTTAATTGAAGAATCTCTCCCTCCTCCATCATGCCCAGTGTAAAGCTCTCCCTACTAGGTAGTGTGTTGGAAAAGGTACTTGTGCTCAATTTATTCAGATGGATTCAATCTTTTCCAGGCAGCTGTTGGTCTTCAATGATGGTGGTCATAGAAGACAAAACCCTGATGCAAACAGCAAATGTGCAAAGAACTGTTGATCTAGATCTACCCCATCCTCTACAGATTCTTTCATCTTACCAGCAGGAGCAAGATGACACTTGCCTTTGGCCCTGCTGGCTACCTGAGCACACTGCTGGCTCATGTTCAACTAGGTGTCAGCCAGTACTCTCAGGTTCCTCTCTGCCTCTCCAGCCACTCATCATCCAGTCTGTAGTGCTACAGGGGCTTATTGAAGCCAAAGTGTAAGACCCTGCACTTGGTCTTGTTAATTCTACTCCCTTGAGCCAGCCTGTCCAGATCTCTGTGCAGCTTCTTCCTCCCCTCCAGTAGATTGAACTTCCCCCAACTTGGTGTCATAAGGAAATTTACTAATGGCAGATTTGATCCCCCTCATCGAGGTTATCAATAAAGATGCTGAATGAATAGAACTGGGACCAGTAATGACCCCTGGGGGACACCACTGGTCACTGGACACAACTGGATGTGGCATCCAGTAAGACCACATCCACAGCCTTCCCCTCATCCACTTGGTGGGTTACCCCCAAAGAATGAGATCAGCTTGGTTAGGCAGAACCTTCCTTACCTAAACTTATGCTGGCTGGGCTTGATTCCCTTGTTGCCTTGTATGGTGCTGGTTGACAGCACTCAGGATGATCTGCTCCCTAACCTTGCCAGGCACTGAGGTCAGGCTGACCAGCCTAGAGTTCCTCAGATCCTCCTTCCTGTCTTCCTTCTGGATGGGCACCAAACTGGCCAACCTCCATCCATTTGAAGCCTCCCCAGTTAGACAGGACCAGTGATAAATTAGCTCTTGAGCTACTACTTAAGCACCCTGGGATGAATCCCATCCAGAACCATTGACTTCTTAGGATCTAAATGGCACAACAGATCACTAACTACTTCCTCCTGGATTACAGGAGGGATATTCCGCTCCCCATTCCTGTCTGCCCTCTCAGCAGGCAAGTTACCCTGAGGATAGCCAAGCTTTTTGTTAAAGACTAAGGCTAAGAAGGTGTTAAGTACCTCAGACTTTTTCCTGTCTTCAATTACTATGTTCCCCTTTCATCCAATAAGGAGTGGATATTTTCCCTGGCCCTCCTTTTGTTATTGATGTATTATAACAACACTTTTATTATCCTTATCAGACTTGACCAGATTAAGGTCTAACTGAGCTTCTGCATCTCTACATGATATTCTCTTTCTACATGATGTTACAATATCCTTAAATGTTTCTCAATTCACCCATCCCTCTTCCCAAAGCTGAGACACTCTTTTTCCTGAGTTCTTTCAAAAGCTCCCTGCTAAACCAGGATGGTCTCTTTCCCTGCCAACCCATTTTTCAGCACACTGGAACAGCCTGCTCCTGTGCCTTTAAGATTTCCCTCCTGAAGTGTGTCCAGCCTTCCTGGACTCCAATATCTTTCAAGACACCATCCCCAGAGTCAATCAGTCTCCTGAACAGGCCAAAGTTCATCCTTCAGAAATCTAAGGTAGCAGTTCTATTAACCTCTGTCCTTGTTTCTCCAAGGATTGAAAACTCTATCAGCTCCTGATCACTGTTCCCTAAACAAACTCCAATCTTTATTTCCGCCACAAGGTCTTCCCTGTTCAGAAGAAATAGGTCTGAGTGGGCACCTTCCCTGGTTGACTCCCTCCAGTTTTTTCAGGAAGTTTTCTTTCATACACTCCAGGAACCTCTGGGACTATTGTCTCTCTACTGTATTGTATTTCCAGCAGACACTGGGAAAATTGAAGTCCCCCATGAGCACAAGGGACAGTGATTTTGAAACCTTTCTCAACTGCTTACAAATACTTTCATCTGTATCTTCATCCTGGTTGTGTGGTCTATAACAGATTCCCACCGCAAAATCACCTTGCTGGTCTTGCTCCTGATCCTTACCCATGAAGACTCAACTCAATCCTCACCTTCATTAATTTCTATGCTTTCATATTTCTCTATAATATACACAGCTACTCGACCACCTCTTCTTCCTTTGCCTATCCCCTTCTGAAAAGCTGATACCCATCAATTGCAGCACTCCAGATGTGGGAGTCATCCCAGCAGGTTTCCACGGTGGACACCGTATCATAGTTTTCCTACTGCACAACACCCTCCAGCTGCCCTATTTATTGCCTTTTCTGTAACTGCAAGTCTTCCTGTGGAACAGAAGCCTTCCTTCTGGTACAAGTCATCATCTTTCAGTTGTAGTCATGATTGGAATTTCCACTTTCTATCTCTTCCTGCCTTTTTATTACAGCTGAAGATTTGGACTTTTGGAGCTGCAGGAACCTCAAGGAGATCTAGAAAATTTCTTCTGCATTTCTTCTGCAAGCTTTCTGATGCTGTGCAATCTGTTCAACCTCCTCCCACAATTGTTTCACTTGGTGTTATTGTTCCTTATCGGGTGCAGACCTTCTGCAGGCCAGAAAACAACAGGCCCCAGCCTCAGCAAGAGGATTCAGGCAGCCTCAGGCTTACAGTCACCTTCTGAAGCACTCTTTAGTTCCAGGAATCTGGTAGTAAAGGAACAGTTACTCCAAAGTAACTGCTGGGAGGATAGGCTGAGGGAGCTGGGTCCCTTTAGCTTGGGGAAAAGGAGACTGAGGGGTGACCTCATTAATGGCTATGAATATTTGAAGGGTGGGTGTCAGGAGGATGGAGCCAGGCTCTTCACAATCTCATCTAGGGATAGGACAAGGGGCAATGG